>LPNX011024889.1:177938-345676 GCA_001517045.1 Pseudotsuga menziesii | reverse complement strand
ATAGGTTATATTTTGCTGGTTTTAAGTTCTCCTTAAGAGACAAACTAGCTGGTAGCAGGACCATAACCTGCGAGGTTTTGTTAATCCAAACACACCGGACGTTGCTTCAAGCTGATTGTGTGGACAAAACCTCCTTATTGGCTCTAATTCATAAATTCAGGCCAACAAGTACTTAAGAATTTGAATCCATTTTACTTATTTTTATTGCATTGGGAGAAGATTTGGTGCATTTTCCCCAAGGGTCGAAATTGTGATTTGGGAGCTGTTTTGGAAAGAGTCATAAAAGAATGTATAAAATGAACCATGATGCATATTAGAACTTGAAAATTTCCCTTACACATCCCCTGCCTCTGTTCTGAAATTTGAGTGACTTTGGGACCATTTGAGAAGCCATCTCCGGCAATTACCTAGGGGGAATTGGAGCCCCAATTTGTTAGTAAAGACTCCTACTTTGAACAGAACATTAAAAAAGTTTTAAGAAGTAATTGGGGGAAAATAATAAATCCCTTAACATAATATTTAAGTTATAATGTCATTCATGTATGTTCTGAGAAAATTTGGGAGCATTTGGGCCAATTTGGAAGTCTAGACATCAAAACTAGTTAAGGCCAAATTTGGGGAAAAAGTGAAAAAATTGGTCATTTAATAAAATTTCAAAAAGGGAAATTACATATTCCTATTTTGGGAGTTGTCATGTATGATGTAATTGGTCATGTAAGAGTCATTTCAATAATCAATGTAAACAAATGAATGTAATTCGGCTCAATAGTACCCTTGAGTCTTTATAATAAATATTATTTTGGTGTCCTACTCATCAATTTGCCCCTGTCAGCTAGATAAGTTGGACCAGTTAGGGTTTAGGTCAAGTCAAGAGTAAAATATAAATAGGTAGGAGCCTCCTTCTATTGTACCCACTTCACTCAAGATAGTTTGCAAGAGAAATAATTATGGGTGTGCAAGAGAGAAGAGAGAAGCGGTTTGTTACCAACCCAAATGGCACTTCTCCGTCCAAGTGCCGACATTCCTTATATTGGTACACAAAAGGACATATTAGGATTGAAGTTTTCCAAAATACTATAGATGGGCATGACTTGGGATGCATTTACCCTTGAACCAGCTTGCTATATAATTTTTCTAAGTGTTGAGTTGCGTACACGACTATCTCCATTGCAACTCACGTACGTATGTGACTATCTCCATTGCAACTCGCGTAGTGTACGCGACTATCTACATTGCAACCCATGTACATCAGCATACGTGGGTTTCCTTTAAGCAACTCGCGTTTCATACTCGGGTTGCCTATATCAATAGTCGCGTACATCTTGATTCGACCTTAAAAAATATAAAACACGATTAATGGAGATTAGTTGGGCCCTAATCATTAACTATCCCAACTGTTTCAACCACCCCAACCTTCGAAATCACTCTATTTCCCAAAGTATAAATAGAGGCCTTGGGGAGGGCATTAATCAATCAAGATTGGAGAGAAAAGTTATGCTAGTGATAGATCTTTAGAATTCTTGGAGCAGCAGAACTCATAGTCCTTTGGTTGCAGGGGAGTCCTTGTCTTAGAAGCTGGGTTGTGTTCTTATCTCATTCATTGATTGTTAATAAAGATAATTCTTCTTCCAACATTGTGTTGAGTCTCTTTCATGTATCATGGTTAATGAATATATTTGATTATGTATTGGACATATTGTTTATCTAACCTCTTATATATACATGCATGAGATAGTACTTGGAGAATTTGCTCTTTACAGGTGAAAGAGGTGCATCCCTGGAATCTTTGGAGAGAACAGGATCAGCGGGAGAAGATCAAGCTTGGATCAACCATAGAAAAATGGGTAAGTCAAGACTTTCTTCCTATTCCCTTTATATTCTCTGGTAAAGCTGATTGTCTGCAAGGTTAGTAGTAAGTTGGTAACCCCAGACCCTAGGTTACAAGGGTGCTTAATCCTGAACAACAGAACTGGTGACTCCGCTGGGGAGTCCAGCCTACTGTGGGTTAGTCCTGTAGATCCTTGCCCAGTCTTTGCTCTGATTTAGTGTATGGTTTATATCTTGGTTTTGACTTGCAATAGTGTTTTAGAGACCTTCATAATTTTTTCTTTTTTGAAAAAATTTTGTCCTGTACGCAGGTTGCTGTGCTACACAGTCACATACAAAAGCTTGTGTACGCGGGTTGCTATACTGAACAGTCACGTACAGTACGTGGGTTGTTCTATTAGACAGTCGCGTACATATCTTAGCAGAAAAATTTTGGGTAGGGTTTCTTTTCCCTGTCTTATTTGGATTTTTCCTTGCTTTGGGGTCTTCTAGTACTAGCAATTCACTATAGGTTTGAAAGCCCTGTGCACCATACTTTGTGCTTTTCAGTAAGCCCTTGAGTTTTTTGTTGTTTGAATCTTCTTTCTTTAAGCAATTTGAGGTGGATTATCCTATTTGGGTGATAGGTTTAGTGCTGTGTATCTGAATCAGTGATCAAGGTTTTAGATACCTAGTACCCCATACTATTTCCAAGTAGTTTCGGTTTGTCACTTGCCTTTTAATGATTTCAGTGGATTTCATTCATTGTTTCTTCCCAAGCTAGGTGTTTGCCAAGTCTCTTCCTTAGGTGGTTGATTTTTGGTTCTTATAAGTCTGTTATACTTCATTTTGCTTGCTTTATAGTCTAATTATTCAAGCATACTCAAGAATTTTTGCATTTATGTGCATAGTAATTTTTGAAGAGTTTGAAAAGTGAAGAGAAAGCACTGGAAACATTTGCATTTGAATTGCATATTGTAGTTTTATTTTCAGTTTTTGAATAAAATCTCAAAAATTAAAAAAAATAAGTCTGAGCTTTCTCTTACTTAGTTGTAATTTCATTAGTTCATATTTACAAAAAGAAAAAGATGCTTTCTTTAAGTAGTTATAATTTGCTTTGTAATTCATTTTATACACCTTTTACTTTTCTTATCGAGTCTATAATATGATAGTCATTCACGCCACTTACCCTTTGACTAAGAACAGCCCTTAAAATGAACGCTATAATTTAAAATTTATTAGTAAGTTTTGTTTTATAGGGTCATACACCTACTAGCTCAGGCTAAACTTGTGGGATAGGAAGTGTAAACTCCCCACAAGTACTTAAATTCAGATGTAGTTGGTCGATCGATAGGTAAATCCTTCTCTTTGATGATAGTATCTGGGAAGCTCCTCTCAAACGGGAGTTAAGCTCGAGGCCATGTGGAGGCTTGGACTCAGGAGATAACCCTTCGATTCCTTGTAAAAATGTAGACCAAGGTTTTTATGCATCTAGGGATTCTGTCCTAGAAATATTTTCAAGCTTTGATACCTACCCATGCGTATGAATCAGGCTTGTGACTGTTCCCCCGGACTATTGATATAGTTAAGATAGCCTCTAGTCTCTTGGACATCTAGGATTTATACACAGGTAAACCAGAAGGCTATTTTTGGTTCACCTTGGACGGGCTTGGAAGGTAACCCTTGTTGAAAGTGTAGGATGGCGGTGGGTGATTCCTCCACTTGTGCCTAAGAACCTCTTCAAGGATGCCAATAAACTATCTGTCAGCTTTCTTCAGGAAAGCATATCTTATACCCCTTGTGATTGTTGAGACTTTAGGAAATTTTGTAGTGATTGCTATGTGGTTTGTCTGTGTTTTTATCCGACCTTAGGGGGTGAAGAGTAAAATTTACAATCGTGGAGGACCAATCTGTCAGAAGGTCATGAAGGTTGCAAAACCTTCCTCTGCTTATCACATTGGAACCTCCACCTCCCCCTCAAAGGCGAAGATTGGACACAGACAGTTCCTTCGAACCGATAGGAGTTAGTGAAGTTCCGGGTGGACCATAACTTAGGGAAAACCATTTTAATTTAAAAACAGTTGAGATAGAAGAATTGCAGGCTAACAAGTTTGCAAGGAACTTTAATTCACCTCTAACTGACTTAAACGATCATGTGATCGTTCAGGTTCATCCTTTCAATCCACCTGTGATTGGTATCCCTTTAGGAAGACTAATGTCTACTGCAGAAGAAATTTATTTTACTTTGACCTTAGCCGCTCCGGCTGAAGGGGTACCACCTCCCCCGGTAGGTGCCCCTAGAACAAGTATACCTACTACACTATTAACTCCAGCTAGCCGGGTGGTTCGACCATCGTCTCCCACAAGTTTAGCAGGTACTTCTGGTGGTATGGTCACTGGGATTCCTAGTGTACCTACAGTTCCTACTTCCTTCGCACACACTACTCAGAGTGGTCCTATAGGATCTTTGGCTTTTTTCCAGGGTTTTCCTTGGAATGGGGGGCACATTCCCTCATCCACTCCATACATAGGCCCAATGCCTGCATATGTAGGGGTGCAATTAGGAAACCCTAATCCTTACGATCAAGGTTTTCAAACTTCGATTTCATCTCCTTTCATGAGCTCTCCTTTTTTGCTTTTAAGTGGAGGGATACCTTCTCCTGTGTTCCAAACCCTAGCTTCGACTGGGGCAGCTGGAACTTCATATACTGCACCACACATAAAAAATCCATTGGCTTATGGATGGAATCCTTTCCAAAGCATCCCAACCACTTCAGAACCAGTAACAGCGGGTAACCCCACATTTACATATGGGAATATGGGGGTAAGTCCATCTAATCCCCAAACTGGTACTTTTAGTGCTCCAGTTAGACCGAATCTCCCTTTCCTAGAAACGTTAAATTTGCCAGATTTTTCAAAGCTAATGAATGACCCGGTGAGACATAACTCCTCCTGGCCACCCGTTCCTACCAAGCTACCCTCGGATATCCCAAAATTCAAAGGCAAAGCTGGTGATGATCCAGGAGCTCATGTCACCACTTTACATTTGTGGTGCTCTTCCAACTCACTGAATGAGGATTCAGTTTGGTTGAGGCTGTTCCAAAGAAATTTAACCAGTACTGCTGAAAAATGGTATATTGAATTGCCTTCTACTGCGTTTAACAGTTTTTGGGACTTGGCTAATGTATTCCTTAGTCGCTTCCAACTTCCTGTCCGATATGATTTTAGGATATACTTACTGTCTACCTTTCGGAAGAACTGTGGAAATTGAACCCAGTGATAGATTAATTTTACTCACAACAATTAACAATTGATCATGCAAAATTACTCACAAAAGAGACTGAATTTGGAGCTGAACACTAAACTGTATTAACTCAGTGTACAATAGCCAACCCTGTAACATAATAGGTTGCTGAATAAATAACATACATCATGGATTTGAATGCATGAGGAGCAATTTCAATCTAGCATAAAGCAGGCTTACTAAAAATAAGCAAATCCCCCATAGATGTAAAAAGCTGATCCCAAATCTGTCATGGAGCTCACGAATTGGAAAAATGGCTTAGGCAAGCTAAAGAGTGGTGGAATGTCAGCTCATACATGCATTTGCAAGGAGAAAAGAGTGGAGGATGAAGAGGACAAAAAACTAGTTCACCTCACCTAGTCTAGATTTTCCATTTTCCTTAAAACACTGAAAAAGCAGGGAATAAAGCAGAAAAAGCAGAAGGGCACCTAGAAGGCCAGGAATAAAGTAGATTTGATTCCTTGGGATTTCCCATGCGCTACATGAGTCAAATAAGGCAATTTTGACCACTATGGATAGGTAAAAGACAACTTGCACAAGGTGGGACACATGAACTAGGCTAATAAGACAAAAATAATTAAATTAATGTCTAAGTGGGAAAACTATGGGTTGATTATTCTAACAAGAACAAGGCCACTCATATTTTGGATCACATCCAAGATTGGAGAAGACAGAAGAGCCTTATCATAGCCACTATTCCTCCCGAGTTCTTATTAGGATGGTTCCTTAAATCCCTATTACCGTATATATCTAAGGATGTATCTACTTCGGGAGTGACCAATGAAGAAGAAGCTATCCTCAGGGCCCAGCAGCTAGATTTGATATATTCTCAGTCTGGGATTTTATATGAAATTATCCCTGAAGCATCGATGCCAACGCACAATGTATAGAAACCTAAGCCTGGACCCCATGCCGATGGTGTGGTTGGTTCTGTGAAATCTCCCACTATAGAGTCTTTGGCTAAATAGCTCCATGAGTTGTCGGTCAAACATTATATGGCGGAGGAAGCAAAGGCTACCCCCTCACCCCAGAATGCAAATGTTTTTGCACAATCCTCTCAAAAGGGAAATTAGCATCTCGGTGGGAAAAAGAAGAAAGGAAAAAAAGGTGAGGGAAACCAAAACAAGCAAAAACCCACAAACAATGCTGATGGAGGAAAAATAGAAAAGAAGGAGGTGAAATTCCCATGTAATTTGTTCCATGAAGATCACCTAACCCATCTATGTCCCCTGATGGAACAAGCTCAGAAGCTGTTAAAAGGCCAGCAACCAGCTGTCCTGAAGGATCATTTTCCCCAAGGACAAAATTCAGCTTCAGCTTCAAATGCAGCAGGGGGCACCCCAAATGCTCTTGACCCCAATTATATCAACATGGTTCGATACGAGAATTTACTACAGACCAGGAACAAGAACTACGAAAAAGAGGCTTCATAGAAGGGTAAGTCAATAGGTGAAACTTCCAACCCTCTCACGATTAAGAAGCCTGTCGAACCTAAGCCCAAGATATCGAAAGGTTTCTTCAAGAAAACCTTGCACAATCCTAATACTAGGGCTGCAAAAAACTACTCTGTAGTTGAAGATTTAGCCGAAACTCCGTGTGCGATGTCGGATTTAGAGGTGTTACAGATTTGTCCCACACAGCGAGATGCACTCTTAGCAGCCTTAGGCAGTATGGACTCATCGAGCCTCTTGGCAAAGTTTAATTTTTCTAATGTCAAAATTCGCCTGCCATATCATGTAGCCTTATCGATAGATGTCATCCATGGTGGAAAGACCATTGGAAGGGCAGTTGTCAACGAGGGTGCTTCTACATGTGTCATCTCCCTGTCTTGTTGGAAAGCTCTTGGATCTCCAGAGCTGGTTCCATCGAACACCCTACTTACTGCTTTCGATGGAAGGTCATTTCATCCACATGGTATCCTACAGAATTTTGAAATTAAGTTGGCAGGGAAAGCAGTGTCTATTGAGGTAGAGGTGATTGATGCACCTTTGGATTATAACTTGCTCTTGGGGAGAAGTTGGACTTACGCCATGTCAGCTATTGCATCGGCTGTATTTCAGGTGGTATTTTTTCCACACGAAGAGAAGTTGGTTACTATAGACCAACTCAGTTTTACTCGAAACGGCCGCATGGAAACTAAAGAGTCCACCGTACCATTGGTTGATCAAGTTAGACCTACTTCAGAGAAATTAGGGGCTGGAATGTACGCATCATTGATGGGCACATTTGATATTCCAGCTCCGATTAATTATATAGGTTCTACTAGTGTAGGGAAGTCTATAGCAACGGTTGTTAATAGAACAGATCCTTGGGTTCTTCCTTCCCACCATGAACCTAAAGTGCCCTTATCGACAGCGGAAGCAGCTTATCAAGCTATCATTCATACCACTATTGATCTCATTCCAGTCCCTCTCACAGTCTCATAGGAGCCGAATGAATCCTATATGCCTGCTTGGGCAGAGAACTCTTTCCATTCTAGAGATTGCTTAGATATGGTTTTACCTTCGGATGAATCCATTCTGGAAGTCATGTGCGGATGAGATAAGATCTGTGAATATCTTCACCATCGATCCTATTTTCTTCCAAAGTTAAGCAGGATCGAGAACCAGGATTTCCATATGACTGGCAGATGATGTTGATACACCTATTAATCCCTTACCAAGGGAAGGAATATTTGTTGAGGGGAATATGGCAAACATTTCTTCTATGATTCCTATCAACATCTCTGCAAAACCAAACGTTGTGGAAAATGTACACATCGACATGAACTGCTCTCCGGAGGAGATTGCGATCTATACAACCTTGTTTAAGGAATTCTGCGACGTATTTGCCTGGTCATGTGAGGAGATTCTAGGCATTGATCCATCAATATTCGAACATGAAATCCAAACTTACCCTAATGCTAGACCCATTTGACAAAAGTTGAGACCAGTCAACACGCGTAAAGCTACAGTAGTTAAGGCTGAAGTTGAGAAACTGTCGAAAGCCGGTTTCATTTACCCCATAGCTTTGACAGAATGGGTATCCAACCCTGTTCATGTTGACAAAAAGCAAGGGACTATATGTGTTTGTACTAACTTTCAAGATCTAAACAAAGACTGTCCCAAGGACAACTACCCCACGCCATTTATAGATCAAATTATTGATGTATGTGCGGGAAGTGAAGTCTTTTCATTTATGGATGGTTTCTCTGGGTATAATCAAATCCAAATTAAACCGGAAGACCAACATAAAACAGCTTTTATTTGTCCTTGGGGTACCTTCGCGTACAAGAAAATGCCTTTTGGATTGAAAATTGCTGGGCAACCTTTCAGCGGGCAATGATTTTTTCCTTTCACGATGTTAAAGCCATTGTCGAACCCTACCTTGATGATCTGCCAACACATTCTTGTAAGAGGATCGATCACCCAGATCACTTGCGTTTGATTTTTGAACGATGCAGATACTACAAAATTTGCTTGAATCCCCACAAGTGCATTTTCTGTGTCGATTCAGGGAGACTACTCAGATTCATTGTTTCTAACAAAGGCACTCAGGTGGATCCTTTGAAAGTTAAGGCCATCGTAAATCTGCCTCCTCCTAGTTCTATCAGGAAGCTTCAAAGCCTAAAGGGGAAATCCAAGTTCCTTCGACATTTGATTGTAAATTATGCCAAGACTACTAAAGGTTTCATGCGCCTGTTGAAATAGGACACCCCATTTGTATGGGTTGAAATTGCACAACTTGCATTCGAGGCATTAAAAAAATATTTGTTGTTGGCACCGTTATTGCGTTCGCCAGATTACTCTCATGATTTTATATTGTATCTGGCTGCATCTGAGTCGACCATAGGGGTAGTACTAGTCCAAGAGGATGATAAGCTTTAAGAGCATGTCATTTACTATCTCAGTCGTGCTTTAGTCAGCCCTGAACTTAGGTATTCCCACATCGATAAGTTGGCCTTGGCAGCTATGTATGTTGTTCAGAGGTTTTGTCACTACATCTTACTGAGGACCACGATGGTAGTGGCAGATGTTAATCCTTTCCAATGTGTTTTTTCCCGATGGATAGTTGGAGGAAAATTCAATAAATGGATAGTCATTATTCAGGAGTTTGACTTAGATTTCCAATCCGCCAAATCCAAGAAATCCTTAGTTTTTGCTGAGCTCATTGCATAATTTCCAGTAGAGGAAGATGTAGCCATTGAAGAAGAATCATTCCCAAATGAGCATATCTTTTTGATTTCCACATCTGACCCCTGGTATGGAGATATACTTATCTATCTCCAGACTTTGAAGTACCCTGCAGCCTTCTCACGGGAACAACAGTGTAAAGTACGCATACATGCCAAGAACTACCCCATTATTGGAGATACTTTATATCGTAGGGGGATAGATTTCATTTTTTGTCGATGTCTTATCCATGAAGAAGCAGAGACTGTCCTAAATGATGCCCATAATGGAGCGTGTGGGGGTCATCTATCTGGGTTAGCAATGGCCCAAAATATATTACGTGCCGATTATTTCTGGCCCACGATCTTTAAATATTGTGTGGAAGCCATGAAGCGATGTCATCCTTGTCAGCTTTACACTAGAAAGATGTGGTCGCATCCTACTCTGTTATTTTTGTCATCTCAGTGGGCCCCTTCATGAAGTGGGGGATAGATTACGTGACGTACAACCTAGTCTCGGCTAGGGAGCACAAACAAATCATTGTCACTGTATATTATTTCACTAAGTGGGCAGAGGCAATGCCCACCTATAAAGCTGACGTTGAAACTACAACTTTTTTTGTTTTAAACCAAATTATCGCACGATTCAGTATCCCTAAAGAGATTGTCACTGCCCATGGCAGTCACTTCCAAAATAGTATGATGATTGAATTGACCACTATGCTAGGGTTTAGATAAGAGCATTCATCTTTGTTCGATCCTCAAGCAAACGGTCAGGTCGAGGATGTAAATAAAACTTTGAAGACTATTCTCAAACGTACTATTAATTCAACCCATTCCAATTGGCACATCATGTTGTATCCTACACTTTGGGAATATCGGACCAATGTGAAAACTGCTACAGGGTTTTCTCCTTTCCAACTCATTCATGGAGTGGAAGCAGTCATCTCAGTCGAATGCGAAATCCCATCCTTAAAGATTGATATTCATGTGTTACTTGATACGACTGAGCTGGAAGAATGTTTATTACATTTAGAACATCTAGATGAGCAGTGTAGAGATGCGCTGACAACAAACGAGGCTCATAAAAATAGGGTAAAAATCCAATATGATAAATCGGTCAAGCCTCAAATTTTTTCTAAAGGGAAGCTTATCTTTCTCTGGGATCAAGATAAAGAACCCCTTGGGGAAAGAAAATTCAGGTCTATGTGGCTAGCACCTTATGTGAAGAAAGGTGCATATGAATTGACAGATTTCGAAGGGAATAAGCTGTCTGAGCCTAGAAATAGGCTCTACTTGAAAAAGCACTATACTTAGGCTTAGCGCTTTTTCTGTATTGTATGTATTTTATGTACAATGGTTCGTCGGTTTGTGTTTTTATACCATCTGTTGGTTGTTACAGATGTCTTCCGAGTGGTTCGTAGGTTTCACTGATGGCGCCAGCCGCCACACTTGTAACCTGGATTTAGCCGCATGGGTTATTTTCTCACCCTCAGGATAGCTAGTTGCCTCTAGAGGCACTTGCTTAGGTCCTACTACCAATAATGTGTTCGAATACAGGGTTGTCATTGAGCTTTTATAGGATTCTTTGTCACGTGGTATCACTCAACTGGAAGTCCGACTTGACTCTCAACTGGTGGTTTCCCAGCTCAATCGAGCTTATCAGGTACGAAACCCTATTTTACTACGTCAGTTTATGCAAGTTAGGTTATTGGAAATAAATTTTGAGTTTATTACATTCAATCATATTCCAAGAAATCAAAATTCATTAACTGATGTGTATGCTCATTATATCTTGGATTGGCACTTAACTCATTTTGCATAAAAATATACAGCAGACACATTACAAAACACTTGTAAATAAAATCGACAATATATATATGTGTTTGTGTGTGTGTGTGTGAATATATGTCTATATAGATAGGTCGAGTTTATGATCCTCAGATCCATTCATAATTGTATAATATACAGAAAATATACAAAAAATGGATCAAAGTCCATAAAATGCTCCTAGATCTAAGCTTGATTACCCTAGTCACTTGGACCACCCCGGTACCCCTGATCACCCTGCTCTCGGGCTTCTTCAGCATCCTCAACTGCAGAAGCCTCAATGGCATCAATATATACAAGTACTGCTCTAGCTACCCGCCTCATAAGGCGTATCCAGACAGGTGGTATACCAACCACTAGCTCCTGCATGACGGTGGGGATATGCTCAATGCATAATGTAGGTAGTATTTGGGTAAGCCTGGCCAGCTTTCCCTCAAGAACCCTAATCAAACCCTAGTCCTCTCCCACCACAGGATGCACATACATGCATGGATGCCCAGTAGGGCAGACTAGTCCAATATCTGCATTTTAACATTTTAAAAAAGGATTAAAAACTCTTATACATATGTATACATCTTTATAATTAAAATTCATAAAAAGTTTAAAACTTGAAAACAAAAATACCTGACTCTCCCCATGCTCCTCCTGGAGGGAGGAGAAGGTCGGTGTCACCACGGAAATCTAGTCCAGCATATGGAAACTGCTCCAGTGCTGGTAATTGTTGCTCCCACCAAAAGTAGAAGTCGTCGTCGTATACACTCTAAACCGATCCACCACCTCCTTGGCAGAGGAAGATCTCTCCCCACCTACTCAATCTAGGTTGACGGGGAGAACAAACTGGTAGTGGTACTGCAGGACTCAAACTGGGCACCCTCTCAAAGAAAAATGCCACCAATATGCTAGAATAACCAAAAAAAATTCGTCGACCTCTTTTACAGTCAGAGAGTTGCTTCCTCATTATCGGGATTACTCTCGAACACCAGTCATATAGAGCTCCTTGTAGACATTCCACTGCAAGTCTCATTTGGTATTAATCTGTCAGCATAATCTAGGGACTAAACACAAGTCTCATCAAAGATTAATAACAATAAGTCATGAAAATGGTGTAATTGTGATACAAAATGAGTAGCTACTCTGTATATTCACACAAAGAATGAGTAATACAATACAAGATCATGCTGCAAGCATGAATGACAAAGCAATTTGAATTCCCAAGGAGGTCATTCGAATTGAATGAGTGAGTCTAGCTTAACTGAATGTAAGCCACAGTCAACACTCAAGTTAACCACTGATCAAAACTCTAATTGATCAACTCAGCCCTAACTGAAGTCAAAGTGCAATAAATGACTGATTCTAACTGAAAGTAGGTCAGACACATGTCACAGCAAGCCAACCATCAAGTGGTAGCACATCAATGACTCCAATGAACCTTGATGAGGTTAACTAAAGTGTAACTGAACATCAAAAGTGGTTGTAGGTACCCCTGTTGACTCTAGTTCAATAAATAATCAATAAATAATCAATTTAATGATGGAGGGTTCCTTCACTACTCTGTTTAACTGATTGTAACCATCAGTTAGCAATATGGGGCATTAATGACACTCAGATCACCCTTGGAGTGCTCCAGTTAGCCTCCCTGAATGTAGCAGAAGGCTAATTTAGCCTCCTTGACTAAAGGTAGGCATGGGTGTGATCTAGTTGATGTCATCTAGTGCTCCTATGATGTCAATTAAGCCAATAATACTTAGGATAGTGGTTTAACTAGGCCAAATTGACCAAAATGAGTGTGTAAGGTGGTAAATGTCTCCAACACCCCCCCCCCCCCCTTAAGCTATACTTAGGAGGAGTTAGAAAACATAAAATGCATAAAAATGCTAGGGCCCCAGCAACTAAGGCCATAGGTCACCCTGTACAATACTGAAACTGAAAACAATGCTCAAAAACAGAATTGAGGAAAAGAGGGAAAACCCAGTGGAAAAAACCCCCCCTCAAGATGAACACTGAAATTAATCTGATCACCCTGACGGACTCACCCCCTACAGTGAACAGAGTTAAGTGAACTTCTTTTCTGAAAATCTCTTGGTGAAGATGTTTGCAATCTGCTCATCAGTCGGGCAGTATTGCAGAATGATTGTCCTGTCATGTACTAGCTCCTTGATATAGTGCATGTGGATCTCTACATGCTTGGTCCTCTTCCTGGTAACTGGATCTGTGGATATCTTAATAGCAATTTGATTGTCACAAAAGAGGACAGTGGACAAAGTACTAACAAGATCAAACTCCGAAAGAATTCCTTGCAACCAAACTGCTTGGATGCAAGCATTCACCGCTCCTCGATACTTGGCCTCTGCTGAAGATAGTGCTATGGAAGCCTGCTTTTTGCTAGACCAGCAAATGGGGCCACCACCAAACATGAATACATATCCGGAAGTAGACTTCCAATCAATAGAATCACCCACCCAATCAGAATCTATGTATCCAACCAGCTCTAGCTCGGAGTCTGCAGCATAGTGAATGTCGTAGGTCCTGGTTCCCTGAATACACTGGAGGATCCTCTTGGATTCCTTCCAATGAAGATCATGAGGCTGCTTCATGTATCTTGATATAGCATTCATTTAATAACATATATCAGGCCGAGAATGTGTCAAGTACAACAAGCTACCAATCAGTTGTCAATAGATAGTGCAGTCCATGGGAGGAGTGCTTTTTCCTTCTTCAAGGTTGATCCCTAAAAGGAAAGGGAATCGTGCAGGCCTACATCAGCCATGTTAAATTTTACTAACAGGTCTGATATGTATTTGGATTGAGTGACCATTATCCCATCAGAATATTTCTCAATTTCGAGCCCCAAAAATGTATTAGGAGCCCCAAATCGCTCGTTTCAAAGTCATTGTGGAGAGCAGTTTTGATTGCTGAAATGGAAGCAACTATGCTACCTGTGATCAATAATTCATCAACATATAAAACAATAATAATCAAATTACCATCTGAATGTTTTATATACACATTTGGATCTGATCCACACCTTTGGTATTTTTTTGAGAGAAGGAAGGCATCCATCTTGGAATACCACTCTCTTGGGGCTTGTTTTAACCCATATAGTGACTTCTTTAGATTGCAAACCAAAGATGGATCAGAGATGTAGCCCTCAAGATTCTTCATGTATATCTCCTCATGAAGATATCCATGCAAAAAGGCTGACTTAATATCCATATGATGCACTTCCCAGTGCTTAGATTCTGAAATTGCCAAAACTAGGCAGATGGAGTCCATTTTTGCGACCGGTGCAAAGGTCTCATGGTAGTCCACACCTTGGACCTGAGAGAAACCTTTTGCCACTAGCCTTGCCTTATATTTTTAGGTGCTTCCATCAGCAGCAACCTTGGTCTAAAACACCCACTTGCATTGAACCAATTTCCTTCCCAGAGGAAGAGAAACTAGCTCCCAAGTAGTGTTTTTCTGAAGAGAATTCATCTCTTCATCCATGGCAACTTGCCATCTCGGGTCCTTCTGAGCATGGTAGTAGGATTTTGGGTCTAAAATAATCATAAAATAACAATTTTCATACAGCAAATTATCAGGACAAGAGAGCGCAATACCTTCTCTTCGGAAATCAGACCGGGTTCTCCTTGATCATCCGGATTTCCAATGTTATCTCCTGTGGAGGAGAGTGTCTGTCGGGCCCATGTGGGAAGATGATTTTGTACTTCAGGTTCTGATTAAGAATCTGATGTTTTCTGCACACTGATATCATAAATTATAGGATCCAAATTAGGGTCATCACCCCCAATTTCATCATCCAAATATTTAGTAGAATAGGAAGGAAATTCAACAGTTTTCTCCTTCACTAGTTCCACTTCCTGAAGGCTCATCGAAATTGACACTTCTCTCGATGATGATTTGTTTTGTTTTGATATCCATCAGCTTGAAACATTTTGATTCATTAGGATACCTAATAAACAAACATTCTATGCTTTTCGGTTGCAAAGCCCTTCTTTTATCAAGTGGAATTTGGGCCCATGCAGTGGACCCAAACACCCGCAGGTTCGACACATCTGGCTTGTGTCCATAGTATGCTTTGAAAGGGGTCTTCCCTTTCATGAATGAGTGTGGAACTCTATTCTGAATGTATTCTACAACATGCATGGCTTCATCCCACAAATTTGTTGCAACTTCTTTGATTCCAACATACAGGTGGTCATCTCCTTGAGAGACCGATTCTTCCTTTCTGCTGCACCGTTCTGCTGGGGAGTGTAGGGAATTGAATGTTGGACCTGAATACCACTTTGGGATCATATGTGCATCAAATCATTACTGAAATAATCCTTACCATTATCATATCTCAAGATCTTGATCTTAAGCCCAGAGGCATTCTTGATCAAGGCCTTTAGTTCAAATAATTTTTCACATAGTTCAAACTTCTTTTTGACAAAGAAGACCCATGTGTACCTTGAAAAATCATCAATAAAAGTCAAAAGATACCTTGATCCATTCATGGATGTGATAGGCATCGAACTGCTGATATCAGAATGTATCAGCCCCAATATGCATGTAGCTCGGTTTGCCTTCCCCTGATCGTACTTGTGCTTAGGGTGTTTTCCAACCACACAGCCCTTGCAAATTCCAGTGGTTTCCTTCATGACTGGGAGGCCTTCAACCATGGAGTTTTTCTGTAATTGTTGCAAATATTTGAAATTTAGATGGCCAAACCTTTCATGGCACATCCTACTAACTTCATTTCCATGATTTAGCAGTGCGGTGGGATTTGCATCCACCACAAAGTGAGAGAACTCATAGGCTTTTGCATGATGGTTTGCAAGGCCTTTAGCAATGAGTTTCTCGGATGAAAGTTCCATTATCTCAACATCATTCATGCTGAAAGATACTCTCTTAGGTACTCCTGTATGTGTCATTTGACAGACACTAAGGAGATTTGATGCCAGAGACGGTACATACAAAACATTTGAAAACTAGCCATTCTCAAGATCAACCGTACCTTGTCCTTCTGAAATGATGGTGGAGTCATCTCCCATGTGGATGGGAATGTATTTGCTGGTCTCCAAGGATGAAAAGGAGTCTCTATCAGCCATCATGTGGTTCAAAGCTCCAAAATCAATCAAGATGCTTTGGACTTTGAAGTGCTTGCCATGAGGGCATGACCTTTTTCATGTTGTGGTTCCCGATCTTGCTGATCTCTCCTCCGAAAGCTTTCCGAAAGATTGATGTGATTTCTCTCAAGGAGAGAGGTAGCTTCATCAAGATTTTTCTTCATGTAGGCATGTTCAGGGTGGAATCCCTTCCCACAGTATGAACACTTGACTTTTTCCTTTCCATGATGCCCTTTCCCTTTGTTCTTCTTTGAGCCGGAAGACTCATCATGTTGTTGGTTTTCAACTTTAGGCTTAGGAGCTTCGAATTTAGTTTTTGGATTCTTCTACTGCTTTTCTTCACCCTTCATATCTTTGGGCCCCAAGACATGGAGGGCTTGATCACGGGAGGATCTGATGATCCCCATCAGGACAAGCTTATCATGTTCACTTATTACGGACTCAATGAAGGCATTGAATAATAGGCATCTTGTATCCAGGGGTTGTGAGCTTCACCGCGCAAAATGTAGAGACAAAAAATGAATAATCAACTCAAAGTTTGGAGAGTATGGCAAGGATGAGTTGATCATCCTCTTTCTCCACTTTGCATTGCTTCAACAATAAGACAATGTGCTTGAACTTTGTGAAAAAATCATTCAAAATCTCGAAATTGGAAGGCTGGAGAGACATCAATTCATTTTCGAGCTGGTAAACTCTCAAATCATCCTGCTTTCCATACAGGGCTTCCAATTTGTCCCAAATTTCCTTTGGAGTCTTCAATCCGGAAATATGGAAAAGAAGATCTCGGGAAATAGAGAGGCACAAGAATCCGAATGCTTCATCCTTCTTGTTCAAGAATCTAGATTTGTCTATTGCAGAACCAGGCTCTTCTTCAGTGTCCATGGTGACCCTATAGAGTCCTCTAGAGCATAGCTGGATCTCCATGTCTCCTTTCCATGAGTGGAAATTGAATGGATTCAAAAGATCTACGGAAGAATCCATCTGAATCTGTTGGAGTGAATGCTTTCACCTGTCAAAAACCTAAAAATCACAACAAAAAGGGCAATGTAAGGTCATACAGCCTACACATTCTAGACTTTCATCACACCCAGCATAGTCAATCAAGCAAGCTTGATCAACAAGTTCTTTACTTGGGGTATTAAGTGGTAAGCCTTGGCTTCTGGTGCAGTGCTGGATTTTTGAGCTATTGCTCAATTTTTCATGCAAGATCTGTCAAAAACCTTGTTTTTGAGAGATCTGAGCTTCATCCTACTATGAGCTCTGATACCATATTATTCTATCACAGTAATCTAGGGACTAAACACAAGTCTCATCAAAGATTAATAACAATAAGTCATGAAAATGGTGTAATTGTGCTACAAAATGAGTAGCCACTCTGTATATTCACACAAAGAATGAGTAATACAATACAAGATCATGCTGCAAGCATGAATGACAAATCAATTTGAATTCCCAAGGAGTTCATTCGAATTGAATGAGTGATTCTATCTTAACTGAATGTAAGCCACAGTCAACACTCAAGTTAACCACTGATCAAAACCCTAATTGACTCAACTGATCCCTAACTGAAGTCGGAGTGCAATAAATGACTAAGTCTAACTGAAATCAGGTCAAACACATGTCACAGCAAGCCAACCATCAAGTGTTAGTGCATCAATGACTCCAATGAACCCCGATGAGGTTAACTGAAGTGTAACTGAACATCAGAAGTGGTTGGAGGTGCCCCTGTTGACTCCAGTTCATTAAATAATCAATAAATAATCAATTTAATGATGGAGGGTGCCTTCACTGCTTTGTTTAACTAATTGTAACCATCAATTAGCAATATGGGGCATTAATGACACTCAGATCACCCCTGGAGTGCTCCAGTTAGCCTCCCAGAATGTAGGAGAAGGATAAGCTAGCCTCCTTGATTGAAGGTAGGTGTGGGTGTGATATAGTTGATGTCATCTAGTGCTCCTCTGATGTCAATTAAGTCAATAATACTTAGGATAGTGTTTTAACTAGGCCAAATTTACCAAAATGAGTGTGTAAGGTGGTAAATGTCTCCAACATTTAGTTCTGAGTTACAAGGTGAAGTGATGATGACCCTGTAACCCTCACTATAGTACTCGCCGACACCTGTAATGGCAAGCTGTGAATATGAACAATAGGGATGCAGCTACCCCTCTTTTGAGTGCCAGGCTCGTAGTATATATATATATATGTAGTTCTGTACACTTAGAAGGTCACCGCCTCTACCAGTACCTTCCAAGTTCACTGGAGCTCCCCGTCGTGATAAACTAGAGATAAAATAGACATCTTCCAAAGTAACCTCTAGAAACTCACCTTGAAGGTCAAACATACCAAGATCATGATCCCAATAGTTTATTAAAAACCCTAGTAGGCGGACATTTGATCGCATAGGTGAGGTACCGAATAATTTTAGTAACCCACTTTGTCACAAAGCATTTACCATGGGGGCATCTTGTAGAGCTTCTTGGTCTGTTTCTTCATGCTCCCTCTCCCTCCACTCAAGCACCATATTTCAATTTGATAACAAGCCATTTATAAACCATTAAATTCATATAAAAATTTGTTTTTTGGCCCTACATAGCCTTTTTCTACCTCGCGTACTGTACGCGACTTGCCTTCGGGAAACTCGCGTACAGAACACGTGTACGTGACTATTGACATACCATACCCACATACACAGCGTGACTATATTGAGGATGGCAAAAAACATCCAAATTTTTCCAAAAATTGAAATTTGTTTGGATCAAATGAAAGAGCATGGAGTGTAATTTTACTTGGCACTTGCGGTTTCAAGAATTGTCCACCAAGTTGTCCACGCTGAGCAATCAAAGGTAGAGGTAAAACTTGTCTATTTTTGGTAAAAAAAATCAAATGGTGAGTTTTGATTTATATTTTGAACTATTTATAGAAATATTATTTTCAAAGTGGGTTTTTTCCCTATATAGTTCATATTTTTTATATAAAATCAAACTAATACCACATCTTTTTTCTTCAATGTGACAGGTCTATGGTCATTTAAATTTGTTTTTTCACTCATATAGGATGGTTTTTGGTCATTTCACATGCATTTTGCATTTATACTTAATCCATATTAATCCTAGCATTAACACTTTGACCACGGACTATGGTATTGTTAACCATTAGTAGCTCGTTTATGCCATTGTTCTTCCATGGATAGGACTTTCCTCAGATGAGTATCCTCATTAGAACCCACTTATTGTATTTCGATACTCATGCTGCAGTTGTCATAGGTTCAGGGGAGTCTTCTTAGCTATTTTTCATGCCAAATTAAGCCTCATTTTGGTCTCCTTTTACAAGCTATCCCTTTATAAGACTCCCCACCTTTATGGAGTTTCTTTAGGCCCAGGTCTAACTCCTCAAAATAAACTTGACTGCCGAGTAAACTTGTCCATTCAAGCTCGTTAAGAATATGTGAAAGGGCATCCGCATTGGTGGTAGGTAATCTCTTTCTCATACCATGTGGAATAATACGAGAAAGGATCACTCTCTTTTCTGCGGAATTGAGAAGAGTATTCTCAGGTATAGGTTTATCACTTTTCCAGACCTGAGGGACTAAATTTATGGAAAAGGAACACCCGATATGAGCTCAGTTTTCTCTTTTTCGTGCTCTAGACCTAAACATGAAAAAGATTCTGAGTGTACTTCATGTCTTTGTCATGCTCGTTAAACACCAAGAACAAAACATCGAGTTTATTGTTGTAAGCCCCATTTCTCGTACTCAAATGGATCTTTCTGAGTGATCTTGCTTTCCTTCACACTCGTAAAACTTGAGCTATAGGCTACTCTCAAAGGAGCGTTGGGTAGGTGGTAATTTAACCTTTTTCGGACCTCCCTGACTAAGTACGGAAAAGGTTCACCTTTTCTTCTACGGGATTTAAGAGAGTTCTTCTGGGGTATGTTTTATACTTTTTCAGCCTCAAGAGACTAAATTGGATGAAAAAGGACCCCCCTAGAGTCTTCTTCAGATTTTTTAGACTCTCTAAACATGAAAACACCAAGTGAGCATGTACTAGTTCGGGCTCATAAAATCCACAAATCAGTGACACTATCAAGCATTATTTCCTCTTCTCTTCAAGCTTGTCAAAAAATGAAGAGAGACTTGAGTTGACTTTCTTGGACTCGTTAAAATTTAACAGGAAAGATAAGGAAGAAGTTTTCTTTTGGTTCTCAATCAGTGGAAGCATGTCTTACATAGCACTCTCTATCTTTTTCGATACTCATGTCCCAGTGTTCGCTTTCAGTTCAGCTATTACTTCAAGTTTCTTACTCTTCCTCTTGTCAGTTATACCTGGGGAATCTGATCATGTCTCCTACATGACAGATAAGTCTAGTTGTACTATCTACAAAGTTAAAAGCTGCCTTGGGTCATCTTTGTGTCATGCTCACTGTTCAAGGATTTAACCCTGCATCTGATCTATATCATGATTCCATCATTGTCTTATCTATTATTACTTGTGTTTCCCTTCCTTTACCTAGTTCCAAGTCACTCTTGTGATCTGTAGGAGGATCTATTGCTTTCCTCATCATAGTATGGTTTCTCATCAGCCCTTCCTGACGATGAAGACCTAGAGTTTTGGACGATCATACCTTAGGATTCACTTTCATTATTGGTGAATTCCTTTGCTTCAGTTGTCAATTATCACCTATTGGTTGACAATCTGTCAAATCCTATCCATGTTCGACTTCAATAACATCTATTCACATGGCCTGGATTGTACTGGTTCTTTGGGATTTTTGACGAAGACCTTAGGTTCATATCTATGGACTAAGTTGCACAAGATTATGTTGTGATCACTTACACAGCTTCTAGATATTTGAATACTTGTCATTATTGTATATTGTGGCTTCGATCCACCTTTGTAATGTACGTGGTCTTGTACCTGTATCATATGATGTACTCAAATATTGTAAAGGATCTAGTGTTCTAGTATATTGAACATGGCATCCTCAGATATGACTTTGTATATGACATTATTATGTATTTGTTTCAGGTACTTCCTCTGCTCCATTGGACTTCTGAGTTCTCTAAGATAATGATTATAATGTATTTCGACCATCGTTTCCCTCTGACCTCACACATTAGGGGGCATTTTTTATCAACCCAAATGGTAATTCTCCATCTGAATGCCAACATTCCATATGTTGGTACACAAAAGGACATATTAGGATTGAATTTTTCCAAAACACTATAGATGGGCATGACTTGGGATGCATTTACCCTTGAACCAGCTTGCTATATAATTTTTCCAAGTGTTGATTTGCGTACGTGACTATCTCCATTGCAACTCGCGTACGTACGAGACTATCTCCATTGCAACTCACGTATTGTACGCGACTATCTACATTGCAACCTGCGTACATCAGCATACACAGGTTTCCTTTAAGCAACTCGCGTGTCATACGCGGGTTGCCTATATCAATAGTCGCGTACATCTTGATTCGACCTTTAAAAATATAAAACACGATTAATGGAGATTATTTGGGCCCTAATCATTAACTATTCCAACTGTTTCAACCACCCCAACCTTTGAAATCACTCTATTTCCCAAAGTATAAATAGAGGCCTTGGGGAGGGCATTAATCAATCAAGATTGGAGAGCAAAGTTATGCTAGTGGTGGATATTTAGAAGTCTTGGAGCAATAGAACTCAAATTCCTTTGGTTGCAGAGGAGTCCTTGTCTCAGAATCTGGGTTGTATTCTTATCTCATTCACTGATTGTTAATAAAGAGAATTATTCTTCCAACATTGTGTTGAGTCTCTTTCATGTATCATAGTTAATGAATATATTTGATTATGTATTGGACATAATTTTTATCTAACCTCTGATATATACATGCATGAGATAGTACTTGGATAATTTTCTCTTTACAAGTGAAAGAGGTGCATCCCTGGAAGCTTTGGAGAGAAGAGGAGCGGGAGAAGATCAATCTTGGATCAACCGTTGATAAACGGGTAAGTCAAGACTTTCTTCCTATTCCCTTTCTATTCTCTGGTAAATTTGATTGTCTGCAAGTTTAGTAGTAAGTTAGTAACCCCAGACCCTAGGTTACAAGGGTGCTTAATCCTGAACAACACGGTTGTCTTGGGGTTTTACATATTTTTGGTTGAGTTCTATATTGAGTAAGTTTTGTTGGGTTTTCTCCCCCATGAGGGTTTCTTGGGGTAAATATTTTGTTCTCTTATGTGACTGTACTTGTTTTTCTTTCAGTGGTCCTACCATCTCAAATTATTTTTGAATATCATCTAAGCAATAATAAAAACTTAACATAAAGTATATATAAATCCATTTAAATACACTATATTTAAATTCACTAAACTATCTATGCACAATTGTGATAAGCTATGCTCAAAAGTGCATGCAATATGCATTGTTTCTATGGAGCGGTGTACCAAAATATTGATTGTGTATTTTTTCATTCATATGGGGTAAATAAAGATACATAATTTCCCAATCGAATCCAAGGATGTTTGCACAAAAAATAAACTTACTTAGAAACAAATAAAATATACAAAACTTTGAAGATTCTTTCAAATCAAATCCATAACTCCCATGTTCAATTGCATTGTCTCTACAATAATGACTCTAACATTTATAGGGAAACTTTTAAGGGATAAATTTCATCTAGTAGCATATTTTACATGTTTTTACCCAAAGAAAGATTCATCCAATTCCATTTTTTCTATAAAAAAAAGGCCCAAATTATATAGGATAAATTTAGTTTACTCTAAGAGTCACCAAAAGTTTCTAAGCCTTAATAAAAACCCTTAGAAATTTGAATATTTTTACAAATATATCACCAAACATTTTATGGTTTTCATTTTAATAATTAGCAAGATTCATCAATATTCCTACACCGTAACATAAGTATGGATCCTAAAAATTTCCCCACTAACAAAAAATCCATCTCAAGAAAATTCCCAACATCACCATGATCGTTTCATTATATTTTCAATTCTAGTGCCCCGGGTCGTAGCAACAAAGAAAATCTCAAACACTTATGGAGTTGGAAATATCTTGGTCAATCATGCACCTAAGAGAAATCGGGTACCTTAATGATATAAAAAGAATATAACATATGTAATAATCCATATAAATGCATCAACCTTGACATTATTATCGTAATAAGGTTGATGATATATGTAATTATAGTGCACATGAAGCTTAGTTTCCCATTCATTATTCATTTTTTATTTTATGCAATTGTGGATGTCATAGAGCTCCAATGTTCTCATCCATTAACCAACTACACATGGGATTTTCAATGGAAAGCTATAGAACTTAGTGATTTTGTATTTCTTGAAGCAAAGGATTGAGATTTTTAAAAAACTAATTATAATTTAGATGATGGAATTATTATATGTTATGACTTATAAGATAGGGCATTAATTTGTTCTATTAAATTAAGACTTTCAAAAAATTGATTGATTGGAAGATCCCATTCCTATTGTTGAACAAATGTTATTGCATTTTATGTCATCAATAATATACAAGGTATGTTGGAATTGGGTGTGCTTATTATAGGGGATCTCCAATGGGTATTATTTACGAACATAATGTTGAAATTGTGTTGCATTAGTGCAATATTGGAGGATAAAAAAGCACAAATGCGCATCTAGCTTCCTTCCCATGTACCTTTTAAACAAATTTTCAATAAAATACTTAGTTTTTTTTGTGGATACTTAGCTCCTACATCTCCTTAGGTGTTTTTGTGGAAAATCAACCTCAATACAACCCATCCAAGAAATATAATGGAAAGAATAAGGACACTAGAAGGTGGGGGGGGTTCTACAAAATATCTTGGCACAACTCTAACAAATGTCCCTTAAAGCAGTCATGATGGTTGAGATGCAAGCTTCATAATTAGATCCTGGTTCTGACTCTGATTCAAAACCCAATATCACAATCATAGATTGTTTAATTTAGAAAAGCTTCAGGATATTCAAGCTGTATTGAACCTCACTGTGAAAGAATGTTGAAGGAGGAAGAAGAAATTCAGTGTACAATGATCAAAGAATCATGGTGAAATTGAACAGTCAAGAGGAAAAAATTTCAGCATAACATTACTGTCATTATCATTAATCTCTATGTAATACGATGATGATACAATAGGAATAATTTGAATCCAATAGGTATGATTCGAATTCACCAACTTGGATTGACTCCAAATATCACTAATTGTGGGAAAATCACCACTAGAGGCTCACTATTTTAACTGAAGACAACTAAATCAGTTCACAATCAGTTAAATAATAAAGGTAGGTAGTAAAAGGTGCCTAACCTCCTTAATTCATGAAAATGTAGCGCTAGGCTAACTGGAGATGAACTAATTGATTCCCATGAGAGGATAACTCAACATATACTAGGATGAATTAATGATGGGAATCCCATGACTTGGTGTGGGTTCCTAAATTATAGGGATTGGCCTCTATATCTCCTAAACTCATGCAAACCAATGCATCAAGTGGTATGTGGGCCCTAGAAGAGCTCCTTGTGGCACTAGTGAAGTGGCAACATACTCCTAAGCCAGGAAATGACATTTAGACTATGGTGGTCAAGGGAGGGTTATAATTAATCCTAATACCCCCCTTAATCCAAACTTGGACAACCAAGGACCTAGAAACTAAGACCAAAGGTCACCCATACAATCTAATGCAAAAAGTGACTACTCAATAAATCGAGGAAATGGGGAAAACCTCATGGAACACCCCCCCCCCCCCTCAAAATGAGCAGCAAAACCATGAACAATAATTGAATCAAATTTTCACACCAAGAAGAGATATGAGATAGGAAAATCTCTTTTCAGTTAAATATACGGTTGAATACCTCTGCTACCTACTCCTCTATAGGGAGGTAATGTAGAATAATAGCCTTACTATGCACTAGTTCCTAGATGTAGTGCATGTGGACTTCCATGTGCTGCTTCTATACTGGATCACTGGATATCTTGATTACACTTTTATTATAATAGAAGAGGTCTATTGAAGGAGAAGTGTGAACTCCAAACTATGTCAAAATCCCATGTAGCCAAAATGCCTAAATAAATGCATTCACAACCCCCCGATACTCTGCTTTAGCTGAAGAGAGAGCAAGAGACACTTGCTTCTTGCTTGACCAACAATTGGTCCAGATCCTAACATGAACACAAATATTGATATATATTTTATGTTAGTACTATCACCAACCCAGTCTGAATCAGTAAAACAAATCAAATACAGTTGAGCACCAACAGAATAGTGGATCCCAAACTCTCTTGTACCTTGCACATAATGCAAGATGTGCTTTGTTGCTTTCCAATGCAACTCGTGTGGCTCCTTCATGAACCTGGAAACAACACTCACAACATAAGATAAATATGGCATCGAATAGGTGAGGTACAATATGCTACCAATCAGTTTTTTGTAGAGTGTACTATCAACCATAGGTGTAGAACCAACTTCTTCCAACCTGATGCCAAAAAATAAGGGGGAGGATTTTTCTTTACAATTAGTGATGTGGAATATTTTAAGCAAATATACTATGTGTCTTGACTATGTAGTCATGATCCTGGAAGATTTTTTATTCACTTCAAGACCAGGATTTGAGGGATATCATCTATATCAGCTAATCTTTTTCCTAAATAATAAATTATGTTAATGCATAAAGGGATGGCATTCACCAATTTAGATTTGTCAGACTCCCGGACTGAAAGGTGGATACGAACATTGAGAATTTTGGTCCAAGTTTTCTTAGAATAGAGAGCACTAATTTCTCATCATTCTTGTCAATCCCACACTGCTTGCATTGCATGACCAAGGATTTGAATTTGGAGAAGAATCATTGGATGGTTTCTAAGTTGTTGGCTTGAACAGAAATCAAATCATTCTTTAGAATATGGCCTTTCAGATCATCCTATTTTCCAAATAGAGATTTGAGCTTCTACCATACTTCCTTTAGAATTTTTAGTCCATTTAGGTGGAAGAGTAACTCCCTAGATATATGAATGCACATGAAGCCAAATGCTTCATCCAGCTTGTTCAAATACTTCCACTTCTCAAGAGGCTGTTGGGGTTTGACATCCTTTCCCATGGTAACCTTGTACATACCTTTCTTGCGCAACACAATATGCATGTCATCCCTCCAATCATGATATTTGAAAGGTGTGAGGATCTTGAATGTCAAGGATGATGAATTCTCCATCTTGCATATTCAAGGAGAAACATAATTCTTCTGAATTCTTTAATTTACTTGCAAAAGCACTTCAACTCGAAGGAAAACCAATTCAATAACTCTCTACTTCAACATGTACACATTCTTTGGGTGCATCACACCTGGATAGACTTCTCTGGACAAAATCTAGAAGGAGCAGTGCAAAGATACAAGGAATTATGTTGAACCCAATTGATTTTGGTGCACCAATGGAAGTTTCCAAGGATTGAAGTTGGCTTGATCACCTGCCCTGATACCATTTTTAATTTATCAAAGCTTTGGGATCTTCAGGTTGGAATGAACCTCACTATGAAAGAAGGTCGAAGGAGGAAGAACAAATTCAATGTACAAATCAAGCAATCATGGTGAAATTGAACAATCAAGAGGAAGCATTAATCTCATTATCATTAATCTCCGTGTAATACAATGATACATTAGGAATAATTAAAATCCACTAGGTATGACTCGAAATCACAAACTTGGACTAACTCCAAACCTCACTAACTGTGGGAAAATCACCACTAGAGGATCGGTAGTTTAAATGAAGACAACTAAATCAGTTCACAATCAGTTAATTGATCAAGGTAGGTAGGAAAAGGCACCCAACCTCCTTAATTCATGAAAATGTGGTGCTAGGATAACTGGAGATGAAATAATTGATTCCCACCGAAGGATAACTCTACATAGACTATGGTGAACTGATGATCGCACTCCCATGACTCAGTGTGGGTTCCTAAATTATAGGGATTGGACTATGGAGCTCCTAAACTCATGAAAATTGGCGCATCAAGTGGTAAGTGGGCCCAATATGAGTTCTCCATGGCTCTAGTAAAGTGGAAACATACTCCTAAGCAAAAATGACATTTAGACTATGGTGGTCAAGGGAGGGTTATAATTAATCCTAACAAAGAGAACGTGCAACATATCATTGATGCAGAACCTAATGTCATCATTGTTACCACACAATTTAAGCTAGAGGAACTAGAAGGGTCAGAGGAATACAATCGCCTCTTCCACTCACAAATGTGGGTGAAGGGAATCTCCCTACATTTTGTTGTCGACCATGAAAACCAAAAGAATGTGATCTCAATATAAGTCATCAAGAGATTTGAGCTACCAACAACACCACACCCGTAGTCATACACCATCAATTGGCTAAGCCAAGGACAATGTAGTTGTGTCATTCATTGGTTCCTTCTACCATATTGTTGGAGGGACTAGTCGCTGAGCCGACTAGTCGAATAGCCGACTAATTAAAGATTAGGTCGGTCACGTAAGGCCATGTCAGTTGACCGAACCGATAGGTAGTTATATGTAACTATTTGTAAATCATATATATTAGGCTATTGAACCAGATGAGAACTCGATTTAGTTCTGTGTATGTATTGACCGTCATGATATAATATAATCAGTTATTCTATATCTATGTTCTTATCTCTTTTGTCTGTTATGTCTGTATGATTCAATGTGTATTATTGGTAACCCTCTGTGATATGTGAGATTATGCAGAAAATTAGTCGAGTTCTTGGAAAAAAACACTAAAGAAGGTCATCGATATGCAGATTGCCCATACAAGGACAGAACCAATTTAAAATTTTGTACTAGCTATGGAGTCGGTGATCACTCATTAGAGGATTTCCCTACTATGCTTGATAAAATCAATAAAAAGAAAAATGTTAATGTCTTGTCGTGCGTTCAAAAACATGATGTAATCAATACGAAGAATATGCATATAGTAACCCGACAAGGGACAAAAATTGGGAGTGATAATCCACGCATAAGTAAAATAAAAGAAAATAACAATTATCCTAACCCAGCTAAACAAAAACAATTATATAATGACGCAACGAATATATTTAAAGAATTTGCTAGACAAGAAGCTGATAATAGTCAACAAAGCACAGTTAAAGAATTAATACGGTTAGTACAAGATGATAAAGTAGTATCTCAACTCATTGAATTATTGTATAATATGAAGCATAATAACAATACAGAAAAACAAACAAAAAACATATGCAGTTTAAACCAAAAGGACAAAAGTGATGCCGACCCACTTGTCGACCTAGAAATCGAAAGATACCATGTTTGACAAGTTGTACTTGACTTCGGCTCACACGTAAATATTATGACTCATGACACTTGGGAACAATTGGGTAGACCTCAACTATATGAGTCAGGAATATACCTCAAATTAGTCGACCAAGGTCTAATCGAACCTATCGGAGTTTGGAGAAATGTCGATACGACAATAAAAGGAATATCGACCAAAGTCGACTTTGAAATTATTGACCCTAAGGAAGGATCCAGTTCCTTCCCAGCTTTAGTAAGCTGACCATGGGGAAGAAAAATGAAAGCATCAATATCTTTAGATAAATAAAGGATAAAACTAAAAGGGAATGGACAGAAAGTTATAGTACCTATCCATCCATCCCAAGGAGAACCTTGGATAGAACCTATTGATGAAGAAATCGGTATCCGACAATTATATCAAATACAAAATAATGAAGACTACACATAACCCAATGTCTATGGCAAGCTTCACTTAGGCAATCAAGATTCAGTAGGATACAACTCAGACGCAGAATTATATGATTGGAAAGTTGAAAACTATGAGACACAAGCAAGAGGTTGCTGGACCATTCAAACAGTGCAGAAGAAACCAATCCAACAATGTTTCTTAGTTTCCATCATCCCAAAAATATTTGAAAAGAAAAGCAATAAATACCCTACTTTAAAACCAACAAATATAAGTATTAGACAAATCCCAAGATACAAAGAAAGAGAATCACCAGTTATGCATATAGAACAAGTATCTAAAAACATTGGTGAACATGGCCAATTACAAAGCTTAGTAGAAACCTTCACAAGATAAGCTACTATATGGTGGGATACCCATCAATCAAGATTACAGACATGGACAACAACTTCAACTTACTTTGTAGAAAGATTCAGAGGAAAGAGGCTAACAAAACAAGCACAAATACCTATGTTCATCTAGGGGCAGGACCCAGAAGAACACGTAAGAACATGTGAAAAAGAGTGGAAAAGACTTGGGTATAAAGACGAACGTACATGGCCACACCTGTTTCCATTGATGCTATCTGACTTACCAAACAAATGGTACAAAATGGAAGAAGCGCGGGGTGAAACATTTCAATGGCATGAACTTAGAGAGAACTTCATCAAAGACTTCAACTTTATACCACAAAATGAAAATTTAGTCGAAACTGTAAAACAGATCAAAGTGTTTATAGAACCGACTGGGAACAACACCCTAACACAAAATTATGATCGACCGACAATAACATGTAATAACATACAAACCAAGACAATACCACAGTCAACAAGACTACAAATGGAAAACAAAAATCCGGAAGGGAAAATCTTTCGATGGAAATCATACCATTCAAAAACAACAAAACCAATTCGCACAATACTTAAAGTCAAGACAGCCGACAAAGAAGATACTGACTGAATGACTACAGCATACTTTCCTGCTACATTTTTACAATTCAAAGAAGGGAGCCGGCCAATCAATGAATCCAAAGCACCAGAATGGTTAGATGCCCAAGTGAAAACTAAATAATTTGACATATCAAATGATGATCGACCAAAAATGGCAAAAATTGGCGATTACTGGAGTGAAGAACAAACAACCAAAATAGTAAAATTACTAAAAGAATTCCAGGATGCATTTGCTAGAGACTACAAAGATCTCAAAGGTCTAGTCCATGAAATGGGAGAAATGAAGATCGACATTAAACCCGATTCCCAACCTGTAAAGAAGAGGCCATATAAATTAGCTCATAAATATAAAGAGATAGTCAAGAAAGAGATTGATAATATGCTTGCAGCAGGAATTATCTACCCTATTGACCAATCGGAATGGGAAATTCCAATGGTTGTAGAACCAAAGAAACATGACTCGACAAATCTAAGGATCTGTGTTGACGTCAGATAATTAAACAAATTCACCTTAACAGACCCATTCCCAACACCCTATGCAGATAGAATCCTAAATGAAGTCACAGGACATGAATGCTACTCATTTATAGACGGATTCTTAGGTTACAACCAAGTACCAATAGCCAAAGAAGACCAGAAAAAGACAACATTCGTATGTGAATTCGGCTCATTTGTCTATAGAGTTATGCCTTTTGGTCTAAAATACGCACCTGCAGTATTTTCAAGTATTATGGTCAAAACATTTCAAGAATATATCTACAAAACAATGGCAGTATATTTCGATAATTGGACAATATACTCTATGCTGAAATATCATTGCAAATGGCTAAGGCTTATGTTGGAACGATGCTGTCAAATCCAGCTATCTCTGAGCATAAGGAAATGCATATTCCTAACTACTATAGGGATACTATTAGGACACATTGTATGCAAAGAAGGAATCAAGGTCGACTTTGCAAAAACAAAAATTATCCTCGACTTAAAACCACCAGTGAACCAAACACAAGTCAGGGTACTACTTGGTCACACAGGATATTACAAGAAATTTATGAGATACTATTCAGATATGACCTATCCATTGGAAGAACTATTAAGAGAAGATTAGGAGTTTGACTGGATAAATGAATGTAATATATCATTTGAAACACTAAAAAGGAAGCTAGTCGAGGCACCCATCCTAAGGTTCCCGAATTGGTCGATCAAATTTCACGTACACATCAACACATCAGGCATAGCAATAGGAGCGATCTTAACACAACCAAGGGACGATGGAATGGATTACCCCATAGTTTACAGCAGCAGAAAACTAAATAAGGCAGAAAGAAACTATTCGACAACAGAGAGAGAAGCATTAGGAATGGTTTTTGCACTACAGAAGTATCGACATTACCTACTAGCCAACCCTTTCATCTTTTATACCGACCACCAAGCATTAAAATACCTTGTAAACAAACCCTTATGCCATGGGAGAATTTGTCAATGGCTACTACTATTCCAAGAATTCGAATTTGAATTCGTTGTTAGACCAGGAAAATTAAATGTCAGACCCAACCACTTGTCGCGAATCGACACAGGAGAGGAGCAGACAAGAGTCGAAGACGACCTACCGGCTCCTCCTTTTGGTTTAAACTGCATATGTTTTTTGTTTGTTTTTCTGTATTATTATTATGCTTCATATTATACAATAATTCAATGAATTGAGATACCGCTTTATCATCTTGTACTAAACGTATTAATTCTTTAACTGTGCTTTGTCGACTATTATCAGCTTCTTCTTGTCTAGCAAATTCTTTAAATATATTCTTTGTGTCATTATATAATTGTTTTTGTTTAGCTGGGTTAGGATAATCGTTCTTTTCTTTTATTTTACTTATGCGTGGATTATCACTCCCAATGTTTGTCCCTTTTCGGGTTACTATATGCAGATTCTTCGTATTGATTACATCATGTTTTTGGATGCACGACAAGACATTAACGTTTTTCTTTTTATTGATTTTATCAAGCATAGTAGGGAAATCCTCTAATGAGCGATCATTGACTCCACAGCTAGTACAAAATTTTAAATCGGTTATGTCCTTGTATGGGCATTCTGCATATCAATGACCTTCTTTATAGCATGTAAAACACTGGATGGGCCGAAAATAGTAAGAACGAACAAGTCGAGCTCTTATCAAAATGCAAAAAATTAGTTCAAACAGTAATACCATGACCTCTAAAGGCCAACACCGACAAGCCGCTTGAAAAGGCATATCAGTTATTTGAAGTCATGGTGTCAACCCTACAATCACATCTGCTAAATACGAAAGAAGACCAAAAAGAGGAGACATCCAGGTTGTTAAGGCAACAGTACACAACATTCTCGGAGGCTCACAGAGTGCTGCAAGACCACATGGAAGAATTTGTCATCATAGAAGAAGTACTACGTGATTGGCCCACTTTCTATGGGAAATTATTTCAGCAAACCCAACAAACTCGAGAACAAATCAAGCACTTGAAAGAAGAAAAGGAACTGAAGAAGCACTGAGAAACCAGATACAATATCGAATTGTATTGGAGATAGCTAAACTACAGAAACTAGAAAAACAAGCACACCAATGGGTACAGCAAGCACTCCCAAGCCTAAATAAACTAGATACCATCTGCATGCAAATGAAAAGACTACTGGAAACAGCAGAAGAAAAATATCAATCCATGGGCCCCGACATGGAAAGCATAGTAGACCTTTCCATCCAGGAGAAGATGTTGACCTTATCAAGCATCACAACATTGACCATCGACATCCAGAAAGTATTGCAGAGCTGGGCGGAATTTCAACATCAGCTGCCCATTACAGCAGAAGAAATTGTGGAAATATGCGTGTAGAAACCTCCAACCGTCCGACTACACAGTCCATGAAGACAAACAATACCAGAAACAACTACCTAAGATAGCACGTTGTTGAAGTACCTCCCCTGTTTCTTCGGGACGAAGAAAGATTTTGTTCCTGGGGGAGATGTTAGAGGGACAAGTCGGTGAGCCGACTGGTCGAATAGACTACTAATTAGAGATTAGGTTGATTGTGTAAGATCATGTCGGTTGACCGAACCGACAGGTAGTTATATGTAACTATTTGTAAATCATATATATTAGGCTGTTGAAATAGATGAGAACTCGGTTCAGTTCTGTGTATCTATGGACCCACATGATATAATATAATATGTTATTCTATATCTATGTCCTTGTCTCTTGTGTTTGTTATGTCTATATGATTCAATGTGTATTATTGGTAACCCTCTTTGATCTATGAGATTACAACACATATGGCATCAAGCCTTTTAAAAATGAGGTATTGTGTGATGTGGCCCTGTTGGTACCAGAATCTGACCCCATCAAAATTTTTACATTCTGACAGCGCACATGTAAATACGTATGCCAATTTTCGTTACCAGAATGTTCGCAAGTATTTTCACTAAAGATATGAGTGTCTCAGTCGGCCTCGTTAATCCTACTTCTCTCAAAACCTTAAATCTTGTAGTTGGTCCTCAACTTTTGGTATTCAAAATTTTATTGATCAAACCTTGTTGAAATATCTCACAACCTTAAATTATTAGTTTGGTGAGGTCGTGCATCTACCCCTCGCCCATAAGTTTTTCCTTTACATTTCCTTCTCCATGACCAAGTTTCCCTTGTTATATAAAACCAAACTTTAAAATTTTAAAAAATATAATAATTAAAATAAATATAAAACCAAATTATTTTAAAACGTTTTCATGTGTTTTTAAAAATAATATTTTATATTATTTTAATTGGTTTGGTTTTAGGTAAAATATTTTTGAGAATGTTAAAGTTTATGTTATCATGGTTTCCGTCAATTCCAATTCAAATCTAGTTTCTTAATTTCACATGCATCCTAAGTTGTTTTGTCATTTTTGGTAAAATGTTGTTTAGGCCTTGATTTTCCACTATACATACAACCCACTAAGTTATAGTTGTTAAGGAAACCTCCTAACACCAAGTTGAGTATCAGGAAGAGCACACTAAGTTCCACTTCAATGCCTACAAGGAGCCTTTCTTCATGCATTATGCATTGTTGCTTCATTTAAACAAGTGATAATATGAACTGTTATATATTTTGTTTCTCTGTGCATGTGGGATAGAGTCTTATACCCAAAAAATTAAAGTTCCAACTTCCAAGAAACATGCCAAAATTTTTGAGCTTCTAGGTGTCAAAGAAAACAAAATACTTGGGTGTTCAGACCATCGATAACAAGGGACTACCAAAGATGATGTTTTTTTGTTTTTCGAAATATTATTTGAAATTAGGGGTTTTTTCATTACCATTGCAAAGGCGTTGAAGCAGATCCCCGAACCAACATCCAAGTGTCAAGGCAAGTTCTAGAGATGGCGAGAAAGAGCTCGTGGATTTATTGGAAAAGCACATTGCATTGAGAAAGCATATATATCAAGCAACCAAACATTGAACTTGAGCTTCAATGGTCTAGAATTCAGGACATTTACAGGTGTCAATGGGAATCCGTATGCATCCAAAGTATCAATAGCAAATTCTCGTCATTTTCTGGGTAATGATTTTTGGGAGCACATTGCAGCGAAACCATAAGGAATCATCACAAATAGTTTTAAACCCACTTCTGACACAGGCTAATCTAGCTTTGATGAGAGCTATTTCTAAAATTTCACGATCATTTGGGAGAAATTTATTCATTTTTTATAGGGAAATCTCCAGGAAGTTATTGTCATCCGTTATCAAACACCAAACTAATGTTTTTGAAGTTATTCTTTCTGCTTGGATTAGTTATTTGATTATAGCATGGAAGAGAGCTCAAGTAAATGTCAACGCCCAACATTTAAGCAAAAGACAGGTTTCCGAGCATATTAATCTAAGTGTGCCTAAGATGAATACAAAGTGCAAGCATCACATATTTTTCCCAAGGTATAAGAGTTGACCCATAAAAATAAGCAAGACAGAGTAAACTAAATCAACATTTCCTGAAAGTACTCATGGAGTCATCATATTACAACAATCTTGTTTTTACATTTAGTTGCAGTTTATAGTGGAAGTGGAATTATTTTGTTGAATTTAGTATTTAGTTTTGCTAGCAGAAATTGGTCCTTTTCTTATGGAAGTTTTGGAAACCTATTTCAAAATAGAAATTAATTTCATGCATTCCGAGATGTTAAACAGGTTTTAAGAAATTGATATTGGTATTGTGATATATGCATCATCATTTTTTGTCATAATAATTGATGTCTTCGCTTGCAAAGGATCATTCAAACCCCCATAAGATCAACTAACAGGGGATTATTTTCAAATTTAAACCAACCAAAATATTAATTCCATATTTTGTGGAGAAGAATTAGAAAGTAGAGGATCATCTGTTGGTATTCAAGCAACAATTTTAACGATCAAATTTAGTGTTTTAAGGAATGATTCATCATTGAAATATCAAATTAGATTCAACGATACATGTGTTAGAGCACCCAGTTGCTTTCAAAATTGAATCCACATTCAAAGAGATCAAAGGCCATCTTCTAGGCCTTTTGAACTTTCATTATATAAGATCATTTACATAACAAAACATTTGGCAGTCAGGGTGTCAAGTAGTTTAATCATTTCCGGAATTTCCTACTTTAATTCAAGATCAGGGCAGTTTTAGTGTATCTTCATAAATCAGGTTTCTTAAACCATTTTCTTAAAATTTGTAAATGGTAAGAGGATATACTGAATCAATAATATCCTTCAAAGTTAAATTCTTCCTTCAAAGGTGGATCCAAGGAACAGATTACAGACCTTTCTCCCGATATGATGGATCTCTTATTTTTGTAACTTTTTGGATCCTTTTATTTAGGACAAGTTTTCATGTGTAAAAAAAGTATGGAATATCTCTAAAACACAAGAGTGAAGAGGAAACAGGGGTTCCAGCCGAGAGGCTTTGAGATTGTAAAGTACTGAGACGGATTAGAGGGAAAAAACAATTGTAAGCTTGTAGGCCTTTAGTTTCTTTTATCTTGCATAATCAGATATTCTTGACAACTAGTTATCAAACCATGCTTCTTCGTTGATCATATATTTTACTCTTCCCACTTGAATAAAATATCAATTTCTTAGTGTCATAAACTATTTATGAAATCTTGATTATCATGCACTTAAATTTTAATTGCATTTGCCCATTATTCAAGTGACTTCTATTTAGTTTTTGGAAAGTGTTTCTGTTGATTGGGATTCTTCGTTGATAACCTATTTTACTCTTCCCAATCAATAAAATATCAGTTTATGAGTGTCATAAACTATTTGTGAAATCTGGATTCTCATGCAGTGAAATTTTTATTGCCCATTGTTCAAGTGACTTATATTCAATTTCCGGAAAGCATTTATGTTGATTGGGTTTTTAGTCATGTGATTCAATAGAGTTTATTTAGTTTATTTCATATCTATGATTCACTTTTTTTTTCTCTCGATCTCCCATATTCACAATAATATGCAACCAACCTAGTGATAAGCTAGATTTCCTCTTATTCATGAGTACAACAGAGACTCATGCCCATGATATTTTCCCATTTCTACTTTCTCATCTAGTCTACCTGATCCATCATCTTGAACTAAACAATCAAATACACATTCTAGATGAGCTAGGCTTGTCTCTCCAGCAGTTATGAAACAACTTCTAGCACAACAGGCCCCACTTGAAGTCTGTGATGTTCTTTTATGGCATACATATATGTGAAAGCGCCATGTTGTGTATTAGTCACGGCCTCGTAGTGGCATTGTCATTTTGGTAGGAAAGTTCTATCGAATACCAAATAGAATTGCACCTACCGCGGCCTCTTTCACCTCAACGAATCAATGCAAGAAGATAATTTCCCACACTATGAAATTTTATCTCTTCACAATTACTTCTGAAGATGAACATTATATCATTGAGACCTATGCAACCTCTACACAAGGCCCCTCTACTTAGCAAAAACAAGAAGAACGCAAAGGCATTGTTGCCTCGCCTATTTAAGTATCTCTATGGTGTAAGGCCATGCATTCAAGGTGCTCCTCTATAAAGAAATCATTCACATTGGTTTATAGCAAGGATAATAAAGAAATCAAAATTGTTAAACGGGTCAATCACGTCCATCTACAACACTTACATCCCTATCGGGTTGTCAAATAAATGCAATATTTTCACCTTAGCAAATGCCTCACCATGATCTGAACTCAGCACATGGTTCATTATATCACTAGTAAAAAATGAGGAATTAGCTACTAGGTAACTAAAAATTCTAGTCACCACAGGTTTTTCAAGTGATTTACTACTAAATATGAGCAATTTTGATTGACCCAACTATAAACGACTAAAATTAACGACTAATTTAGTCACCAGTTAACAAATATGACTAGATAATATGTGACAGAGTTAAAAATGACTAACATAAACGACCAATTTAGTCAATGACTAGCTAGAAGAATATGAATTAGTCATTTTTAATTGTGTCATGGAAAAATGCAATTTTGACAATGAAGTGTAAATTTTATAAATTTTCTACCTTCTATTAGTAATATTGGTGCCATGCACCTCGATCTTCAGATATCCAACAAAGTAATTACACGATTTTTCCCTTAACCGTATTTATCCCTGTTGCACCATTGAAGCAAACCGTTAAGAGCGTGCCAAATTAGGAAAATTAGGTTCCTACGTCAATTAAGAATTAGGTACTAGAACCCATACCATATCGATACCTAGAAGAATCATAGCTAGTTGTTGATCCTTCAATTTAAGAGTCCCAAGTCCCATACTTAGCACCTAAGCAAACTTTTACATGGTGGTGACACCATTGTGAAAATTTACGTGTTTTTTTAATAATTAAAAAAACTAAAAAAAAAGCTTGAAAAGCAAAAGTGACGGTCCACCATCAGTTATCAAAATTGAAGGGTGAGTCTTAATTGAAATTGGAAGGGTATTTATTCTCTCAACGCTTCAAAGATGAATGGAAACAGGGATGATTTTAAGGGCGAATTTTAAGGGGTACCCAAAATAAAGTAGGCAAATTTTTATATTGAAATGTTTTTATTTTATTTAATAAATTATCCCATATTTATTTATTTTATATATAGCTGGCCCAAGTTAAATCGCCTTCATCCCAAAAGAGGGAAAAACTAGAAAATGAATTTTAGCCCACGAAAATACTGATATTTTCCCACATTCGCCCGAATTTTTCGATTGGGAGGAGATATTTTCTCACATTTGCCTGAATTTTTCTGATTGGGAGGAGAAATGAAGATGGTTCACCGGATTTATGGATAATAGGTTGAAAAATTGGTATTTCGCCCAGGATTTATAGATAATATGATTAAAATTTTGGTATTTTGTCGGGATTTATGAATATTTCGGTAAACTAGTCTTACTTCGAGGGTAAATTGGACATAGTTCGTCCTAGATTTGGATTTGTGGAAAATTGTTTGAGTAAAATGTGGAGATTTAATCAATTGGGGAAGTTTTTTTACTGGATTTGGTCCATATTTGAGCAAAACATGGATAAATTTAGTCAAGTGAGGACATTTTTTACCTATATAATGGTGCAAGAGTCAGGCTCAACATCAAGCTTGATTTCTATTGCAAATCGGTCTTTACAGTGGCTGAGTGGTTTCGTGGAAAGAAATTTCACAAGGTTTCTTCTATCTGCAGGCTTTTTATAGGTTAGTTGGTTGAATCTTATTTAAATTATTTATTTTCTAGTTTATAGTAGAAGGTTTAAGCTGAATCAACATGAAATTTTGCTAGTCTCAGACCATCACACAATTTACACTCATCTGATATTCGGTAGGATTTCACCCACTGTACTTCGCCGTGATTGATTATATGTGTTATATCTTCTTGCATTTCTGAGTCAACGAATAGTTTGCAATGTTGCACATGTCCCAATATAGGGAAACAAACAAATAAATATGTTGTTTATAAAATTTAGCATTTTTCGATCCTGATCTGAACGAAGATGAGTCCGATATTCTGTAGGCATTCACAATTTCACCCACTGTACTTCTCTATCATGAATTAGTTTATCGATGTGAATCATGATCTACTCAGTTGTGCTAGTCCTTGAGTAGATCTAGGGTTGTTAACTCAAGAGCCAACAGTGAATTTACTTGTGAAACTTGTGCTTAAATCTCCAAAAGAAGACAAACTTACCTTAAAATGATAGGGAACGATTTGTATCCTAGCCAATAATGTTAACAAACTATCCTGGAGATGATTTTAATGGAAGGGTTGTAGTAAAGAGTTATGCACTTAGGGTTATTTGGTAATCCAGATGGGGTTTCAACTTTCCAGCGCACATCTAGTCCTCAAAGGTTTGAAAACCATAAATCATGTGGATCTCTAAACCATCTGTCATACGTGTTTCAATCATTTAGACTTTCCTCATTAATATTCAAAGGAACAGATTCAGGAACCATTGTATATGACTATTCAGGAAGCTAGTGAAGGTGATCTTAAGAGGGTAATTTTATCACACTAATGTTGCTTGCAGATATACCTACAGGATACCGTGACTGTCAAGTAATTTTTTTTATTGTTTTGAAATTTGGTGTATAATTTCATGCCAATCCCTAAAAAATCAGAGACTTGGATCTGGTTATCTCATGGTTTAAGTTTCCAGAAAATGTATAAGACTCAACTTATCTAAGTATCCAACAATTAGAAATCCCAAGTCCATCATTCCAAATTATCCAAGATTAACAAGCTAGACACAAAATGGTCTTCCCATCAGTCCAGCTTGCAGATATGCCTACAAGATATTGTCAAGTAATTTTTTTATTGTTTTGAAATTTTGTGTATAATTTCATGCCAATCCCTGAGAAATCAGAGACAGAGAAGGTACCAGAGGACTTGATATGAGGTTATGTCATTAAAGACTAAGGGAAAAATGGATTTTGCATGAGATTCATCAGTTGGTTTGACACTTAAATCCATGATTTTATTTTATAGAAGATTGATAATAAATTTCTTTGCTTTCACAATAACCTTTTCTACCTTCCAAAAGTATGCAAATATTTCCAATGATAAGCTAATCCATTTCTCTATTTTGATGGAATGTACCAACTCCTTGCAAATCATGTCCCTAGCTTATTTATAGAAGTATACTCTATCCAATTCTTCAAATTGAATGAAATCTATTGGTATTCATCATCTTTCAAGTCACTAAGGCTACAGGGATAGGGAACTATAGGTTTTACACATACCATGTCAAAGTGTCATTTTGGTGATCTGGTACTATGGCCAATATCTTCCCTGATGCACCTATTTGCTTCCCCTTATCATTCTCTATTTTAACATTCCTTTCTATTATGCTTCTATAGTTAGATTGAAAGCTTGTCTCTACTTGGACTAGCCTTGTTGAAGGTGATAGTGAGTGTGAATATTGCAACATTCGAGGTATTGTGTATTCCATAGAAGAGTGGTGAGTAAATTTAACTATTGACTCCTTATTCATGACTTGAGGATATTGTATCAATTCAGCCAACTCACTTGGACTCTCTTCATCTTGATCTCCACCCAATTCTTGTTCAACTCCGTCTCCTTTTTTTCTAACCCTTTTATCTTTATGACCCTTTTCATAATCAATTTGCATACTTTTATGGAGCTCTTCAACTCCTATTTTCTATACCGATTGATTCTCTGAAACCCTTTGTTCTTCCATGCTCTTTTTTACTTATAGTACCTCATCCCAAATTTCTAAGTTAGCAATCCTCTCCCACTCTGGACTTGGAACATATTCATGAGAGGAATTCTTGTTTTCTATTATTTGTTTGAAGATAATATCATGAGGATCATAAGGCCTAGATTCTGCTTTCCTTAACTTTAACCGATGTAAGAAAACTTCCAGGTATTGTATAGATTTCAACCTTTAATTTGGAAGGGTCATATATCTTTTGGAAGCATGAAAGTTCTTTGATGTCTGAAATGACAAAAATGCATGTTATCTACTACAAATCTTTGTCTTACATATTCCATTGCGAAAATTCAAGGTGTAACGAAATCTAGGAGATGGTAAGGATCTTCCTCAAAACCATAGACTCTGATCACTGTGTACTCTTCATATATAAACTGGTTACATATCCTTGTATCAAGGTGTTGAGGCCTGGAAAATCGTAGGTACAAATAGCTAGGGATTCTCCCCAGTAAACATTCCCAACTAGCATGTTACTGTTTGGTATGGGGAATCTGTCCGGTTTACGGTCCGGCTACCGTAGGTCAAGTAACAAAATACAAGGTTTTATCGGTTACGGCCCGGTCCACCGTGTATATTTTTAGTTTTTTGAATTTAAGTATGATATGCAAGTGCCTATCTAAGAATACAGATTGATAGAGAATACGAGTAGCGTTCACAATGTGATGCGCAGGTTCTTACCTCTCATCTTAACTCTCTCGCATCTAAATCACACACAACAAGAAACTAAAACTAACTATCTAACCTATCCCTAGGGAGAAAGATTATCATTTATCAATGAGTAATGTGTTTCTGCGCATGCATTAAGAAAAATCACAGATAGCTGCTACTTATTTCAAAACACATGAACATTAATAGATATATGAACAACAAGATAGCTCATTGTTTATGAAAAGCCTTCATTACTCATAGCGGAAATTTCATAGAATAAACTAGAGTGCATTCATAACAAGAACATAGGTTCAAAGAGCTAGAATGATCTCACAGTTAATGGATGCAAGCTAAAAATGAAATAGTTCACATTCAACAGATCCATAGCACAGCATTTGAAAAATTCCACCAAGCTTTCTCCAACAGGAAACTTGTAATTCTTTATTGCAAAAGGAAATAGTTCTTCTTACAACATATTCTCACAAATCTATCTAGGAAAAAGTCCTTTATTACATCTAAATCTCCTATATTTATACAAAATAGCAAAACTTTTGGGCTGCCCCCCTGGTGACCTTTGGGCTCCCCCAACCGTTTAATCCCACAATTTTGTCTTTTGGTGAGTGCTCATGATTTATACAATACGTTACATTTCAGATTAAGATTTGAGAGCACTTTATAAAAAGGGACCAGCTTGGTAACTGATGAACTTTTCCCAAGCCTAGGCCTCTGCTGCTATCGATTATGTTCAGAAATCCGTTGGTCTTTTTGAGATCCTGTTGATCTCAGACCTTCACTTTCTTTTTTTTTTTTTTGAGCAACATCTATGCTTCTTACTTTTCCTTTCCTCGGTAAACTCCCTTCTACTTTGTCTTTTATATATGTCTTCTTTGCAGCAGCAATCATCAAACTGGGTCTAAAAAAATCCTCTAAGTCTGTCTGCAGTTAAAACGAAAAACTCATCATTAATCTGGACTGCATTCAAGATCATCTAGATTTTCAACAAAACGTAAACCACACTATCAATAAAACTAATCATCAAAAGTGAGGCCCTGTACTGTGTTCTCATCGCGAAATCCCTAACTTGACCAAAAACAGAAACCTCTGTCGCCCATGAATACAGCGGTAAGACCCTATCAACAGTTTTGAACACTAAGAATCAGGTGGGAAACTCACATCGATGGGTGGAAGCACTAAAAACTACGGAAGAATAGTCCTATTCATAGCTGCAACGACGAACAATGAACAAACTACGGGTCCCGCGAGACTATTAAGCCATTCGTCGTCAGAGACCTTTAATGCTAAGTGTCGGGGCTATAATCTTTAACATATCTGTAGTGTCATCAATGCCAACAACTAAAAACCGCCGATAGTTANTCTGTAGTGTCATCAATGCCAACAACTAAAAACCGCCGATAGTTAAGCATAGGAGATCAGAACCACTAATGAATCGGCAGGTTAGTTCATTATGCAGCCGCAACGACGGATAACCAATTGACTGTGAGTTCTGTGGATCACAAAAATCATCGACGATCAGAAGCTTTAATGACTAAGTATCAGTGAGTTAGAGCTCAACACTACCGCCATGTCGACAACACAAAGGACTAGCCCTATGATCAAAAGTCAAAAACCCTTCCGATAGCGTAAAGAAAAGACAAAAATTTAAAACAATAAAACCACGGAATCGGTAAAGATAAGAGCTAAAAAGCTGTAACAATGGAAGATAGACCAACTATGGCTTCCAAATCACAAAACTGTCGGTGATCGAAACCGCTAAGTGCTAAAGGTCGGCATCGGTGAGTGGAAGGACTAATGCATCGGTGGGATAGTGTACTATGCAGCCACAACAGTGGGAGACGGACTTACTATGGCTTCCGTGAAAATAGAAAATCGTCGACGATCAGAGCAACTAATGACTAACTCATCGGAATCTCTAGACGCAAAATACTCCGCAGTGTCGGCGAGACAAACAACAAGGCCTCCGAAACGGCGGCATCGTTAAAGACTAAAACTCAGACCGCTGATAAAACAAAAACCTCGAAAGTCAAAAAGTAAAGTTTTTTGAAAAATAAACAAAGGAGATAAAAGCTCATCGGCGAAAAACATGACTTTCCATCAGTGGCACAGAGGACTAATGCCCCGATTCAAACTTTAATAAACTTCCGACAGCGAAAATTCATCGAAAACAAATCAAAGTTAAGAGTTCAAATAAAACTAAGACTTCACAGTTTCCACGGTCTCGGTAAAAAATAACGATAGTATTAGATCATTTGACCCCCGAAATAGCGGCAAAAAATAATTGACTGAGCTTCTGACAATCAACTTCTCAAGCGAAGAAAAATGGACTTCCAGGAAGGGTTTAAAAAGATTAAACAAACTTGGGATAGATAAAATCAAAAGGGGGTCCAAAATTTTTTGAAATTTGGGAAACAGGTTGCAGCTACAACAATTGGCGACTACCTGGTGAACCTAGATCTCTGGACAATTTCTTCCTTAAGTAACAGACTGTTTGACAATAAAACCAACATGTTGAATTCTTGTAGATGTCTGGATTTCCCAAATGGCAAATGTATATACTTTTAATCATTGATGATAGTCCAATTTAGGAAAATGGAAGCCAAGATTTAAAAGTCTAGATAACTCTTTTGAGGCCAGGAATATGAGTTTCATTTTTTTTTTACCTCTGTCTTCGGGTAGCTCCCATCTTGGACACCGCAGGATTGTAACATATGGTAAACAAAAATATTCATTTGTTCCTCATTCCCATGCCATTTTGCACTTTTGTGCTTTTGGAATTTTTTGTCCTTTTTGTGTCCTCCTGCATGCCTTTCTTTCTAAATTTTTATTCAGGCTCCTCTATCCATAGTGTCCTTTTGTGTGAGAGATGTATTGATTTTTCAGCTCACGGACGGAAAATAACTTTGGCAATCATGTACTCATATGGTTCAGTACTTTATTTTGATACATATTGCTTTCTTAGGAGATTTTTTTACTCTTATTTTCCTTTTGGCTTTCAATTCTTGGCATGGGATCATTTATATATAATATACGGTTTACCATGCTTCCTTTCCATGGGTATTTTGTCGTCACCCACTAAGACATTTTTAAATGTGAGATGGATGGAGCCTCGAAATAGTATTCCAAACCTTTGATCCTGAGTTATTTTACAAGGATTAAGTAGGACTTCAATGTGTTCATAGCCATTTAGGAAAACTGCTAAACTAGAAGAAATTCTTTCAGATAAATCAATAGTACACAGTCTTATAATCAAGGATTTTTGTTAACCAAAATTCTGATGCTCTCCATGCAACCAAAAGTTTGCTTCTTTTATTGAAATCAATCAAAATCTAATTAAAACAAACAAAAATAAAATAAATCAAAAATAAACAACCAAATCAATTTATTTATTTACGAGATAATCAAGAAATAAAAACCAAGAAAAATAAAGTTTGAGAACTAAACCACTAACTGGTCAGTTCTCTGCCCACCCCTGTAAATCTGGCAACTTGTAAGTTGAGGGGTTGGGATTAACTGCAAATTCAAAAGGCCTACCCATTATCTAATTCTATTGGTCTTGAATTAAAAAACTATATCTGAAACTAAATATACTACTTTACAATCAATCTCATCAGCCCGTGAAAATCGAAGGAGATCGGGCTAGGTGTCCGATATGTTGTTGGCCTCTTCCGCTTGGTAGTTTCTTGGTTATAGCTCAATGAAGTAGTTTCCCAATACATAATTCACTGGTTCATTCTTACCCTCCAACTGAGTAACATTGTGCTTCATGTGGGGCTCTCTTAATACTTTTATTTGATTTGGACTTCCCTTATAAGGCAACCACATATGTGACCAATCTAATGCGAAGAACCCATTTAGCCTTGCTGACCAGTCTCAATTCAAAACAAGTCCATAAACATCATGTATGTCTCCTACTACAATATCAATGTACTGACAAATCTTTTCATTTGCAAATCAACGAATCAGAACATCTTCCATTTCCCCCACTACTTTCACATTGGTCCTGTCTAGATGAGTAACCTGCCAGGTAGTTGGTTTAGGTTGTCCATTGATCTTCTTGCAGACTAAAAGTGGCATAACATTGACTGCGGACCCTTAGTCTACTAAACAATTGTGCACATTATTATTTAAAATTTCAAAAGTCAAGAGGAATGGTGGGGTTTTAAACCTAGCCTTACCTCCCACACTTGCTTCAACAATTTCTTCTACAGGTTGGTTGTTAGTGGGAAGCTCTTCCTATGGTACTTCAAGCACTTTTAACAGTTTTTATTTCTATTGAGGTACATTACACATTTCAAATAACGAAATATTTGCCTTATCCCTTTTAATTTCCTCCACAATATCGTACCCCATCTCAGGTGCTTTGAGACTTTCCTTGACATTATCCACTTTGTCTTCAATAGGCTTAACAGGCATGTTGACTTGTTTCAGATCTTGACTGGTAATGGTAAATTCAGGTATTTTATCATCTTTGTTGTTCTTCTGTATTTTCTTCATATTCTCTTGAAGTCTCTTAATTTTTGGAAGTATTGAATTGTCTTTATTTAACAAACCTTGACTTCTTGTTGTCACATTTGTTTCTGATGTTTCTTCCTATTTCATTGAACCTTCCTCTTTTGTATCAAAAAGTGAGACACAGTCCCATAAAACTAAATCATCCTCTTCTTGTTTTTCAGTGGGTTGATTATCAGCTTCTGTTAGTTTGGAGTCCAATAGCCGATTCATTACTAATGTCATCAAATTTATCCATTGGGGACAATTTTTCTCAGAATGAGGCTGCTGATGAAAGGTGAAAAAATTATCCATACCTACCTCAGTTAAATTCATTGATGCAGGACTGTGTGGAGGAGGTTTAGATTGATTGTTGTCTTCTCTCTCTTTATAGTAAGGCTTATATGCTTTATGAGCCTCCTTTTCTTTTTCCAAATCTATCACTCTGTTAGATAGCTTCTGCATCATTTTCAACATTCCTTCAAAGTCATGTGATTGCTCATCCTTAGGCTTAGTCAGTAACAACGCTTTCTTGGCAAAAAAAAATTCTCCCAACTACTCAGGATAATCTTCTATGCTCTCTTTTTCAGCTTCTACTCTCTCAGCTTCTTCATAAGTTTCTGACAATGTAGGCTTGACTGACATCTTGGAAAACATGGCCAATTCAGGCCCTAGAGCTAAAGTATAGTATTCAATCAGAACTTTATCAGATGGTTTATCAATTGCAGAAAAAATTTTAAGATAAGCAGCAAACCTTTGAGTGAAACTATGCACTTTTTCTTTTTTTTCTTTCTTTAAAGTGCATAACCCTTTCATTAGAGCTGCATGAGTTTTCTGGACTGCATATTTGCTTCTAAATATTCTTTCAAATGTGTCCCAATCTGTGATTGAATTTGCAGGCAGAGCAAAATACCATGAGGCTATTGCTCCTTTCAAGGTATGAGGAAACAATCTATAGACTACATCTTCATGTTCTCTAGCCTGTAGTCCTTTTATAGCCAAGTAAAAGCTTTGCAAATGATCATCTACTAAAATATTTTCACTTGGGTCAAACTTAGGCAACATTTTCTCAAAATCCTGAGGTAAGTCATGCAAAGGAGGTGTTAGGTTTAATGGTGATCTAAGCCTCCAAGCAGGTGGCGGATTTGGTGGGTTGGGTGGCTGATTTGCATTTACATTTGCCATGATTTTAAGTGGAGAGTGAGGTGGTGAATGAATAGGGGTATGAACAGGCGAATAGTAAGGTGTATCTGGGTCCAACTGATTCAGAGGATGAACAACTTCCTGTAAGGTTGTTTCTACAAATTCTTCAAAATATTCAACCAACACTGTGTCTTTCAATATAGGGTGGTATTTCTTCCGATATTCTCTTCTGGGTAAGACGGGAATAATTGGTAATCCTCTAATCTTCTTCACATAAGCCCTACTAGTTCTTCTCAAATCGTCAACTACTTCGTTATCGACAAGATACAAAAACTCTTTACCCTTCTCTTCAGGAATTGGATTGGGAAACAAACTGCTCTCAGAACTGTTACCGGTGGAATAATCTCCAGAAAATGGGTTTCCTCAGCCAGCCATGCACTGGCTACCCTCCTTCTAGTGCCTAAAACTGTTGAGGCCTGGAAAATCACAGGTAACAACAACTAGGGATTCTCCCCAGTAAACGTTCCCAACTATCCCGTTACTATTTGGTATGGGGAATCCATCCGGTTTACGGTCCGACTACTGTAGGTCAAGTAACAAAATACAAGGTTTTACCGGTTACGGCCCGGTCCACTGTGTATGTTTTTAGTTTTTTGAATTTAAGTATGATATGCAAGTTCCTATCTAAGAATGCAGATTGATAGAGAATACGAGGAGAGGTCAAAATGTGATGTGCAGGTTCTTACCTCTCATCTTAACTCTCTCACATTTAAAACACACACAACAAGAAACTAAAACTAACTATCTAACCTATCCCTAGGGAGAAAGATTATTATTTATCAATGAGTAATGTGTTTCTGTGCATGCATTAAGAAAAATCACAGATAGTTGTTACTTATTTCAAAACACATGAACATTAATAGATATATGAACAACAAGATAGCTCATTGTTTATGAAAATCCTTCATTACTCATAGTGGAAATTCCATAGAATAAACTAGAGTGCATTCATAACAAGAACATAGGTTCAAAGAGCTAGAACGATCTCATAGTTAATGGATGCAAGTTGAAAATGAAATAGTTCACATTCAACAGATCCATAGCACAGCATTTGAAAATTTCCACCAAGCTTTCTCCAACAGGAAACTTGTAATTCTTTATTGCAAAAGGAAATAGTTCTTCTTACAACATACTCTCACAAATCTATCTGGGAAAAAAGTTCTTTATTACATCTAAATCTCATATATTTATACAAAACATCAAAACTTTTGGGCTTCCCCCCTGGTGACCATTGGGCTCCCCCAACCGTTTAATCCCACAATTTTGTCTTTTATTGAATGCTCATGATTTATACAATACGTTACATTTAATATTAAGATTTGAGAGCACTTTATAAAAAGGGACCAGCTTGGTAACTGATGAACTTTTCCCAAGCCTGGGCCTCTGCTATTATCGATTATGTTCAGTAATATGTTGGTATTTTTGAGATCATGTTGATCTCAGACCTTCACTTTCTTCTTCTTTTTTTCAGCAACATCTCTGCTTCTTACTTTTCCTTTCCTCAGTCAACTCCCTTCTGCTTTGTCTTTTATATGTGTCTTCTTTGCAACAGCAATCATCAAACTGGGTCTAAAACAATCCTCTAAGTCCGTCTGCAGTTAAAATGAAAAACTCATCATTAATTCAAACTGCATTCAAGATCATCTAGCTTTTCAACAAAATGTAAACCACGCTATCAATAAAACTAATCATCAAAAGTGAGGCCCTGTACTGTGTTCTCATCGCGAAATCCCTAACTTGACCAAAAAAAGAATCCTTCGTCGCCCATGAAAACATCCGTAAGACCCTATCAGTAGTTTTGAACACTAAGCATCGGGCAGGAAACTCACATCGGCGGCCGGAAGCACTAAAGACTACAGAAGAATGGTCCTATTCATAGCCGCAACGACAGACAGCAAACAGACTATGGGTCCTGCGAGACTATTAAATCAATCGGCGTCAGATACCTTTAACGCTAAGTGTCGGGGCTATAATATTTAACATCTCCGCAGTGTCGGCGATTCCAACGACTAAAAACCGTCGATAGTTAAGCGTCAGAGATCGGAACCACTAATGAATCGGCAGGTTAGTTCACTACGCAGCCGCAACGACGGATAACCAATTGACTGTGAGTTCTATGGATCACAAAAATCATCGACGATCGAAAGCTTTAATGACTAAGTATCGGTGAGTTAGAGCTCAACGCTGCCGCCGTGTCAGCAATGCAAAGGACTATCCCTCCGATCAAAAGTCAAAAACCCTTTCGATAGCGCAAAGAAAAGACAGAAAGTTAAAACAGTAAAACCATGGCATCGGTAAAGATAAGAGCTAAACAGCCGCAACGACGAAAGACAAACCAACTACGGATTTTGAATCACAAAATTGTCGGCGATCGAAACCCCTTAGTGCTAAAGGTCAGCATCGACGAGCGGAAGGACTAATACATCGACGGGATAGTGTACTACGCAGCCGCAATGGCAGGAGACAGACTGACTATGGCTTCCGCAACAATAGAAAATCATCGGTGATCGGAGAAACTAATGACTAACTCATCGGAACCTCGAGACGCAAAATACTCTGCAGTGTCGGCAAGACAAAACAAGAGCTCCGAAACGGCAGCGCCATTAAAGACTAAAACTCCAACCGCTGATAAACAAAAACCCCGAAAGTCAAAAAGTAAAGTTTTTTTAAAAATAAACAAAGGAGATAAAAGCTCATCGATGAAAAACATGACTTTCCATCGGTGACACACAGGACTAATGCCCCGATTCAAACTTTAATAAACTTCCGACAGCGAAAATTCATCGAAAACAAATCAAAGTTAATATTTCAAATAAAACTAATACTTCATGGTTTCCACGATGTCAGTAAAAAATAACGAAAGTATTAGATCATTCGACCCCTGAAACAGCGGCAAAAAATAATTGACTGAGCTTCCGACAATCAACTTCTCAAGCGGAGAAAAATGGACTTCTATGAAAGGTTTAAAAATATTAAACAAACTTGGGCTAGATAAAATCAAAAGGAGGGTCCAAAATTTTTTGAAATTTGGGAAACGGGTTGCAGCTACAACACAAGGGTAAATTATAACCACTTCTTATTCTCAGGAAACATTCTAGGTGGAAAAGAGTCATGGATAATGTTTTATGTAATCTTCATTACCATGTTGGTAAACTCGGTATAATTGGCGTTGTTAGGTATTCTTAGAATTCGATTACTCCAATTATGTGTTGGAACTGGGATTCCATTTTCATATGTCATTTTCAACTTCAAACACTTGTAGTGCTCAAAGTTCCGATATAAAAACATGTGAAAAATATAGGAGGAATATCTAAACATCCTGGTGAATGTAAACTTTTATATTTGTTCTTGGATTATTTGGATTAAGAAATTATGGAGATCATGAAGCTAGTGAATGTGATCTTAAGAGGGTAATTTTATCACACTAATGTTGCTTGCAGATATACCTATAAGATACTGTGACTGTCAAGTAATTTTTTTTATTGTTTTGAAATTTGGTGTATAATTTCATGCCAATCCCTAAGAATTCAGAGACTTGGATCTGGTTATCTCATGGTTTAAGTTTCTGGAAAATGTATAAGACTCAACTTCTCTAAGTATCCAACAATTAGAAATCCCAAGTCCATCATTCCAAATTATCCAAGATTAACAAGCTGGACACAAAATGGTCTTCCCATCAGTCCAGACTCCAGCTTGTAGATATACCTACAGAATACTGTCAAGTAATTTTTTTTATTGTTTTGAAATTTGGTGTATAATTTCATGCCAATCCCTGAGAAATCAGAGACAGAGAAGGTACCAGAGGACTTGATATGAGGTTATGTCATTGAAGACTAAGGGAAAAACAAATCTGACTTGGATTTGGTTATCTCATGGTTTAAGTTTCTGGAAAATGTATAACAGTCAACTTATCTAAGTATCCAACAATTAGAAATACCAAGTCCATCATTCCAAATTACCCAAGATTCACAAGCAGGACACAAAATGGTCTACCCATCAGTCCATTTCTTCTTGCTCTACCTATGGAAGTAAGTATCATGGTTATACTTTTCCTCACTTCATGGGACCTATCTAATTCAAAGAGGCCTGTAACAAGGGTTTTATCCATATCATTACAAAAATGAAAGGGGTTGAGTGTGTGGTTTTAACATGTATTATTATAGGATTTTTGTTTTTTCTATGATCCACTCACCCAATACTTCAACCAATATCATACAGCCACACAGACAGGAAGCATACATTCTATAGATTACACCAACATACCCTGTAGATTCCCAAATCAGGTGCACAACAGGTGATTAACTCGTAAGATTATTTCAATGCGTCCACATTCACAGTTTTGTGAAAGTCAAATCAAAACATAAGTGTTGTAGTTGATAGATTCAAATTCAAGGCACAAGATTAAAGGAAAAATTACAGAGTATGTCCACAAAATTTGTTGAACTCTAGCTCACCATTTTGTAGGTTGTTCACATTTCTAATCATAACATAATGTGCAGACGATTAGAAAGGCTAACAATAATAATTCATAATAAGTTTTCCAAATATAATCCATTACAAATACCATCTGGTCAAATTTATATTACAGCTAAAGAAAAGTACATCAATGTATGTTCAATTTTCTGTGCATAACCTTTCTACTCATTTGCCTTGAACATAATCCACACATTCCAGAGATCATAAATTGAAATTATTCCTCATACAGAACAATTTTTAGAATAAGAAAAAGGGAAATAAACTTATTTTCTTTTTCTTTAATAAAAAAATGTTCCAATGATGTTGACTATGGGGAGTTTGATTTCCTCCCAACTTTAGGTTGTTCTGATATAAAATGCCACCTCCGTACTGGGCTATGAGGCCACCCATGACGAAAAAGTGTCAAATTTTCAAGCTACTAAATCCCCCAAAACATCAACTAAGAGGTTATCATTGGATGTTATTCTATCTTTCAACTATCACAATTCTTGGCACTCTTTATCTTGCTCTATACAACACAAGAAGCCATTTTTTCTTTTTTATTCAGTCTCAAGTTTTTCTATATTTAGTTGACTGGGAAAATTTATTTCCATTATCCTCCTCTTTTTTTGTTGTCCTTGCTCTTCAATTTTGTTGCAAGTGCCACCTCAGACTCCCCATTCCCACTGCTACTCCCAAACTATTGTCATTGTGGCTTGCAGGTTGTTGCATATACTCTTGGGACGTTTCTAAGTTCCCATGGCTTAAAAAAGTAGTGTCCTCACCGAATCTGCATTGTAAATTTTATGTTGTTGTTGTTAAAAAATAATCATGTTGTATTTTTTTTTTAATTCCATGGTATATGTGTCTCATGGCCTAATACAAATCATAATAATCAAAACTTATTTACACCATATACAAAATCATAATCAAAGTTTCCAGAGGGTCGAAATTTGGGTATTAGAATGTTTGAAAAGGAAAACAAGGGCCTTATTATAAAGGAAAGTGAACCTTGTAGGCCTCAAATACTTTGAACAAGACCATTGTGCATGAAACATGCCCTCTCCATGGGGTCTTTGACCCTGAAGTTTCAGGAATCATTAGGCAATTTTGCACAAAAAGAATGGGCCTAATAGGACAATGTATAGGAGAGGGAAATATGTTTAAATATTAAATCTTATCTTATGAAACATAGATCTTGATGCTAAAAGTGATGGAAGTTTTGCAAATTTACGAATATATGGAATAAAAGCACATGTGCATTGTTTGAATGTGTGCATTAGTAACACATGCACGCTCTTGTAAATTTTAAAAAATGGTAGGATTGCTTCTTTTCCTAGATGTGTTGGTTGAGTTGATTGCTCTGATTTTATCGATTTCTGATGGTTAAAAATGAGCTCTACACTTTGATAAGTAGGGAAACTTGTGGAATTCTATTGGTGGTTGTTGGTGTGCTCTTCTTAAGAGGGAGTAAGAAAGTGATTATAATTTTATTTAAATCAATTCCTTGAATATGCAATCACTGTTAAGGTTTGGGAGAACATTGGGAACATTTTGATAGCCTCTTATAGTGGGTATAATTTTATTTAAATCAGTCCTGAACTTAATCAATACCAAAAACTTCCTTCCTTTGAACTCTTATATTTGTTGTCTGCAAGCATCTTTTGAATGATAATGTGACTTGTAGAGAAGTTTTGGAATAGTTGATTGATTTATCTCTCTATTCTAATTTGTTTTATATACTTTTGGTTGCAGAGGTTAGTCCAACATCAACCTACTCAGTATCCTACATCAGAGGAACTAAGTATTGGTAAGATCAAGTTTAAGGCCTTTGATCTTGGTGGTCATCAAATTTCCAGAAGAGTCTGGAAAGACTATTATGCTAAGGTATGGGTTATGTTTCTATTGTATTTAGGATGAGCTTTTGTGTTCTTGAGCTCTATTTTTCTGTATTTGGGATGAGCTTTTGTGTTCTTGAGCTCTATTTTTCTGTATTTGGGATGAGCTTTTGTGTTCTTGAGCTCTATTTAGGATAATTTTCCCATAGGTTGGAGTGACTTGGAACCCTTCTACATATTTAGGGGCATTTAGAAACGACATGGAACCCTCTCTTTGTACACATGTTGAGGCTACTTTATACTGGAAGGAGGAAGACTAACATTGTTTAGGGAAGCCTTTTAATGATTAGATGTGAACCCTTCATCACATTGAAAGGTCATAAGATGGCATGGTGGCACATATTCCCACTAACTAATATAGAGAACACCCTATGCAAATAGGGGGGTAATAGGAGGAAACCCTAGGCAAAATTTCCTAGCCTGTCACCCTAGGGATGCCTATTGTTTAGTACTGGGTTTGCAACTAGGATCCAAGGTGCATAAGAATCAATTTCCCTTGGTTGAACGCCTAGTTAATTACATCAACAAATCATAGGATCTTGTTTACATGTTCTTTGTATGAATTCCCTGACTGTATTTCATCATCCATCAATTCAGCTACTCCTTGCATCATGAATTGATGTTGACAATCAATAAATCCCGTGGTTAGTTTTTTATGGCAAGTAACTAGAATCATTTTGTTGTTACAGCAAGCAACATTTATGGCATAAATTAAAGTGTTGAAGTTATTGCATAGAGTATAAAATCGCATTTGGGTAAGAATTTGAACATGACAAGAATTTTGCAACACACTTGTATAATTATTAGGAGATTGAGGATGTGATTAGATGGAGAACTACAGGAGGAGCTTTGTGGCCATGTCTAACATGTGTATCACTCATGTGAGGATGCTCTGTGATTCAACAATTTGCATAGTTTTTCATTTCATGATTGATAAGGCAGAGTAACTAGTAGTCAAACAGCCTATCTTCAAGGACCATCACACATTAATTGGAAGGAAATTGATATATGAGGAAACAAATATGGTAAGGACTGGAAAGTGCTATATTTCACCTGTATAATTATTAGGAGATTAAGGGTGTGATTAGAGGGACAACTACAGAAGGATATTTGTGTCCATGTCTAGCATGTGTGTCACTCATGTGAGGATGCTCTGCAATGCAGTAAATTGCATAGTTTTGCATTTGATTATTGATAAGAGAGGGAAACTAGTGGTTAGACACCCTATCTTCAAGGATCATCACACGTCAAATGGATGGCAAAGTGATATATGACAAAAAAAATATGTTAAGGGCTGGAATTTGATGTAGACAATGACAATTCGATTTGGCATGCCACATGATATTTGAAAATCCAATTCTGAGTGGATTGATGGAGGAAGATATTTAATTAAATTCATTAATTAGTGGGTTTGATTTAGATAGTGTGTATTGTGTTTTTTATTATGACCGTCCTTTTTTGCTTTAATGATTGTCAGTTTATGCTAGTAGCTTGACACTTATCTGAGTAAGATTTCCACAAATCTGTCCCTATGCAACAAATGGACCCTATCACTTATCAAAGTACCATTGACTTCCAACTTGAACGTTGATGTCCAATTGATCTGAAGTAGAGGGATTGGTAGTAGATACACGCTTATAGAGCTAAATCAATTTAGTTGATGTGTAATTCTCTAAAATATTGTTTGCTCTGGTGAATTTCAAGGTATGCTGGGCCCTGGAAATTACCTAGGTAAGAATATTTTGGGTATTTCTAGCATCGAACTCTTACTGAAGATGGAAACAGAGGATTCTGAACTGCGGTTTAAGTCTAGTCTTTGTAATATTTAAAGTGTGTCCCAATCTATGTTTTTCTAGTTGAACATGGGTCATGACTAAGCTGTATGAGCAGATGTTTCAAGCCTTGTAGAATGCAAAAAATCCAAATTTAATTGGTGCTATACAGACTAGGCAGAAGTCAATCACAGTGTACACAAATTAAAGGTTTGTCCAGAATGCAACATTGTAAACGTGAAGAGGATATATGGAACATAAAAAATGGAATAAGTACAATTTGTTATCAAAGAATGATTAGAAATTTGTTTTCTTCTTTTCTAAATCATTATTCCTGTGATGTTTTAAAAAATTGTTAGTTATTCCCTTTTACACAAATTAATAGAAATTTGTAGATTACTTATTAAAACGTGTACTCATTTTTAATTTCATTTATTATCGTAGGGGGGCTCTTGTACCATAAAACTCAGAACTAGCCAGACTTAAATTTTAGGTGATTTTTACTGTTGTTTATGCTCAAAGACTAGAGTTGGGTTTTGATGGTACTTCTACTTTCAATCTCAACCTAGAATTTTCTACAAGCTTCTGGTCATTTCTTTTCAGTGGCTGCAATATGACTTTTGGACACTATTTGTGCTCAAAACTGCTCCGATTTGAGTACTAGGGAATTTTTTATGGTGGAATTAAACTCAAAACCCAAGATGAAGAGTGTTTACCTCATGAATGATTCCCAAAATTGCTACAGGTCTCTTTTCAATGTTTTCATGCCTAGAAAGTGCCTAGAATTAGGGATTTAATACTATTTGTTGTTGTTATTCATGCCCAGATCTTAAAGTAAATATGACAGGCTCGATCTCTACATTGTATGACAGGCTCAGAAAATTAAATAAGAAACAAAGTGATTTTCTATATGAATTCTTTGAGTTGAATAACAGTGAAAATAGAATCTATTAGCTTGTTTTAATCTGATGGAAGAGTAAGTCGTCTGTGTAGATATTTATCTTACATGGAATTGAATTTGAGTTTAGCAATTGAAATCCAGATAATCAATGGGAATCTATAAACATGAGAATTGTGTTTGTAGATGGTGAAGGGATTATACGCATAGAATCTATGTTACGTATAGTGATCGATATTATGTTCAACATTATTACTCTAATTTCTATACATTGTTAGCTTTGTATAACGAAGAAAATATGAAGGATAAGTGTTCTATCTAATGTGTTTTGATGAAGATAGAGCATCTCAGTTTCCTTTTCAAAAGGATAGGTTATGCTAAATACATAGATTCATTTAGTGGATCTTTCAAAAGCTAGGCATTTTGGCTAAATATACAAAGGATCATTTGCAAGTTGTACAACTTGGGCTTAGAATTCATTGATATATTATTCATTTCTTCGTTGATGTGATGTCAATGCTTGTTATTTCAAGTTGGTGAATAAGAAATTATAGAAATTGTGTTAAAAATGGGGCATTATATACATATTCAGTACACACCATTGGAGACATTTGTCATCATATAAGGAAATTATCCTTTATGTTACATAGAGCAAAGTCTGCATATGTGTATGTCATGAATGTTGGGATTTTATAGCATGATGTATGTCATGCTTGTTTGAATTTTGTGGATCATTTTCCAAAAGAATAATGTGGAGCATAATTTATGATTCTATTAGTTTATTGGTTTGTCAAGATTCAGGTCCCGACATGTTCGTTGGACCATTAAGGGATGAGATAACAAGTGGAGTCCCCATTTGTCCTGAATCTAGTTAGTGCAGTTGTGTTTCATTGACACCTTCCAATTGTATTAGTGTTATACCTCCTTCGGGGAAAGAGTCAATGAAAGAGTCAATTAAAATTCATTGAAAGATTCAATGTAAACACTCATTGTAAGTCGGGTCAATATAAATTGATAGTGTGCCATTGTATTAATTTTATATCATTTTTATCATGTAGGCTTCACTTCTAGTTTATATATCGATTTGGAATTTCAATTTTGGAATATTAATTAAGATGTCAAACATGGATTGTGGAAAGAAAAATAAAACATCAAAACAAAAGGATGTAATATCATATTTTCAAAAGCCTCAATCCAATAATCCACATCATATTCATGCTTCAAGCTCTCTTGAGAAAGGTGTTAGATTTTTAACATTAAGCTAGCATAACATTAGGATCTTTAACTGAGAGAACAACAAGCACAGCAATCAAACACAAGAGGCAATGAACATAGTGTTTTTCCTCGGGGAAACCATAAATGGAGAAAACCCTGCAACTTCCTCAGAGATAGAATCATCGCCAAAGTGAAACCCAAAAACAGTAAGATGATCTCCTGACAGCAGTAACCTCTTTCTTCCTTGCCCCAATGTCTTTCTCTTCCTCAGCTATGCGCTACAACTGAGTGTGAGTGAGTGTGTGATAAATAGAGAGGCTAGCTCTCTATTTATACTAATTCCCGACTTGAATAAACCCAACTAGGGTCGACTTCACTAGGTGAGTCTAATTACCCTAGTGCCCCTGAACTTGGGGACTTTAACCCTTAAACAATAGGAGGGTTACCCAACTTGACTTGACATGACTTTTTTACATTATAGAAACTTCCCGATAGGAACATCAAGGCATGACATGACTCAAGTATATTACAAATACATCCCAGAATAAACATCAGGTTACAATACATAAGAAATACAAGTGAATACATTCCAAAGTTACAATTACATCAACACTCCCTCTTAGCTAGGAAGGTATTCTCTCGACACAATTTATCAGCACAAGTCTTCTTCTCTGTATCATCTAGATCATCATCGAGTCTTCATCATATTCACCTTCAAGTCATCTCTATCTTCAAGTCACCTTCATCTTCAATTCATCTTCACCTGGATCTGGATCATCTCTGGAGCATCATCTCTGGATCTGGATCATCCCTTGATCTGGATCATCTCTGCTCGATCATCAACATTGAATCTTCACGGGTTCTATCTCATTATTCTTCTCGTCACAGGAAGTTCTACAGAGCCAACCCTTTTTCATGCTGGTTGTAGGCCTACCCTCCGTGTAGGTCTTGTCCAACACTTATATCTGACCCTAAGTCAGAATGGCCTACCCAACACTTACATATGATCATGTAGCAACCAGTCCTATAATCATATCAGAAAGGCACGCCCAGCACTCACATCTGACCATGTGGTAACATAGCCCACAACCCTGTCAGAAAGGCCCAACACTCACATCCGTCAACAAATGTCGGAATGGCTCAGCACTTACATTCAGCCATGCGAGGAACCAATCCTCCATGCCAATCGAAAGGCTCTGCACTTATATCTAACAACCAATGTCAGAAAAGGCTCAGCACTTATATTTGACACATGTAAGGAACCAATCCAACATACATGTTCGAAAAGGCTCTGCACTTAAATTCGACACATGTGAGGAACCAATCCAACATGCATGTTTGAAAGGGCATGCACTCACATTTGATCATGTAGGAACCAATCCTACAGTCATATCAGAATGGCCCCTAGTCCCAGACTGAGATACCTGGTAACTGACCAAGCGCCTCCATTCCCAGAATGGAATTCAGCGCTTACTTCTGATCATGTAGGAACCAATACTACAGTCACATAAGAATGGATCAGCACTCATATCTGACATGGAAGGAACCAATCCTCTCACCATGACATAATGGCTCAGCCCTTACATCTGACCATGGAAGGAACCAATCCTCTCATGTTAGAATGGCTTTGGGTCTCATCATTTCCCTTTGGAGGAAACCTCGATCTGGAGAACACCAAGCTTCTCCCTGAAGTACTCAAACTTCACCCTAGCCAACAGCTTCATCAACCCATCAGCTATATGTTCCTCCATCACAACATACTAGAGCTTCACTACTCCCCTCTACACCATATCCCTGATACAGTGATACTTGATCTCGATATACTTCGACTTGTCATGGAACACTGGATTCTCTGACAACTTCATGCAACTCTAGTTGTCACAATGTATACAAGTAGCATCCGTCTAGAGATCAAATAAATCAGACAGTAGCTTTCGCAGCCATACTGCCTCACAACTAGCTGAACAAGCTACGACATACTTTGCTTCAGCTATACTCAGTGCCACATAGGATTGCTTCCTACTAAACCAAGAGATCACACCTGATCCCATACTGAAACAACACCCTGAAGTGCTCTTCCTATCAATGGCACTGCCTACCCAATATGAATCAACATAACCCTCCAGGTTAATCTTCTAATTCACCTCGTACTTGAGCCCATAATCAATTGTACCTCTCATGTACCTCAGAATATGCTTTGCAGCAATCAAGTGAACATGTCTCGGATCTGTCAAGAATTGGCTCAAGGTGTTCACAGCAAAGCAAATGTCTGGTCTTGTGCTCGTCAGGTACATTAAGGACATAATCATCTGACGATACATCGTAGCATCAACCGTCTCTGATGAAGCATCACTCAATAGATTCAAGTTTGATGCCATAGGTGTGGTCATGACCTTGCAGTCCATCATCCCGAATATCTTCAGGATCTCTACTGCATACTCCCCTTGTTCGAGGGAGATTACATCCACATTCTGCCACACCTCCATATCTAGGAAATAATGCATCATACCCAAGTCCTTCATTTTGAACTCGACAGCAAGCTTTCTCTTCGTATCAACAATCAACCCATCCATACCTGTTGCAAACAAATCATCTACATATAGTAGGAGCATCACTGGGTTTCCATCTTCAACCTTGTAGTAAAGGTTGTAATCTGCTTTACTCTTAGTAAATCCCAAACTAGATAGAAAGCTGTCAATTCTACCGTACCATATCCTGGGTGCCTGTTTCAAACTATACAGGTATTTCTTCAATATGCACACATGAGACTCCCTGTCATGTGTCTCAAAACTGAGTGGTTGTTTTACATACACTTCCTCTTCCACTGCACCATTCAAGAAAGCAGTCTTGACATTCATTTGGTGTATCTTCCATTTCATTACTGCAGCCAAAGCAAGTACTGATCTGATGGAAGTGTATCTGGATATAGGTGCAAAGGTTTCTTCATAATCTATTCCTTCCTTCTGTGAAGCCACGAGCCACAAATCTTGCCTTATATTTCTCTATGCTACCATCTGCAGCATGCTTGATCTTGAGGATCCATTTGGAAGTTACAACTGACTTCCCTTCTGGTATTGGGACAACATCCCAAACATCATTTTTCATTATCGATTGATATTCTTCGATCATAGCATCCTTCCATTCTTTCCGTTCTGTTGCTTATTCATAGTTGGAAGGTTCTTTATTGATAACATCACATAGTAAGGCTACGTATCCGGAGCAGGATCTGGTTCTCTTTCTTTCTCTATGATTCTCTTCTAGAGCCCCATATCTTTATGCACCTTGGATAATTTCTCATACCCAAGCAAATTTGCTCTTGTGAGGATTCTTCTCCTGAGGTGGATCTACAGGTCTTTGTGGTTCTTCAAATTCTCGATCTTCTTCTTGAGTTTTTTCGTTCATGGTTGTATCATGAATTCTGGGTGCTTCTTCTTCGTCGGGTTCTTCAACAGGTCTCTTTCTAGATGTGTTGTAAGCTATGTCTTCATCAAATGTTACATCCCTGCTGATGTCGATCTTCTTGAATCCTGGGAAGTATAATCTGTAAGCCTTCGAGCTTTCAGAGTATCCCACAAATATACCCTTCTTTCCTGAAGGATCTAGTTTCGTTCTCTTCTCTTTTGGAATGTGTATGTACACTGGACAGCCGAATATTCTGAGATGGCTGACTTCTAGTTTCTTGCTGGAAAATACTTCTTCAGGTGTCTTGTTCTCAAGTACTCTGTGTGGAGTACAGTTCTGTACATACACCGTTGTTCTGGCAGCTTCTGCCCATAGATGCATGGGAAGATCCTAATCATGAACCATTGCTCTTGCAACTTCCATGATAGTTCTATTCTTCATTTCTGCAGCCCCATTTTGTTGTGGATTATAAAGAGTGGAAAACTCCCTCTTAATCCCTGATTCTTTGCATAAGTCTTTGAATTCATTTGATGTGAATTCTTCGCCATTATCTAATCGAAAGGAATTGATCTTCTTTTCTGTGTGGTTCTCGATCGAGGCTTTGAATTTTTTGAACTTGTTGAAAACTTCATCTTTGTTTTTCATGAATTAAATCCATGTATTCCTAGAAAAGTTATCAATAAAAGAAACATAGTATACATACCCGCTTAGTGAACTTGATGACATTGGTCCGCATACATCGGAGTGGACGATTTCCAAGATTCATTTTGCCTTGCTCTCACTACTTGGAAATGTCTTCTTTGTATTCTTTTCTTTAGCACATCCTTTGCAAACCCCTTCATGTTTTGCTTGAATTTCTGGAAGACCTTCAACAGCTTTGCTTGCAAGTGGTAGTGCTCTGTAATGGACATGTGCAAGCCTTCTATGCCAAAGTTCATTTGGCTCTATTGTGTCATGGACCAAAGCTTGTTTTGGATGGCCCTTTAATTTGCATAATCCTCCTTCTTGTTCTCCAATTACTATTGCATCATCAATAGTCTTTCCTCTTCACCACATGAGGACTTGGCCATCTACAAATGCAACCCTCGTGCCTTTTGCATCAAATGCTGATATGAATAGAAGATTCTTCTTCAGTCCTAGTACAAACAAGACATCCTTCATTTTCATAGACTTTACAGAGTCTATCTTGTAAGAGGATTCACCACTACCTTTTATGGGATATTGGTAGTCATCCCCAAGTTTCCCCTTATGGGGTGAATTATGTTCGAATAGTTTCTCAAAGTATTCCTTGAAACCTGTCATGTGTTTGGAAGCCCCACTGTCAATAAGCCAATCTGTGCTTCCATGAGTGACAGTTCCCGTAAGAGCGGAGATCAGAACATATTCATCTTCACTTGAAGAGTCTTCACTTTCTTGTTTTACTCTCTTCCTGGGAGGATCATCATCCTCAGCAGTGTGAGCATGATGTCTTCTTTTGGAGTTCCTCTTCTTCTTGGATCCATTCTTATTCATGGGACAGTTTCTAGCATAGTGTCATATTTCATCGCATGTATAACATCTAATTTTGGATGGATCCCTTCTTGCAATGTTATTTTTCTGATGAGAATGCTTACCTTGGTGATGATGATTTTCCCTTCTTCCTTTCTTGGAGTGTACTATCAGAGCTTGATCTTCACTTCCCATATTTTCTTCTCAAGCTGCTATCCGAGCTTCTTCTTGAGAACATTCTTCCCACATTCTACTGAACTTTACTAACTTCTTTCTAGCACAGATTCCTTGGATGAAAAAATCGCATGACCTAGGGAGCCCATTCAAGGTTGTCATCACAATTTCTGCATTCTCCACTTCTTCATCTACTGCTTCAAGTTGTTCTTTGATCTGGGAGACCCTTGTGAAGTATGACTGGATGGTCTCCTCATTCTAAATATTTACATTCTTCAACTGGTTCCTTAGATTCATCTTCCAATTGATGTTCTTTCCTTCAAACAGTTTGGTTAAGGCATCAAACATGGCTTTAGGTGTCTTGAGGGAGGACACCTGTGGAATGAGGTGATCCTTGATTGAATTAGCAATGATCATCTTTGACATAGCCAAATTCTTCTTATGTAAGGCCTTGGCCTCATTTCCCTCTGGTATTAGAACCTCCTCACTGATATAGTAGTCCAAATCATTTTCTTCCAGGACCAGGGAGATCCTATACTTCCAGGCTCGGAAGTTATCATCTCCCTCAATCTTTTCATCAAGCTTGGTATGATGAGACATATTAACTGAGAACCTCAAATGGAAATGCAAAAGATTTAGATCTTACCAGGTCAAGATGTCGGATCTGGATTTGGAGCTGAAATCCTACAGTGTTGGTTTAGGAGCAGATTACGGTTTTTCTTTTTCGGAGTTCTGTCCAACCAAATGCTTTGAATTTGATCCCCTACTTAGATTTTGGGGACGAGATCAATCCAGGCCTGGGCTCACTGAAAGATTCCACTTCTGTGAAAAGCCCTAATTTCCGACAATAGTGTCGGGTCCAAAATTGAAAAACCTCATAATTGGATTCAGCTTCGACAGAAAGATGCACCCTAGGGAGGAGATTTATTCCACCCTACTTTTGCTGAAAATCTGTGGAGAGAGATTCACAAAATAGGAATCCCTAGTTCCCGCAACTGCACAGTGTCTTCTTCTCAGGTTAGCTCTGATACCATGTTAGATTTTTAACAGTAAGCTAGCATAACATTAGGATATTTAACTGAGAGAACAATAAGCACAGCAATCAAACACAAGAGACAATGAACATAGTTTTTTTCCTTAGGGAAACCATAAATGGAGAAAACCCCGCAACTTCCTCAGAGATAAAATTAGCACCAAAGTGAAACCCAAAAATAGTAAGATGATCTCCCGACAGCAGTAACCTCTTTCTTCCTTGCCCTACTGTCCTTCTCTTCCTTAGTTATGCGCTATAACTGAGTGTGAGTGAGTGTGTGATAAATAGAGAGGCTATCTCTCTATATATACTAATTCTCGACTTGACTAAACCCAACTAGGGACGACTTCACTAGGTGAGTCTAATAACCCTAGTGCCCCGAAACTGCGGGGACTTTAACCCTTAGACAATAGGAGGGTTACCCACCTTGACTTGACATGACTTGTTTACATTATAGAAACTTCCTGATAGGAACATCGGGGCATGACATGACTCAAGTACATTACAAATACATCCCGGAATAAACATCGGGTTACAATACATAAGAAATACAAGTGAATACATTCTGAAGTTATAATTACATCAACACAAGGTATCGGTGAGAGAGATGTCAACACTTTTGAGAATGCATCTGCAACCCAGACAATGGATGGTAGAATACATTCCTCTAATGATCAAAGTGAGACAAATGCATTTCCATTTGAAATTGGTAGTTCAAATGTTGATGATTTTTCACTGCAAGGTGACATAATGCATTCACGGAAAAAGAAAAAGGGCCAATGGGACGCAGGGAGAAAATTCAAAGTTGATTGGGTCTCAAGATACCCATGTATTGAACCAATGCCTCCAGCAAATGAGAATGAGACCTCACGAGAAGTTAAATGCATTTCATGTAGTTGGAAGCTTGACAAGGTAGTGAGATTACAGATGAAGTTAGACAGAATCGAGAAGCATGTTGGGAAGGTGTATGATAAGAAAACTCCAAATGATAAGAATAAATCTACTGCCAGATGGAAATATGATATCGAATGTCGACATCTCCAATTTGAAGTGGAATATAATGAATTCTTACTAAATAAGAAAAAACTCGAGGAAAGTGGAGGAACCATCAAATCTCAATTTGGAAAGATGATGGAAACAAATTTGTTATCAAAGACAATACAATTAAGCATTGTATTTCACCTCCTATCCAATGGTCGTCCTATGACAGATTATCCAAAAAATGACAAAATATCTATCTTTTATTCAAGTGCCAAATTTTCCATCTTCTCATTGGTCTTTATCGAGTGGTTGGTAATGGGGAAAATATCTAGCTCAAGTAGAAAAGGACGATATGAAAGAGAATATTGCAAATGCTACATTTTTGTCACTGTCTTTGGATGAAGTTACGGCTATTGATAATACTTCATGGATTTGCATGAGCATTTATATGGTCAATGACCATATCAGGTATTCTTATCTACTTGGAATTCATAAAATGACCAAAAGTTCTACAGCATAAAATATTTATGAACTTGTTCAATTAGAGAGATTTTGAGGTAAAAAATGGGCCTCCTAAGAGATGTACTACAAAAATATAGGATATATTAAAATATTATGAGTTAGGGGTTTTATGGGGTAGGTATATATGACAACTCACCTCCTACACTACTTTTTATGCACAATATAAATAACCATGGTTGAGTTACTTTTCTAAATTGACTATAAATAAAATTAATAAAATAACTCTACAATGATGTGACTAAGATTCATTGTAAATTCCCAAAAAAATTATTGTCCTTTAGCATTTATTTGTTTTGAACTTGTAAATGAAATTAAACAAAAAAAATTATTTTTAGGAGTTATTTTTTTAATTTATGTTGACTTTTTATATTTAGTACATTCCTCATCAATTTAATTTTAATATGATTTAATTGAGATTTATTTACATGTAAAATTTTAACAATATTATTATAATATTTATTGCATTATTAGAATAAATTAATATCAAAATCATAATGTTTTTTATATATTCATTTTATTGTAAATGAATGTTATAATTAAATCTCTTATAGAAAATAATATAAGACTTAATTTATTCTTAAATAAATTATTAAAAAAATATTTATACATTATGAAAATATGTCATATTGGCATATAAGATTTTAATGTATATTGTTTTTAGCAATAAAAAAATTATGTATAATTTTTTTTGCAATAAAAGAGTTACGAGCAAATAATATATCCTATTAACTATAAGTCAACACTTGTGTATAAATTCTTTTAATTTATTAGTTGATTTTAATGTATATTAATTTTTAGCAATTAAAAAGTTGTGTATAAATAATATATCATATTAATTTAATAAATGAATGGTGGTGCATAAATTCTTTTAATTTATTAGTTGAAGCATAAATTATTCTAATATTTTTTTATAAAACAAAAATAAATTATTAAAAAAATATTTATACATTTTGAAAATATTTTTATAATATAAATACTTATCTAAGAAAATTATTTTCACTCCTTGCAACTAAAAAAATTATAAATACAAAATATATATGTAAAAAATCAATGTGACTAATTTGTTAAAAAAATGCGTCATAATACAGTTTTACACATTATGTTATAATTTCAAATTAAATATAATGGCTTAATTAATTTTATTATTTTTTTAATCCTTAAAATTTTAAAGTACTAATTTTAAGTATTTTTATTATTAAAACTAACATGATAACATTTATTATAATTATTATCATAATGACATTATTATTAATTAATATTTAAAAGGTTATAACAACATAATTTGCATATTATTCTATAATATTAAACTATTAAAAAATTATAATAATTTTTTTGTCAAAAACAATTTATAATAAAGTTATAATCATATAAACATTTATCATATCAACATGTTGTTTTATACATTCAAACATGTAATAAATAAATGCGTATGATTCTATATATATATATATATAACTCATCCATAATTAACATACATTTTCATATTAATATTATTCATGATTTTAATTTATTCTAAAAGTATAAGATTATATATATATATTAGTTTGACATTATGATATTAAATAAAATTGAGTGAATATATAATTTAAAATTAAAAACATGAAAATGACAATATATTATTTTATAAAAAAATGTGAAAAGAAAAAATATGTGGAAAGACAATTTTAGGAATTATGAGTACTTTACTTGAAAATAACAATAATATTATTTTATGAGAAAGTGAATTGTGGGCACTTTACTTGAAAATAACAATAATATTATTTTATGAGAAAGTGAATTGTGGGTATTTTACTCGAAAATAACAGTAATATTATTGCGCCGAGAGGCGCTCTACAGCCCAGTATGGGGTAGATCTTGTAACGTTATATAACGTTACATAATGTTATGTCGGCTATAAAAAAAAATAGAACATAATGTTATGTCGGCTATAAAAAAAAATGGAACATAATGTTATGTCGGGTATAAAAAAAACACAATATGGTGGAGATGTTGTAATGTTTTTACTTAACAAAATAATAAAAAATGTTGGCCTTGCACATGGTTTTAAAACCATAAACCATGTGGTTTTAAAACCATAAACCATGTGCATGGTTTTAAAACTATGTGCACATGGTTTGCACATGGTTTTTATGCACATGGTTTTAAAACCATGCACATACGTAATAAATGCCGGCCAAAAAAAAACCTAATATGGGGGAGATGTTGTAATCTTCCTAACTAACAAAACAATAAAAAAGTAAAAATTTAATTATCCGTAAAAAAATATGGGTGAGGAAAAAAACACAATATGGGGGAGATGTTGTAACGTTTTTACTTAACAAAATAATAATAAAAGTTGGCCTTGCACATGGTTTTAAACAAACCATGTGCATGGTTTTAAAACCATGTATGAGGAAATATTGTAATGTTAGTTCATAACAAAATAAAAAATAATAAAAAATATTATATGTGGACCATAAATAATATTAAATATTAATAATAAAATATTATATGTAGACCTTAAATAAAAATATGTGTCTTTTGGTTTGAATCAAATCAATGGATACCTACAAAGAGATTTGATCCCTCTCGGCGCTTGATAGAGCCTAGGATTTGGATCTACGCTGGTTTTATGAGAAAGTGTGAAATTACTTTTATTGTGAGTACTTTACTTTATGACTTAAAAGTACTTGTACCACTACCTTGGTTAACTATGGGTTTTCATCCACCATAGAAAATGTGACAAATAAGCATTCGTAACTCATGCAATGCCACCTCAACCATGGGGGATGATGTCATATACTAGAATGTAATTGGTTGATTTTTATAGTACATTTTGGTCCTTTTGAGGCCCATTTTTTACCTCAAATTCTCTCTAAGGGAAACTAGTCTCAAGAGTCATTAATGTAATGAGAATGAGAATAGTTTGAAGGAAATTGGTGGTACGGATCATTCCATGATTGCAAAAAAGTTAGTATGTGTTGGAGCAGATGGAGCATCGGTAATGCAAGGACAAAGGAATGGCCTTTGTTCTAGAATGCAACTCTCGACTTCACCGTATATGCTCAGTGTTCATTGTATGGCTCACAGGATGAATCTTGCATTTAAAATAGTGAGCAACTTTTCATTGGTTTCAAAGGTAGAATATCTTGTACGTGAGGTTCATGCATACTTTTGTCGAAGTCCCAAACAATTTTTAGAGTTTAAATTTTTTTCCAATGGTGTTACAAATGGAAAAAACTATTAAAAGATGTTGATACAAGATGGATATCATTGAAGGGACCAGCTGAAAGACTATTTAATGAATATGCATCCTTGGTAGGGGTGATGTATGAACATCATTCAAGTGTAGAAAACTCTTCTAATTCTACTAACTTATATAGAGACATTATTAACATTGGTTGGAATTCTTCCTATGCTTCATGAAATGAATAACCTTGTGAAGATGGCTCAGAGTCGCACGATGTATATTGTTGAATACACAAGCGCAAGAAAATTAACATGTCTTGCATTGGATAATTTGTATATTATGGAAGAGTCTTTTACAAATTTAGCATTTACAAATTGGAGGAAGATAATCAATATAGAAAATGATGAATTTTTTTTAAGTTTGATGAAAAAGGGATGCTATGTGTTGCAGTTCGTGGGCATATGGTTCCCTTTTATTATAATGAAAAGATAGGAAGATCCACCAAACAGTGCTATGTCTCAAGAGAACGACTTCACGATGTTGTAATTTCAGTGAGAGACAACTTGAAAGAAATTGTAAAATCACTATCATCAGAGATAAGAGAACAGTTTCCTCGAGATGAATTGTTGGAGGCCATGTCTATTGTATACCCTCAATATTGGGACCATAGTCAAAATGCAAAAATTTTACAAGCTGACTTTATAAAGAAAATCAAGATTTTGCAGAGCCATTTTTGTCGAGAGGCCGAGATACAAGGAGAACATATTCAAGGTATTTAGATAAAGAAAAAATGACAAATCAATATCAATGCTTTGGTAAAACAATGTGGGGCCAATTTTCTTCATCGGATAGTAAAGAATATGGTGCAATTACAAGATTATGGACTAAGCTCAGTGATAGCGAATTGCTACGGGAAAGAATGTCAAAATATTTCAAATTAGTGGATTTATGTCAAACCATGATTTTGGGATCAGTGGAGGATGAGAGAATATTTAGTGCACTGACATTCTTGAAGTCAAAGTTGAGGAACAAGCTTGATAAAAATGTGGATACATGCTTAAGATTATATGTAACAAAGTATGAGGTTGACAATTTTCTATATGAAGGAGCATTAGCTCTTTGGCGATCAGATCGTAAAAGAAGGGGAGAAAACAATATAACAAATATCTCTAATGAACTTGATGTGGAAAATGAGGACCAGAAATAGAATGTTGAAAATGTCGAAAATGAGGACCAGGGACAGAATGTGAATTGGAAATTGGATTTCACCTAATATTGTATATGATCTAATACACATTAAGGACTCTTGAGTCTTATTTTTGGATGTTCCATGTACCCTTGTTGGTGATCACTATATGTGAATTTGAGGTCGTGTTTTAGGTAAAAATAGATTCTACATTGTACTTTTTTGTTGTAACATTGATGATTTGAGCTATATTACCTTCATGCAGCCTATTTTAATATTGATGTTTTGATATTTACCTCTTACATTGTCTCTTTCTTGTATGTGACAGGAAGTGACGATGGAATTTGAGAAAGCTAGGCCTAGGAGCTATCTCTTCACATCGATAGTGTCCTAACATTAAAGGATAAATAACTAATTTGACAACACTTTTGCTAAGCAAGAATAAGCTCATTCAAGTACATGAAACCATGTTGGTGTTTAACAGGAATATCTTGACAAATTTTTATGGTTTGTTTATTGCTTTTGTTTGAAGCATTTTGTCGCTTTTTGAAGTTTGTGTGTATTTTGGTTAAATATTGTGTTAGTCACTTGAATGCTTATAGTTCTCATTTGATGCTTGATTTATCCATTTGCTGTAGCTTGAATCAAGATTGGTTTTAATCGGTTTCCATTGATTCATGGTTTGAGAAAAGATATTTTTATTACATTTTAGTTGCATGAATTAATTGTCTTCACTTTTTTGAATCTTGATTCTTTAATGTTGATTGCATATTTTCTTTGTAAATACTTATCATTATTCAAAAAAATAAATGAGCTCTACATAGCTAAGTGAAGAGAAAAATGGTCTATGCACTAGGTTCCTATGAATTGATCGTAGGATACCTATTGGCATGAGACCAACATTTATCTAATGAAATAATAAATTGGCATAATTACAATGCATAATTGTATTAGCCTCCAGTGACAACTATTCTTCCAGAAGACTGTCATTATCAACCAAAGACCTTGTGAGGTTGTTTGCACTTCATTGATGGTACTGCTTCTCTATTGTTTAATTCCTGTATATTGTTGAGGCTATTGCTTCACTTTTTTTTGAGTTGGGTCGTAGTCTTGATCGGGCTACTAAACCTTATTGAACCTTATTGAACCTTATTGAACCTTCCTATGATGATATGTGACTGTATTGACGATTCTATGTTGGGTCGCGACATTTGTGACCTTGCTTGACCTCGTGGGCTGTTGTAGATAGGGTCGTGACTTTTTGGGCTTCTATATATGGCTTGTGAACCTTGTGGGCTTCTAGATCTGAACCATGAACACTTGTTAAATTGTTAAACTCATTCATGACTATTTAAAGGATGTTTGGATTAAGTTGTGATCATTGTGAGACCTCTAAGTTTGAACCGTAAATTTCCTAAGATCTGTTCATCCTATTAGAAAGGGATGCAATTGTTTTAGGCCTATTTGGAGTAGGCTATGACTGCTGGTTGTTTTGACATGTTGATATAGGTCTTTAATAATGAATTAGTAGCTTCATAATAGTGATAGATCAGATCTGAAGCACTCCCAAACTAATGTGTTTTCATCCCTTACAAAAATGGAAATAACTGAGCGCTGTGTGTACTCATTCTCCAGCATGTGTGGTGTATAGCTTCACCTTCCCTTCCCCTATCTTCTTAAAACCAATATATCCATTCCTAGAGCCAAGTTCCAACAATTCCACCTTGATCCCAATTGTTGGGTAATGTGACTCATGAGACAAGGAAGGTAAATGATTCAATTGCTTCCAATTGCTTCCATCATCATCATCCCTAGATCTTGATTCTTCCTCTTCATCATGGTGAAGGTTATCATATATTTGTTAAATTCTTGATCTTGAGGAATATCAAAGTAGAGCACCTCTTATTTCTTCGGATACTTATTCGTCTTCTAATAGGCTCCTCTTTTGTGGTTATTGAATCCATCTGAGTTCACTGAGGAGTATATTATATCTAAGTGTTGAGGCCTAAAAATTCGTAGGCAACAATAGCAAGGGACTCTCCCCAGTCAACATTCCCAACTAGCCCATGACTGTTTGGTGTAGGGAATCCGTCTAGTTTGCGGTTCAGCTACCGTAGGTCAAGTAACAAAAATAAAAGCTTTTACCGGTTGCGGCCCGATCCACCATATATATTTTTGTATTTTTGACTTAAAGTATGATATGCAAGTGCCTATATAACATGCAGCTTGATAAAGAATGCAAGGAGTATTCACAATGTGATGCATAGGTTCTTACCTCTCGTCTTAAACTCTCAAGCATCTAAATCACACACACAGTAAGAAAGTAAATATAACTATCTACCTATCCCCAGGGAGCAAGACTGTAACTTATTAATGAGTAATGTATCTTGTGCATGCATTATAAAGAGAAATTACAGATAGCTGATATTTCTTCCCAAAAACACGTGAACAATTAAAGATATTTAAACAACCAGATAGCCAATTGCTTATGAACAGCATTCATTACTCATGGTGGTAGTTTCATAAAATAAACCAGAAATCATTTAAACAAGAACATAGGTCCTAAGAGTCAAAACGATCTCACAGTTAGTGGACAAAAGCTGAAAATGAAATAGTTCCTCTTCAACAAATCCATAGCATAACATTTGAACATCCCATCAAACTTTCTCCAACAGGCAAACTGTCATTCTTTATTGCAAAAGGAAATAGTTCTTCTTACAATATCTCGTCACTAATCTAACTGGGAAAAAGTCCCTGTAAACTCTAACTTTCCTATATTTAAACCAAATCAGACAACCCTTTGGGCTGCCCCAACTGCGTGACCTTTGGGCTCCTCAAAGCCGTTTAATATCATCATTTTGTCTTTTTCGTGAGTACTCATGATTCACTTTATGCGTTACATTTTCAAGTTTCAACTTATGAGTACTTAACAAAACGGGATCCGCTCGGTACTGACAGATCTTTCCAAGCCTGGGATTTTGTCACTATCGATTCAACCTTGTCTTTCGTTTTTCCTCCTTGAGATTCTGTTGATTTCAATATGAACTCTGTCTAACACTGCTCAGCCAACTTTCTGCTGCTTTGTCTCCCAGCTATGTCTTCTCGTAGTATTAATCTAAAAAAAAAAATTCTCTTGAGTCCTTCTGCAATCAAACGACATTTATCATTAATTAGGACTGTATCTTTTCAATCAAACTACATCAACAAAACAAATAGTCATCAAAAGAGGTCTTGTATTGCGCTCTCGTCATGAAAACCTTAACAAGTACCAAAACCATTGTCTCCCACACAGAGGTTTAAAAAACTCACAAAACGACCGGAAGAGAAAACTTATCGGCAGCTTAAAACATCAAAACATCGGTCGTGTAGTCTCACTCACAGCCGCGTCAGCGGGTCTCAAACAGGAAACAGGATCCGTGAGACCGTTAAGTCTATCGAAGTCGGAAGAGCTGAACTCAAACTCTGGGCGGAAAAGTTCCCAGTTGGCGAGCGGAAAGACATCAACATCGGATAATTAGTGTGTTACACAGCCGCAAGGGCGGAGGAGGAAAGACTACAGACCCCCCGGTCCAAAGACAAAGCGACGAAAACCCGACAAAGCATCGGCGAGCGGAGCAGTTATATGGCGGATACCTAGTTCTCTTGGGAGCCGCAAGGGAGGAAGATAATCATACTACAACCTTCGATCCAAATCATAACTTTTGCTATGGCACAATATCAATGTAAAACGTTAAGTGTTCGTAACAACTTAAGGTCTCGCAGCGGTCAAAAAAACCTATTTCACTTCCAAAACAGCGGCTTCACAAAGACCAAATACTCTGACTCAACTTCGACCAACCTTCGATAATATAAACAAGTCAAACGATACGACATGACAACGAAGAAGTCAAGATCCTCCTGCAGAATAATCATCGTTCAATTTTCGCAACGGAGGCTTCCTAAGAAAACATGGCTCCAATAAGTCGTTTAAATGGCCTTCGAAACAGCGGATAGCATGAGAAATAAGCTTCCAAAAATAAATCGCAGCTCAAAGGGAAACAAACCAGACTCTAAATTCCGCAACCCATAGCAGTTTCAAACATAAGCAATTTTCCAAAAAGCTGGAAGAGAGTTAACCTCAAAATAGTCCAAAATTAAAGCAAAACAAAAAGAGTTCATGGATCTAGGCAATGCTAAAATTAACAAAGGGGTCCAAAATTTGAAAATTTGGGGAAACAGTTGCAGCTGCAACAATTGGCGACTACCTGGTGGACCTAGATCTCTGGACGATTATTTCTTGAGTAACAGATTGTTTAATAACAAACGAACCTGTTGAATTCTTCCAGATATTTGGATTTCTCAAATGGAAAATGTATGTACTTTTAATCATTGATGATAGTCCAATTTAGGAGAGTGGAAGCCAGGATTTTCAAGTTAAGATAACTCTTTTGAGGCCAGGAAGATGAATTTCATTTGTTACCTCTGTCTTCAAGTAGCTGCCAGCTTGGACACCACAAGATTGTAGCATATGGTAAACAGAAATATTCATTTGTTCCTCATTCCTATGCCATTTTGCACCTTTTGTGCTTTTGAGCTTTTGTCTTTTCATATGAGTCCTCCTGCATGCCTTTCTTTTTGAATTTTGATTCAGGCTCCTCTATCCATAGTGTCCTTTTGTATGAGAGATGTGTTCAATTTTCAGCTCACGGACGGAGAAGAACTTTTGGCGATTTAGTACTTATATGGTTCAGTATTTGTTTTGATACATAATGCTTTCATAGGAGCTTTCGACTCTTATCTGCCTTTTGGCATTCAATTCTTGGCATGGGATCATTTATATATAATATAATGTTTACCCTGCTTCCTTTCCATGGGCCCTTTGTTGTCACTCCCTAGGACATTTTAAATGTGATATGGATGGAGCCTCAAAATAGTATTCCAGACCCTTTGATTCTGGTTTATTTTACAAGGGTTAAGCAGGACTTCAATGTGTTCATAGCCACTCGAGAAAACTGCTAAAATAGAAGAAATTCTTTTAGATAAACAATAATATACAGTCTTGTGCCCAAGAACTTTAATCATTCCAAAATTCTGATGTTCTCCATGCAACCGCGAGTTTGCCTCCTTTATTGAAATCAGTCAAAATTTAGACTAAAACAAAATAGAACTACATAACTCAAAGTAAACGGCCAAGTCAAATTATTTATATACAAGATAGAAGAACACAAACAAAACTCAGGAAAAATAAGGTCTGAGAACTAAACCATTTACTGGTAAGTTCTCTTCCCACCCCTGTAAATCTTGCAATTTATAAGTTGAGAGGCCAAGCTTTGCCGCAATCTGGAAAGGACCTACCCACAACTGCTGAAATTTCGTGTGTTTTCCTTTCTCATCATGGGGGTGGTCCCACTTGAGAACCAAATCTCCCACCTCAAAATCTTTTGTTCCAGCCTTTTGTTTATCAAACCATCTCTTTACTACCTCTTGTTGTTGTTTAAAGCACTCTCTGGCTTTAGATCGAGACTCTTCTGCTTTCATGAGATTATATATCCTCATTTGCAAGACTTCATTATCTGATCCTCTGGATTCCTGAGCTATTATGGAAGAGGGTAGCATGATATTAGGGGGTAGAATGGCCTCTTTACCATACACAAGGGTATACGGAGACACTCCTATCGAAGACTTGGGGGTGACTCTATCATCCCAAAGGGCGTTTGGTAACGCTGAGTGCCAACTCCTCTGATTTTCTATCACCGACTTTTTTAAAATCCTAATCAGATTCTTGTTTGTAGATTTAGCTAAACCATTTCCCTGTGGATAGTAATTAGCAGAGTAATGCAACTTAATCCCTTTCTCATGAGCAAAGGCAGTTAATATTATCGAGGAAAAGTAAGTAGCATTATCAAAAACTAAAGAAATTGGAACTCCAAACCTGGTCATAATATGGTCTTGCAAGAAGTCTATGACCGCATCCTCATTTATTTTGCGCAACGGAATGGCTTCGACCCAGCGAGTGAAGTAGTCAGTTGCTGTCAGAATATACTTGTGTTGCAGGGAAGAATTCAGCTTTATCTCCCCAATAATATCCAACCCCCATTGCTCAAAAGGCTTCGTTATCATCACAAGCTTCAACAGCCCTGCTGCTTTAGCTTGTCTTCCACTACACCTTTGACAAATGTCACACTTTCTGACATGGGCATGTGCATCTTTGAAAATTGTGGGCCAATAGTATCCGGCTCTGAGAATTTTATGAGTTGTAGTATCTCCAGAAAAATGTCCCCCAGCAGGCCCATCATGCAAATCTGTCATTACCTTCTTCACATCTTCTTTCTCTAAGCATCTAAGAAGGACTCCGTCGTAATTTTTTCTGAATAATATCCCTTCAATAATTTGATATGAGGCTGATTTAAGATGTAGTGCTCTTCTTTGCTTAGAATTCCAATGTTCCGATAACGATCCTGTCTGAAGGTAATGCATAAGGTCTCGATACCAAGATTCTGGGGCTGTGAAAAGAGGACATACATCCATCAAATGTAACTCAGCTTCGTCTTCCCAGGCATGTTCTTCATTGTTTCTACTTTTAGTCATCAGTCTGCACAACCCTTGCCCTTTCACTATAGAATCTGGTTTGAATTCAAGGTCATATTCCTGAAGAACTGTTACCCAATTTCCCCTTCTTTCTCCTAACTCCTTCTGTATGAAAAGAGACCTCACAGCTGGGTGTGGGACGATTACCTTGGTCCGATTCTTTAGTATGTATGGCCTGAATTGTTTCACCACTTTGAACACTGCGTAAGCTTGTTTATCTATAGCCGAGTAATTCAATTCGGCCCCTTGCAGCCCCGTGCTCATAAATGATATGGGGAACTCTTCTCCCCCATATTCCTTCTGGGTAAGCACAACTGCTAGCGAATCATCAAATGCGAAAGTGTACAGAATAAAATCTTTATCAAAATCCGGGCTTTTGAGGGAGGGTGCATGCGCAACAGCGGTTTTAATCTTACTGAATGCGTTCTTCTCAACATCAGTCCACTTGAATTGTACACTTTGCTTTACCATTTGCTGCAAAGGTTTAACAATTTGAGCTAAATCTGGCACAAACCTTTGCACGAAGTTTATTGTCCCCATAAATGATTGCATGCCCTTTTTATTATGGGGCAAGGGAATATGTTCAATGGCTTTGATCCTTTCTGGGTCTATGGAGATCCCCTTCTTTGAAACCACGTGACCAAGCAACTTACCTTCTGTAATAGCAAACATGCACTTCTTGGGGTTTAGTGAGATACCATATTTCCGGCAGCGTTCAAAAATCTGCTTTAGATGAAACGCGTGTCCTTCTCTCTTCTTCGAGAATATCGTGATATCATCGAGGTATACTATAGCACTACGGCCAATCAAACCGTGGAAAGCTATGTCCATAGCCCTCTGGAATGTAGCTCTAGCGTTTATAAGTCCAAAGGGCATTCTTCTGTAAGCAAAAGTTCCCCACCTGGTCCTGAATGTCATTTTCAATCAGTCTTCTTCGGCTACTAATACCTGATTGTAGCTTGAAAATCCGTCTAATAAAGAGAATAGTTCAGAGCCTGAAACCATTTGCATTATTTGTTCCATGGGTGGAATAGGGTAATTGTCTTTATCTGAAGCGCGATTTAAGTTTCTAAAATCCACACATAACCTAATTTCTCCAGATTTCTTCCTCACTGGTACCAGATTTGAAACCCATTCCGAGTGTCTAACCTTAAAAATGATTCTAGCATCCAATAATTTCTTAACTTCACTCTGGATTAGAGGTTCTAATTTTGGATGCATTTTCCTTAAAGGTTGCTGATAAGGTTTGACTCCAGATTTGATGGGGATAACATGCTGGATAATACTGGTGTCATATGTCTTCAGATATTCATACGTCCAGGCAAAAACATCTTTGTATTGATTGAAAAGAACGATGAACTTGTTTCTTTCAGCTGGTGAACAGCATTTTCCAAGATTCACATATTTAGGCTTCATCTCAGTCCCCAAATTAATCAATTCGAACTGTAGAGATGAGCTATGAGTCTTCACATTCGCTAGTCTTCTAAATTTTTCATTTAAATCAAACATCCATTCTAAAGTTCTGACTCCCTTAGGGATGAAATTATCGAATTTCAGCTCGGCCTGATGTTCTTCATCATCAATAATTGCCCCTTTCAATGCCTCGTCATTCGTTAAGCATTCTATAATCTGCTGATCGTCGTCGAACACTTGTAGGTTTGTAATCATATCCGAAACCGAGGGCCTAAAAAGAAATTCAACAAAGCACCGATTATTAGAGGGCACAAGCCTCGCAGCTAATGTGGCCAACAAGTCAGCTGCTGCATTCTTAAGTCTTGGAATCGATACAATATTAAATGCATTAAAACATTTGAGTAAATCTCATACTTCATTTTGATAAGATTTTAAATGAGGAGAAATGCAATGTATTTGATTCCGAATTTGTTTTACAATTATTTCAGAATCTCCAAACACTTTCAGATTATTTGCCTTTAATTCAATTGCTTTCCTTAAACCTTGCACCAACGCTTCATATTCAGCTGTGTTATTTGTACATTCAAACTCTAACCTACATGAAAGAAAATGTTTGTTCTTCTTGGGGTCAATCAGGACACAGCCAGCTCCTGACCCTTCTAACATTTTAGAACCGTCAAAAAAAAGTGTCTAGAAATCGCTAACTACGGTGCGGGAATTTACATCTACTTCTACTGCTAAGTCTACTATTTTACAATCGATTTCATCAGCCTGTGAAAACCGAAGGAGATCAAGCTGAGCATCTGATGTGTCGCTGGCTTCTTCTGCTTGGTAATTTCCTGGTTCTAACTCAATAAAGTAATTTCCCAAAACAGGATCCACTGGTTCGTTTTTTTCTTTGAACTGAGTAACGTTGTGTTTCATGTGGGGCTCCCTCAAAATTTTAATTTGATTCAGGCTTCCTTTATACGGCAGCCACAGATGTGACCAGTCTAAGGCAAAATATCTGTTTAGCTTTGCCGACCAGTCCCTGCTCAGAACAAGCCCATAAGCTTCTGGTATGTCAGCCACCACAATATCAATAAATTGACACACCTTATCATTTGAAGACAAGTGTACTAGAACATCCTCCATTTCCTTGATTACCTTCACATTCATTCTATCCAACTGAACGACCCTACAGGTGGATGGTTTTGGCTTCCCATTTATCCTTTTGCAGACCGACAGCGGCATGATGTTAACCGATGCCCCTGAGTCTACCAGGCAATTATGTACGTTGTGGTTAAAATTTTCAAAAGCCTAGGAGAAACGGTGGATTCTTCCTCTTAGGCTTACCTCCTACGCTTGCTTCCCCAATTTATTCTTCTTCCTTGGGATGATTGTCGGTGGGTAGCCCCTACTCTAATGCTTCAAGTGCTTTCAATAGCTTTTCTTTCTGCTGCGGCACCTTGCACATTTCAAATAATGAGATATTCGCCCTTACCTTCTTTATATCTTCCACAATGTCATAATCCATCTTAGGTTCGGTGGGATTTGGTTTATCATTATTTATTTTTTCTTCATTGGGCTTGGCAAACATTTTAGTCTGTCTAGGACCTTGATTGGTGATGGTAAATTCTGGAATTTTATTAGCTGAGGAGTTATTTTGAAATTTCTTAACATTCCTTTGAAGTCTTTTAATCTTTGGGAGCATGAGACTATTTTCTTTAGCCAGCCCTTGGCTTCTTGTTGTTACATTTGTTTCTAGGATGCCCTCGTGCCTCAAAAAAATTTCCTCCTCAACGTCAAATAACAAAACACAGTCCCATAAAACCATGGTCTCATCCTCTTGTTCTTTCATTGATGTATTGTTGTCTTTTCCTTCTTCATCTTTATCTTCTATCAATTTAGAATCCAACAGCTGATTCATAACCAATGTCATTGAGTTTATCCATTGAGGACAATTCTTTTCAGAGTGGGGCTGTTGGTGGAAAGTGCAAAAATTGTCCATTCCTACCTCTATTAAATTTATAGATGCAGGATTGTGTGGAGGGGGTTAGGATTGATTGTTATCTTCCCTTTTCTTGTAATAAGGCTTGTAGAACTTTTGGGCTTCCTTCTCCTTTTCCAATTCTATGATTCTGTTAGAAAGCTTCTACATCATTTTTGCCTTTCCTTTGAAATCTGGTGACTGCTCTTCCTTAGGTTTGGTAAACAACAAAGCTTTCCTCCCCCCATTTTTTTCTCCTGACCGTTCGGGATAATCTTCGATACTTTCCCTCTTAGCCTCTACTCTCTCCGCCTCCTCATAGGTCTCCACTAGCGTAAGCTTGGCCTTCATTTTGGCAAACATGGCCAACTCGGGTCCTAGAGCTGAGGTATAATATTCAATCAGGACTTTATCCGAAGGCTTGTCAGCTTCAGAAAAATTCTTAAGATAGGCTGCAAATCTTTGGGTGAAACTATGCACCTTCTCCTTTCTTTCTTTCTTTAAGGCGCATAGTCCTTTCATGAGAGCTGCATGAGTTTTTTTGGGTTGCATACTTACTTTTAAAAATCCTCTCAAATGTATCCCAATCAGGGATAGAATTTGCAATCAAACCAAAGTACCACGAGCTGCTGCTCCTTTAAGGGTGTGTGGGAAAAGTCTACAAACTACATCCTCATATTCCCCAGCCCTTAATCCTTCTATTGCCAAATAGAAACTTTGCAAGTGGTCGTCTACTAGCATCTTCTTATTTGGGTCAAACTTGGGCAGCATCTTTTCAAAAGATTGAGGTAAATCATGCAAAGGAGGTGTTAGGTTTAAAGGTGATCTGGATTTCCAGGCAGGTGGTGGATTCGGTAGGTTGGGTGGTTGATTTGCGTTTACGCCTACCATGAGTCTGGGTGGAGAGTGAGGGGGTGAGCAAATAGGAGTATGAACAGGAGAAATGTGAGGAGTATCCAAGCCTACTTGATTCAACGGTTGTACAAATTCCTGTAAGGATGTTTCTACAAGTTCTTCCAAATCCCCAACCAGCACTGAATCTTCCAATATAGGACGATCTTTCCTTTTATATTCTCTTCTGGGCAATTCGGGGATAGTCGAAAATCCTCCAATTTTATTCATGTATGCCCTAGTGTGTCTTCTCAGATCATTAACAACTTCATTGTTGACAGAATACAAATGTTCTCTACCCCCTCTTCAGGAATTGGATTGGAAAACAAACTGCCTCCTGAACTGTTACCGGTGGAATGATCTCGAGAAAACGGGTTTCCTCAGCCAGCCATGCACTGGCGGCCCTCCTTCTAGTGCCAGAAACTGTTGAGGCCTAGAAATTCGTAGGCAACAACAGCAAGGGATTCTCCCCAGTCAACGTTCCCAACTAGCCCGTGACTGTTTGGTGTAGGGAATCCATCCGGTTTGCGGTCCGGCTACCGTAGGTCAAGTAACAAAAATAAAAGGTTTTACCGGTTGCGGCCTGATCCACCGTATATATTTTTGTATTTTTGACTTAAATTATGATATGCAAGTGCCTATCTAACATGCAACTTGATAAAGAATGCAAGGAGTATTCACAATGTGATGCGCAGGTTCTTACCTCTCGTCTTAAACTCTCAAGCATCTAAATCACACACACAGTATGAAAGTAAATCTAACTATCTACCGATCCCCGGGGAGCAAGACTGTAAATTATTAATGAGTAATGTATCTTGTGCATGCATTATAAAGAGAAATTACAGATAGCTGATATTTCTTCCCAAAAACACGTGAACAATTAAAGATATTTAAACAACCAGATAGCCAATTGCTTATGAACAGCATTCATTACTCATGGTGGTAGTTTCATAAAATAAACCAGAAATCATTTAAACAAGAACATAGGTCCTAAGAGTCAGAACGATCTCACATTTAGTGGACAAAAGCTGAAAACGAAATAGTTCCTCTTCAACAAATCCATAGCATAACATTTGAACATTCCACCAAACTTTCTCCAACATGCAAAAGGAAATAGTTCTTCTTACAATATCTCTTCACTAATCTAACTGGGAAAAAGTCCATGTAAACTCTAACTTTCCTATATTTAAACCAAATCAGCTAACCCTTTGGGCTGCCCCAACCGCATGACCTTTGGGCTCCTCAAAACCATTTAATATCATCATTTTGTCTTTTCCGTGAGTACTCGTGATTCACTTTATGCGTTACATTTTCAGGTTTCAACTTATGAGTACTTAACAAAATGGGATCCGCTCGGTACTGACAGATCTTTCCAAGCCTGGGCTTTTGTCACCATCGATTATGCCTTGTCTTTCATTTGTCCTCCTTGAGATTCCATTGATTTTAGTATGAACTCTGTCTAACACTGCTCAGCCAAATTTTTGCTACTTTGTCTCCCAGCTATGTTTTCTCGTAGTATTAATCTATATAAAAAAAAGTCTCTTGAGTCCGTCTGCAATCAAACGACATTTATCATTAATTAGGACTGTATCTTTTCAATCAAACTACATCAACAAAATGAATAGTCATCAAAAGAGGCCTTGTATTGAGCTCTCGTCACAAAAACCTTAAGAAGTACCAAAACCACTGTCGCCCACACAAAGGAAAAAACTCACAAAACGACCGGAAGAGAAAACTTATCAGCGGCTTAAAACATCGAAACATCGGCTGTGTAGTCTCACTCACAGCTGCGTCAGCGGGTCTCAAACAGGCAACGGGATCCGCAAGACCGTTAAGTCTATCGGAGTCGAAAGAGTTGAACTCAAACTTTGGGCGGAAAAGTTCCCAGTCGACGAGTGGAAAGACATCAACGTCGGACAATTAGTGCGTTACACAGCCGCAAGGGCAGAGGAGGAAAGACTACAGACCCCCCGGTCCAAAGACAAAGCAACGAAAACCCGACAAAGCATCGGCGGGTGGAGCAGTTATATGGCGGATACCTAGTTCGCTTGGGAGCCACAAGGACGGAAGATAATCAAACTACAACCTCTGATCCAAATCATAACTTTTTCTATGGCATAAGATCAATGTAAAACACTAAGTGTTCGTAACAACTTAAGGTCTCATAGCGGTCCAAAAAACCTGTTTCACTTCCAAAACAGTGGCTTCACAAAGACCAAATACTCCAACTCAACTTCGAACAACCTCCGATAATATAAACAAGTCAAACGATACGACGTGACAATGAAGAAGTCAAGATCCTCCTGTAGAATAATAATCGTTCGATTTTCGCAACGGAGGCTTCCTAAGAAAACATGGCTCCGATAATTCATTTAAATGGCCTTCGAAATAGTGTCTAGCATGAGAAATAAGCTTCTGAAAAGAAATCGCAGCTCAAAGGGCAACAAACCAGACTCCAAATTCCGCAACCCACAGCAGTTTCAAACATAAGCAATTTTCTGAAAATCTAGAAGAGAGTTAACCTCAAAATAGTCCAAAATTAAAGCAAAACAAAAAGAGTTCCTGGATCTAGGAAATGCTAAAATTAACAAAGGGGTCCAAAATTTGAAAATTTGGGGAAACAGTTGCAGCTGCAACACTAGGGGAGCCTCAAATTCCATGTCTTTAATGGTGACTATGGCTCCCTTTGGCCTATAAAAGGAATAGTATGGTGGGTCATCTAGAACTTCAGGAAGAGGAGCTAGGAACACTTGATTTGCCACTTGATTTTAATAGCAGCAAAGCATATTGGCAAGGAATCCTTTTCCCAAATGTAATTCTAGTATTTATGTTGGGGATATTGTATCTTCATGGTATAGAAATCTCTGGATTCCCCTCAGATTATATTGTCTGTATGGTTCGTCATAGTTGGCACTTGCCCTTACATTGCTGACAGAAGGAGCTGGAATTCTTTGTATCACATTCGGAGGCAACTTTAGTGCCCTGTTTGATTTCCAACTCAACCAGCTGAGGTAGTCATTATCCCAGGACCCATACTGGAATATTTGACATTTGGGTTAGACACTGGGCCTTAAACCATGCTTGTTTATTATGGAAGTTTATACTTTCTTCCACATCTAGCCTGGAAGGAATTCTATCCTCCTCCCACAGTAGGATATTCTTCAGTCTTGACATAGTTTGCTTCTTTACAGATTATGGAAGCTTATACTCTATTGCACTGTTGGCTTGGAAATAATTCTATCCTCCCACAGCAAGATACTTTCCTATCTGGACACATAGTTTGTTTCATTATCAGTCACATAGTTGTGAACTCGTAGGGCATTCATTCATGTATTCATGTGTTTTGTATTGTTTATGGAGTAGCATAGGATGCAAGGATAGATTTAGTCAAAGTACCAACACCATTAGTTGCTGATACAAGTACATATTAAGCATAACTTGTAGCACCTATAGCATACTAAGTTCCTATAAAATACCTATAAGAAAAGTCAGGGAAAATAGTATAGGTGGCATAAACTAGGGTTCTCTACATATTTTTAACTACTACTGGATTCGACAAATGTATAAGATTTTGTTCAAGTGGTGGTAGGGGGTTGATTTTTGATGGGATTGAGACTCCCTGACCATTTGATGGATGGACAGGCTGAATTTTTCTCTTATCTGTTGTTCTCAGAGACCCTATCCTCTATATTCCTCATTTTTTGGTCTATCAGTTCAATTATTATGGATTCCTAAAGAATTCCAAATAGAATTTGAACCCCAACTCATTGGTAGTCTAGTATCTTGTGCTTTTTCTTAGACTATGTATTTCAATGACTGTCAAGGTCATCCCTGCTTCAATTTATAAGGAATTCATCTATTACGATGATTCTAGATAGAAACGGGAGATAACCTACTTGTGATGTTGATTTGGGACTTTTATAATTATATCTACATTGTGGCTCTACCATTGCATTGGGAAACTTATTAACAAATTCATTATTTTTACTAATTGAAGAGGAGGGGTATTAATGTTTGAGTTGGGACTTTTTTAATTGTACCTAAATTGTGGCTCTACCATTATGTTGGGAAAATTATTGACGAATTTATTATTTTTACTGATTGAAGAGGAGGGGTATTAATGTTGAACAAAATCCCAACAAAGGGATATTCCACTGATGTGAGATAGGTTGCAACATCACATAGATAATAGCTGCAAGTCAATATTGAGAATATATTTCATTACTGTCAAAAAAAGATAGATCCCCTGGAGAGCAATTTACTCATCACTTGGAACTATAAATATGCTTACATTCTTCTCAACAGATCTTAGTCACTGCCTTCTGTATGCCGATGAGCAAGCTGTGCATGACCCACAGGAGATCAATGTATGTGGTGATAAAGGTGCCCTCCTTGTCCTCAGGTCCTTCCTTCCTGCACTAAGGATAATCTGCTTTGAAGGAAAATTATGGCTGTTATATTCCCTCCTTTTCCAAAGGGGAGTCAGCTGCAAAGTCTCCATCCAATGTTCCATCTTTGAAGGGTATTAATCCAGGTTCTTCAATTAAAGGTGCTTCTCTTCTTTAAGTGATATAAGTTAAAGATGTGGTTAGATCTATCAATGACTTAATGGTTCTCAACCCCAAAATTTGTCTCATGCTGGAAGATTCATAATGGAGATATTAGGCTCTATCTAGGTTCAGAAAGTATTATCAAAATATGTTTGTAATAACATTAAAGCCTTCAAAGATGAGGCCTTGATCTATTTTTTTGACATATATTGGCCAAACTGTGATGCTTTCATGAGATGGATAAGTGACAAATGAACAACAAATGCATTGGTAAGATTCCATGTTTCAAGGATTTTCATAGTTCATTACAATGAAGTTGAAGATATGAAGAGAGTAATGGAAGAAGGGTCCCTCGACTTGGGGTGGGGCTGGTTCTTCTTGGCGACTTGGTTCCCATAATTAAATCCATCTTCTATGTTTTTCTGGGTGAGAGTCCCCATTTTATCCTTTGCCTTATGGGAAGACGAGGTCATGGAGAAAATTGGTAAGGCCTTAGGTAAGTTTATTGGGTTTACAAAAGTAAGAAAGATGGAAGCTTCTTCTATTAAACAAGAATACATGTACAACTAGCTTAAGTAAAGGACAGCCAAATGTACAACTAGTGGAAGATATTTTTTGAATGCAATTAAATAATGTAATATAAATTTTAAATTTAATTTTAAGTTATCTTAATTATAGAAAACAAATTGGATGAAGATCCAATATAGCCCACCTTATTTTGTTAAGATGCATATTGTTTGACTCTTATTGCAAGTTGTAAATAGAAAAACAAATGCTCACTAACTTAACCAGCTTCAGTAAAAGATGAATTAAGGAAGAAACACTTGAAGTGATATTTCTTTACTCAAAAGAGATTACATTCCACTCAAAAGAGATAACATTCATGCTTTAGTTGTTGCTCTTAATACGGTCTTTACTTTTGTTTATAAAGGAGAAAATCATAGATTGGGAAGAAATCAGATGCCTACTTCTCCTCCTTGAAATCGTAAAGATAGGTTCCATTGTCACTCCTCGTTGTTGGATCAAAATTCGTTGCCCTTGGGTTAGTGAAGCCTTCAGGAACAGGAAAATTGACATGCTGGGTAGCTTGACCTGTAGTCCCCACATCAAAGTTAGGAGATCCCTCTTTCCTGCCACTTAATCCTAATCCTAAATATACTCTACCTATTTATGCACACATACATATATATTAAGTTCCCACTATGGCTCAGGGATAAGAAAACTAAGCATAGAAGGTTCCCCTTTTGATGGAATCCTCATTAGCTTCTCCTAGAGCAGCCTCATCCATGTACTTATCGGCCAATTGCACACATTTCACATTATCTTGCTCTGCAACAATCATGTTACCATACTCAAGAATCTTCTCAATTGTCATTGCAGGCTTTTCGGATGTTGGAGGGCCATCTTTTGAGTTAACAAGTTTCTTGCCAATGTTTTGAATCCCTGTAGGCTGTTTCTAAGACCCACTTTTCACCTCGTCATCATAGACCCTAGCCCTCAAGGCACCAAAGAAGTCTACAAAAAAGATAAACTTTCAGTTAGAACAAGTAGATATACACCCAAATATTATGATTTACTTTTGAAATTTCTATAATTACACCTGAATAAGCATTCCTACAAGCATCTTTGTGTAAAGATTGTCTCAAATTTAGCACGTTAAAAGAAGCGGGGCCTTAGGGCTTATGTCGACCTTATAAAAGGCCAAATATTACTGGGAAATTATGTTGCTATTGCATCTCTATGGAAGTGGCCAAGTGGTTAGGATATGTACAGATGTTTTAGCTAATTTCCAAGTTCATTTTGCAGGGACATAAGTCATACTATTGCATAATGTACATATGTTCAGAAAATAAAATTTGTATAAAAGCAACAGGGTTATCTTGAATTTTGGAATTATAGTAGTTTTTAAGAGTGAAGGTTTCCACAGTTAGACATATTGTTGCTATCTTTTGGATTAAATTGTGTTGAAGTTTAGAAGTCTCTTAGTTTCAAGTGGGAACTCCACTTATCATCAAGGATATATCCAAAATCTACCTAGATCCTTGATGATGGGTGGATCTAACTAGACCTATGATGATGGGTAGAGTGTACACTCGAAAAAAAACAGGGTTATCTTGAATTTCAAGACTACAGTATTTTTTAAGAGTGAACGTTTCCAGAGTTAGTCATATTGTTTCTATATTCTGAATTAAACTGTGTTGAAGTTTAGAAGTCTCCATCTTTCAAAGTGGATATCCCACCCATTATCAGGGTCTAACCATAGTCTAGATAGATCCTTGATGATGGGTGTCTGACTAGACCCTTGATGATAGGTATCCACTCAAAAAGTAGGAACTTCTAAACTTCAACACAGTTTAATATAGAAGATAGCAACAATATAGTATTTTTGCTTAAGACTCTCAGTAGAAGTTTGTAGAATTAAATAGATTGTATATATAGAATTTTGTAGAATTAAATAACTTATATATATATATATATATATATATATATATATATATATATATCCTAATTGATTTGTTAAAAATTTACTGTTGGGAAGGGAGTAATGAAGAAATTTAGTCCAATACACATACCAATTGACTGGCCTGGGAAGGAATCTACAAGCCGCACAACGTCATCATTGTTTACATTGTCTACTCAAAAAATACCCTAGAAGACTCCAATTTTGTCTTCCTAAGTAGGAACCCAATATAACTTCTCCATACACCCATCATGGATCAATGGTGCATACAAAGTTGAGAAATCATTTCCTGTCACAATGATTGGAACACGAGGATTACCTTGTTTGTTGTACATGCCAGGCAGTTGAACATTGGTTGGGTTATTATCTATGTTCATGAGGGTGGAATTAACCAAATGGTTGTTTAATGTGTACTGAGTTGTGCCACCCATTCTTCCAGCTCCTGCATCCAGATCATTAATGAATAGCACACACACTTTCCCTTTCTTGATAATGTCAGATGCTTCATGGTATCGTTATCTGGTCAATTTTGTAGGCTCTCCTGCATCTCTACTCTCTAGTTCTCCAGTACTCATCATAATTGGGATACAAAGACACAAAAACCAAAGACAAGTTAAAAACTAGTAGGAAATGACTTGTTGAAACAGGGAAGGTTTTAAGGAAGTATATTTATGTTGTAAATTACATTAACCCTTAAATTGTTATTAGTGGCAATTTGGGAAAAATATAAGAAAGCTACGCAAATTTCTAGCTGCCAAAATTTCTAAAAAAAACTTATATGTTTCATTGATTGGAAATTAGATCAATATTAGAAACTGAAAATCTCCCTTGAATTTTACTCTCCATTGTTATGTGTAACACTATCTGTAAGTAGCCTAAACTTTGTTACTTTTCCACAAAATTTCTTTGATTGATTACAATTAGTCTCTATGGCCACACTAAGCAATTACACAATTAAAATGACCCCGTAATCAATTTTTTTCCCAAGCATGTTGGAGAAGACCTCACTCTTAAGATCAAAAGAACAAGCATCCATGCAGAATAAAACTCAGTGTGTATTTGTGTTTACTTTCCCAGAAATTGAATGACACCACATATTTGTGACAATGGGAAAGAATGGGAAATATTTCTCACTTGATTCCCAACTTTGCAAACACAATCTCACATTGGAAGGAATTTCCTTGACCTTTGTGTCCTCAAATACCAAGAATGAGTGGAACCTACAAAAAATATGGAAAAATTGTAATCAGCAAAGGGTTTTCCATTGAATTCAAGAACATATACTGAACATTCAACCAAATGGAGAACATCCCTTACCTTAATGTTAGGCAAATTCATGAAATTATTTGAGATGTGAACAATAAGATTGTCCATAAAAGCAGGAGCAATGTAGTACCCATCCATTGTGTTGTCAAATCCATAGCTTGTTAAAAACAATATTTATGTATATTATCAAGCAAATTCTACTTTTCTGGTGTAAATTTATAATTTTAGACCCCTTCCAAAGTAAAAATTAGAGATCCAATTATATCAACATGGAGTACATGAGTGAGTTCTTAAGAATTATACCCAAGTTTCGCAGACTAAATATATGTGGTCGGTATTTTGATTGAAACTGAAGGAATATATAATAGCAAAATGTAGAAGTTGGGAATAGAAAAATACAAAGCTAACTAACTGAAAGGAAGGGACACAAATTAGAGAAATGTACTTTCGTTGAGTAGTACTGATATAGTCATAAGAACTCATAATATCATTGTGCGTGCCAGCCCCCATCGGAGCTTGGAAAAGGGAATCAACCATTCCCTTTCCACGTCTAATATCCTATTGTTCATCAGATACATCGTATGCAAGACCTTTCCATTTGTCCTTTTCAGTCTGCTTGGTCTCATCAATTTTAGCAACAACCCTCAAGTGATTTTCCTTTGTGAAAGTGTGGGGGGCATTGTAGCTGGTCTTCTTCAATCCACTTCCAAAAAATTAAGTGCTAGGGACTGTCTTTAGGATTGATGCTTGTCCACTGGACAAAGGAAGACTCTTTAGCACAAAATAACCACCAGTTTTTAGTATAAGTGTCATCAGACAAGATATTTAAACAAAGAAAGACACTTAGCAAGATAGATATACCCTCCAAAAAAACAGTTTGCAAGATTAATGAAATACTCATTGCATGGGTAGAAGTCTAAATTGTAAGGCCTAAATCTGCTGGTGCATACCTCCCAAACTAGGGTGATAAAGCCCTGAACTTCACCAGCTCAAAATCAAACATCAAGTTCTAAAGGGAAGGATTATTGCAAGGAAGTTGGTTCTTGCTGGTGATCAGCTCTGCAAACATACAAAGCAGGGTAAAGGTGCTCTACATATGAATATGGTTCGGATGCCTAAATCTGGTGTGCTAAGTCTAACATGGGGGAAGTCACAAAGAAGAAACGTTTACATTAAGGAAGCCGTGTTGGGACCGAGTCCTACATTCCATATAAATCGTGGGAAACATGACGCCAATATACCAGGGGAATTTAGAATTGTCACTATGAAGAAAAGAGAATTTCACTTTGAAGCAATAAATGATGCTAATGTATAAGTATGGGTTCATGGAATTAACCCGATTACAAAAGAAGCTACCATGTCAAGTGCTCCTACAGTTGCAAGTAAAAGTTCTTTTATAGCCAAAAACAAACCTGGTGTCTTTGCACTGAGATGTATTTCTTTTGTGCGGATTTGAATTGGTATCAAACATCATCCAAACAAAAGAAAAAATTTGCAGGTAGTTAAAGGATCAAGCTTGGTTGTTGTTTTGTGGCATTATGAGATTAGGTAATCAAATTTCCTCAAGTTCAGTCAGTCGAACTTACAAGCAGGAAAAATTTCAAATTTAGGAGCTAGTATTTCTGAGAAGAAAAAGGCATGTACAGTATTTGCATAGGACGCTGGGATTTTCTGAGATTCAATGTGTTGAATGCATCCAGCATTATACCAGTAGAGGTTTCCATCATATTGGTTAATTTATTTACTTGTGTTTAAGAAACAAGGGAAGGTGGCAAAGTCGCTATTGTTTTGGGAAACTTGTAAAGAAACTTGTGTAAGAGATCCAAGATTTGAGTCAATTCTAAGTGAATGAATCAATTTTAGTTGTCTTTCAATTTTTACATATTTCTTTATAGTCGACTTCCCAGCCTCCATCTTTAGCTATTTACACTAGGTTTTGATGTAAGTTGTATGGAAACAAATTCTATCAGTGTGGAAAGTTGTTGTGGCATTGCAGAGTTTCACTGGGTAAATTAACATTCCCATAGCATAATCCTTCAACATGGTCTAAACTTATGATATGACATGTCATTCCTTCTAATATAAACATTTATATCCTCTAATGTTCAGTGTTTTTGTAAAAAAAACTAAATATATAGTTAGACTTAGCTTAGGAATTCCATAACACCTAGTGGACCATTAGTTTTTCGTGAATTGTAGCCAACCAAAAACCTTAATTTGTTTGGTTGGCATCATTATCCCATGCATGTACACTTGCAAGATAATAGTCAACGCCAATGTTTCTCCCATTAAGCGAGCTTCTGTTACTGTAGGTCTAATTTGTTGGGGAACATTATTATTTACTATACTACAAACCTTTGGAGAGTTTCACATTATGCCTAGATTTTGTTGTTCTGTAGGTTTTACTAACTTCTTGTTTTTCAAGTCCTTTCATTAAATTGAGAAGTAGAATGGTTCCTTTATTTCTGTATTTTGTAAATTCAATTTGCTTACATGGGTCTGATCATCATTGATTTAGAGTGACCAGTTTTCCTCAATGTAGTTGGCCAGAATTTTGTAAAGTCATTTCAGATGGTGAAAATCAGATTTAGAAATAGGCGTAGACTGCATTCAAGACTCGATCTTCGTAAAACATCCTCTGTTTAGAATCCTAATACTGTGATCTTAAAATTTTGAATCAACTTCATGGTTTTTTCATGATCTGATTTTTTTATAACCAACAACAGGTGGGTTCTGATTTGATACTTGCTATTGATGTTGTTGTGTACACCCAACTAATTCTATCTTGGCATTTCGAGTGTAGGTTAGTGTCTCTATTAGTAGCAGGTAGAGAAAATCTCCTGATGATGCTCTTCTTGTTACTTCAATGCTTACACTAATCTTACATGCTAAGCCCTGTTTGAATAGTCTAAATGCAACTGCCTCTCACCAGATTGATCAGGGATAAGAAAACAGTGACCCAGAGCAACAAATGGTACAATTGAGAAGTAATAAAATCCCTAGAGGTTTGGTACCTTTGGAGAAACTTCTTGATGATTCTATTGCTTTTAAAGGTTCAAAGGTCACTGATAAGGATGAGAAGGCCATTGAACTCAATATGGGTTCTAAGGAAAGTCCAATACCAGTGAATATTGCTCGATTATGCACTCTAGAATGGAAAATTATTGAGGATTTTATCTGTGAGTATAAAGATGTTTTTGCATAGTCGTATGATGAGCTAAAAACCTATAGTACTGAGGTTATCAAGCATAAAAATCCTTTGAAAGAACAAGACAAACCTTTCAAGAAGAGACAAAAGCACATGAATCCCAAGTTGGCTCCCATCATTCAAAAAGAGTTGCAAAAGTTGTTCAAAGCAGAAATCATCACTCCTGCTTATTACTCATAGTGGGAATCCAATGTTGTATCGGTCCATAAGAACGATGAGATTAGAATTTGCAATATTTTGAAATTTGAACCTTTCATCCTTGAAAGATAACTATCTTTTTCCAAGCATAGAAAATGTGTTACAGTTACAGGTGCTAGAATGATGCCCATGTTGGATGGATTCTCAGGGTACAACCAGGTAATGGTTGATGAAAATGACCAATACAAGACAACATTCACCACCCGTGTGGAATGTATGCCCATGGCTGTGTGCCTTTTGGATTGATAAATGCCGGGACCACATTCCAAAGAGCCATATGCTTTCTTTGATTTCCTTAATAAAGTTATCATGGTTTACCAAGATGATTTGACAGTTTATTCTAAGTGCAGGGGAGACCATTTCATGCACCTGAGAAAGATCTTTGATAGGCATAGATCCTTTGGAATCTCACTTAACCCCAAGAAGTATGTTTTTGGGGTAGTCGAAGGAAAATTATTGGGGCATCTGGTATCCAAAGACAAGGTCAAAATTGATCCAGAAAGAGTGCAATCTTAAAAGAGATTCAGTTACCCCAAAGTAACAAGGGTATCCAGTCCTTTGGGAGCATAAATTTCCTACTAAGATTTGTGCCCAATTTCGTTGAAATCACTTATTCCATCTCAAATATGCTAAAAAGGGGACATGATATAGTTTGGACTTTGGAGACTAAATAGGCATTCAATAACATCAAAAAATCCCTATTTCAAGCTCTAGTATTGGTAAGCCCAAGTCATAGCCAAGAATTTCAAAAAATTTCCTTCAACTCTGATTTTTCTTTGGCTGCTATGTTGTTACAGAAAAATAGTGATGGTTTTTAGCAGACTATAGCTTTTATGAGCAAATCCTTGAGGGGAGTTGAGCTTAAATACACCGCCATGGAAAAGCAGTGGTGTGCCTTAGTTTAGTCAGTAAAACAGTTTCGAGAATATATTTGGAACGCTAAAGTCACAGCCTACTTGCCTTATCCTACAATGAAACAGATTCTTTCACGGTAAGAATGTTGGGGAAGACGAGGTATTTAGATTGCTAAGATACAAGAATATTATTTGGAACTCAAGTCAACAAAGCTTGTTAGGGGGGCAAGGATTGATGAAACTGATGGCAGAAGGAAGCCTTGCATTGGTTTAAAAGACAAAGTAGGTAAAGGATTACCCCATCAAGGCATGTGCAATTTTTTCTCAGTTTCAATAGCATGAATGATGAATTATATGCTGATTTATTATTTTATTTACGCCATTTAGCATGTCCTCGTTTGAATAAAAGTCAACAAAGATCTCTTAAATTAGTAACCATGAATATTGTTTAACTAACGACGGTTTGGGCTGGAGGAACCCCAATGAGGTAATCCTAAGATGTGTAGATTCCACAGAGGCTCAAGAACTAATGAAGGAATCAGACTCTGGTATTTGTGGGGGGCATTTTGCTGCTAGAACAACAACTCACAAAATCATGAGGGATGGTTACTTCTGGCTAAGATTATTTGCAGATATTCACCAATTTGTAAGGTCTTGTGACGAACGTCAAAAGTTTCTAGGATGCCAAAGGTAACCTGCTTTTCCTTTGGAACGATTAATCATGGACGCCCCTTTTCAGCAGCAGGGATTGGAATTTATAAGAGAATTCCATGAAAATTCCAGTAATGGTTTTAAATGGATTCTAACAGCTATAGATTACTTCACTCGATGGGTAGAGGCAGTTTCTCTTTGATAGCCTTCTAGTGCATCCATAGTTGAATTTTTGGAGATGCATTTGGTGATCAAGTTTGGGGTACCAACAAAAATAACTATAGACAATGCTAGTGTGTTCAAATCTGCAAAGTTGATTGATTTATGTGCATGATATGGCATTGTGCTCTCACATTCGTCTCATTACTATCCATAGGTAAATGTCCTTGCTGAATCGAGCAATAAGAACTTATTGTGTATAATTAAGAGGATTGTCAAGGACAATAAGAGGAGCTGGGACAACAAACTTAAGTATGCCTTATGGGCTGATCACATTACCAAAAAATGTGCTACTGAAAAGAGCCCCTTCGAGTTGGTTTATGGTTTGGATGTAGTGTTGCCTATCAACTTGAGATTGTCAGTGTATAAATTGTTATAGCATTTTGCTACTAATTTAGAGGCATTGCAAGCCCATGTCGATGCTTCTGTTCAGTTGGATGAGAACCATAGGCATGCTTACGATTACCTCACTAACTACTAGAATAAAACCAAGCATGCCTTCGACAAGAATCTCAAGAATCTAGTGTTGCAAGTCAAAGATAAAGTCCTTTTGTGGGACAAGAAAAGGGAGAAACCAAGGAAATATGGTGAATTCAACAACCTATGGTTGGGCCCTTCCCAAATAAAGTGCAAAAGCAGGGAAGAACAGTATTCATCTAACTAATCTGGATGGAGAAGAAAAACATCTTCCAGTCAAGGCACAATTACTAAAGTATTACTTTCAGTAACAGCCCTAAAGGGCCACAAAAAAGAGAAGAAAAAGGGACGAGAAAAAGAAAATGAGGAGTTCTGTCCGTTTTGGATAATGTTGTAGGCTAGTGGGAAATTTTTTAATTTTTACTAGGAATTTTCTTCATTGCATTCATTTCAATTATATCTTCCATTTTACGATTTTTGCAAGTCGTTTCATTCTTAATATGTTGTTCTGCATTCACATGAGCAGTCACAAATTTGGGAGGTTGGTTTATCTTGCTTTTTGTCATAGGCTATATTCTTTTGTCATTCTGCAAATTGGGCATGCATGAATATTATTTATTCACAGAGTAAAATCAGAGTTGGGACACATTTCTCTTAGGTCAAAGTCTGGATAAGGCCTAGGATTTTTTGTGTGTCAGTACAAGTATATCTCTGGGGAAAGTAAGGGTATGTCTTTGATGGGATTTAGGCAAGCTTATGCATCAATCACAATCCCAACATGTGTCTCCTAAGGAAAATTTTTGTGCATCGAAGACATTATCCAGCCTTAGGGATATGATACTAACAAGAGTGATTGATTTTTCAGAGAAAAACATCATTGAAGACCGTTGGGATCTCAACATCCCACAGGAGCATGTTATCCCCTTGTGGAGCCACTGTTAACACACACTCCACCTCGTCACACTTCACACTCTAATCGAGGGAGATGGAGATCATAAAAATGAAAAACAGGAAAGAATTTAAAGAAGCAAGAAAGGAGCTAGAGATGGATTTATCAAAAGGCGTTTCCTTGACTGACCTTGGTTAAGGAAAGTATGCAGTGGATATTCTAAAGAGATTTAGAATGTTGAATTGTAAGGCGATAGCCACACCTATGGAATCAAACTTGAAGCTATTGTGTGAAGATTCATCATATTCGGTTGATGCCATGACGTGTCGTCAGACGGTTGGATCATTGATGTACCTGACGATTGGATCATCGATGCATTAATTGCAGTGAAGATATCATTTTGGATATACTAGAGACAGTTGAAGGTATTTGTTTTCGACTTTTGATTTACATGAGAATGATGGTCAAGTGATCCTCATGGGGAGAGTCATTTATAATGGGATCTACACAAAATATCTAAATTTAAATTTGAACAGAAGAAGGTGTTATCACATATATAGTAGCAAGGCTATCATATTCTATTTTTCAGACAGAGTACATTTTTCAGTCATATCTCTTACATATGAGACACTAAGATGAGCACTTTTGACAGATCATTATTGTATTTGTGGACTATTGTACTCTCCCATGTCAGGACTGAGTCTCAGGACACTCAGATTTGAGGACCGATGTATCCATTTAGTCATTACAGAGCAGTTATTGTTGCCCAGTTTTATATTAGTGCTTTCTCATTGGACAAATGATGTTTCAGATGGATTATATGCATGATTATGACTCAGCTTTTATATTGTGTTATGGTTATCATTGCTCTTATACTCATTTTTGTGACATGTATTAACATGTGGTGTCATGATCTGGCAATCATAATTATATGGACTTGGATGTATTTGTATTATGTATTGATGTCCCTACTCTAACTCTGAAGTTCATGGCCTATACTCATTGGTTTTACCTTCCTTAGGGAGAATAGAGGTAGTCATTCCCACCATTGTTTTGGCTTGCTAGTGTTGGCTTCACCTTTCACTATCTCCACCCATCCATTACCTTCCATTTTTTGTTTTCAACCCGACTGACTTCTTGACTTATGGCATGGAGGACCTTTTCCCTACTAAAACCTTGTTGGACAAGCATCTTTGTTTATATTGTGTCTTGGATCTGAGTTGGTGACAAAACTTGCCTTTGGTGAGTTGGATTGTATGCCTAAATAATTCTGCTCGGTTGTCCCGATGTTTGGCACTGTGCAGAACTCCCCCTGGTCACTTGAGATGTTGTTGGCTAAAACTGAAAGCTCATGTACTACTTGTATTGGAAATGTTATATATGCGCCCATGGAAAATGAAAATGCTAAAACTGTGTTTCTTAACATATGTGAAAAAGGGCAAGAATAATGAAATGCTAAAATACCCCTTGAAGGGTATAAGAAAAGGTCCAAAAATCAATGGTTAAAATATGCTATATCCAAATATTGCTGACCTTATAAATATAAATATGTCCCGGATCAAAGCTGCGATTAGTTGTGCTTTTAAGCACTGGTGAAGTCCCAAAAGGGTCATATAGGCCAAAAAAGGCCATGGAAATAAAATTGATGATCCTAATGAACCTAGATCAAACTTAATGTAGTCATGATGTCTAAGTTGAATAAGCACTCTCTAAACAACTCAACCATTTGTGAGGCACTGTCATTCCTTGTGTTGTTGTTTGTTCGACATTGGTTTTAGTGAGTTTTTCCTTTCCATACCCAAAGTGTCATGATGTTAAGTAGGAATTCATCCTTTTCCCTAGCCTGGTAAATTTCATCCTTCACCCTTCACTAGCAAATTGACTACAACTATGAAGTGAGGATAGTCCTAAAAGTCTAGTCTAAGTAATAATAAATAAAGCCTTATATATGTATTTGGTTGATGTACCACCAGTGAAATGATTGCTACTTGTTGTGATTGTTGCTTAAATGATTTGTAGAGCTTGTTTTAGCCTTGTATCACTTGCAGCAGATGGATGATAGTCTGAGTTATATTATTGGTATCTGGTCATTTACAGATGGTTATATTGGATATTGGATATGGTTGATGATCAGGTAGAGACCTGAGAGGGGTATGAGTATACACCCTAGTTGTATTTGGACTCTTTGAGTCTAATGAGATAGTTTATTTTTAGTTCCAGGCACTTGCAGAAATGATCAGGCTCATTTTACCTTTCTGATGCAGTTTTGCTTCACAAGATGATGTGTCTGAGCAGGGAAATGTTTTATTTGGATCTCCTAGGGAGTTGTATGGACATAGGGGGAGCAGTTACTTGTTTGTACCATATTATTCCCGTCCCAAAGATCCTGGTGGGCTCAGTTTGACAACAAAGGCACCTTAGGAGGTTTTTTGGCAGGTTCACGTTTCCCGAGGCAGATTCAAAAATGATTAAATGGCTATTGAAGAAATCAATTTGGGCTACTGAGGCAAGGAAATGACATGGGATGAGTCATGATGATGAGAGTGATGTCCTCTGCACCTTATCCAGCAGTTGTAGCACCTGATTGGGCCCACACCTATTTTGGGGCATTTTTATATTATTTTCTCGAGCTTTTGGGAGGCTCATGATTTCCTCAAGGAGGCACAAAGTCAAAGAATTAAAATATTATATTATTTTATTGTACCATGGGGCACCCATAGGGAGTTATTTAACACTCCATGGACCCACCATGTGCTTCATTTATTTCTTGTTGAGTGGGGTACCCTCTTGTTGGGTGTTTTAGTCCACTTTAGTACTTTATGGTTATATTGATCCATGCATTGTATGTTGAGCTCATCTCAACCATTGATTAGAATATTTTATCTTTTAATCTTAGCCACTCATTTTGAAAGTGGTTAGGATTCGGTTATGATTGTGGTTCTCTCATTTCTATTTAAAGGAGACAGCTTCTCATTTGTAAGGGGTCTTTGGCTCTTGGATCTGAATAATAGAGAGATTTTTCCGTGGATATTTTTTGGATCTGCTTTGCATCTGATGTTCTCAAATGGTGATTGGATAGTCTTCTACTTCCTAGCATTGTGGACATTCATGTGAGATCTATATTTTTCTGCTATCATTGTCTTGTCTACAGGAGGATGTTTTGGCTGGAGTGTTTTTTGCGGGGGGGCCTCAACTCGTTTGGTTATCTTCGTCTTGGATCAAGGGGTTTTCATTAGTTTCATTTTGATCTATGATTACTTCATTTTACTTTCTTGTAGCATTTGGTTTCTTTATCTTGTCTTATCAAATATGATATTGTTGACGTTTGCTCATGCAGGGTAGGGGGCGCACTGGTGGCTTGGGGATTACATCTATCATAGAGATCTCTTGGATCTTCCAGAATTAATCAGGATAGCAAGGATCATCACTGTTAATACTTCTAAAAGAATTTCCAGGTACAATCCAGCAATTAATTCTCTTCTCTTTTACAGATCTGTATCCAATGTACCTGTTTCCCTTCCATCTTTCTGAAACCCCTTAAAATACTAAAAAACCCTTAAAAATACTAAATTTGGGAACTGTCCAATATTTGGCCAAACCACTACTATTTTTCATATATCAGGCCTCCCCTTCACTGAATCTACTGCAACGCTGGTCAAATTCCTGCTGGTTTGACCTAGATCTGATTTTTAGCCTGAAAATTGCATAGCACCCCCATTGAAAATTTGACCTGCTAGGGTTTTGAATTTTTATGATTTCTGACTTCATAGACTGGTATATCAGGTCTCACACAATCCAAATCACCCCCAATGCTGAGCTAGTTCATGCTAAGTTTCCCTATATCTGAAAAACTGACTTTCAACCTCCTAGCCCCCCTCATCAGATCTTGACTTTTCCAGATTTGTTTTTTCCTGAAATTTTCTGATTTGGGTTTGTATATTGGGTCATCCTAATCTCATTTCCACTCCAACCCTGAGATGACAGTCTCCTGGTGGCTCTGGATCTGCATATCTTCCTCTCCAAACCCTAGCCCTAGCCCTCCTTCTGCTGATTTTCCTTTAACCTGAGTCTTCTGGGCCAAATCCTTTTCTGGGTCCATAGATCAGGACATATCCCAGGTGGGTTCACTAAAACGCTGTGTTGATACTGACTCCATTACCCAAGGCTGAACAGGCACTGATCTCCAAGCATAGCGCTATCCCTTCCTGACCTCTTTCCCCGAAAGTTGATCATTCCTTGATGACTCAGGTTACATGATACTTTCATATCCTTCACTGAGTCTATCTCTTTGGTACTAGACAGTCCCAACTCTATCCTTGCTCACCCTGTCATAGTTACATTTCCCAAGACAGTGGTCATCTTCATCAGTTGCTAGTACCTAAACCCTAGAGCTAGGGTTTCCATTTACCTTACACCTTACGTACCTCAAAGCCACGTTTGATTTGTTCTGGTGTCTAGGTCTAATCTCTCCTGTCGAGAGTAGATCCAGGTCTCCTCTGTTGTTGTCTTGGACTTAGATAACATAAAGTGAAGACTTCCTTGATTGGTGTGACAACCATCCATTTGGGAGTCTAGGCAGTCTTGTTTCCACCTCCTTAGTTGCTTTCCCCTCTACCATCCATCCTGGATCTACCTCACACGGGCAACTACAAGGTTGGTGATAACAGAAGGTCAATGGCAGGCTTGAGTATTACTAAAATACTGCTCAAGGACAGACTTGAATGACTAAATTTTACTTGCAAGAGAACCATGTTCTGAAGCCTAATACTATAAAACTTCTTGAGTCTTATTTTGGTCTAGGTGTTCCATGTACCCTTGCTGGTCAGTGGTGATCAATGTATATGAATTTGAGGTTGTGTTTTAGGTAAAAATAGATTCTACATTGTACTTTTTTGTTGTAACATTTATGATTTGAGGTACATTACCTTCATGCATCTTATTTTATGATTGATGGTTTGATATTTATCTCTTACATTGTCTCTTTCTTGTATGTGACAGGAAATGACGTTGGAATTTGAGAAAGCTAGGCCTAGGAGTTATCTCTTCACATAGATAGTTTCCTAACATTAAATGATAAATAACTAATTTGACAACACTTTTGCTAAGAAATAATGGGCTCATTCAAGTACATGAAACCATGTTGGTGTTTAACATGAATATCTTGACATTTTTTATGGTTTGTTTATTGCTTTTGTTTGAAGCATTTTGTCGATTTTTGAAGTTTGTGTGTATTTTGGTTAAATATTGTTTTAATTCCTTTGAATGCTTCTAGTTCTCATTCAATGCTTGATTTAACCCTTTGTTGTAACCTGAATCAAGGTTGGTTTTAGGGTTTGAGAAAAGATTATTTTATTAACTTTTAGTTGCATGAATGAATTGTCTTCAGTTTTCGATTCTTTTATGCTGATTGCATATTTTATTTGTAAATACTGATCGTTATTCAAAAAAATAAACGAGCTCTACATAGCTAAGCGAAGAGAAAAATGGTCTATGCAATAGGTTCCTATGCATTGATCGTAGGATACCTATTGGCACAAGACCAACATTCATCTAATGCAATAATCAATTGGCATAATTACAACGCATAATTGTATTAGCCTCCATGACCATAATTAGCTAGTGGAGGCCAAGATCGAGCATAATGTATGATTCTATTAGTTTATCAATTTGTCAAGATTTAGGTCCCCATATGTCCACCGGACCATTAAGGGACGAGATAACAAGTGGAGTCCCTACTTTCCCTGAATCTAGTCAGTCTAGTTGTGTTTCATTGACACCTTCCAGTTGTTACTTGTGAGTCTACATGTTCTATTGTTGATGATGTGATTCATGTTATTTGACTAATTTTGTTGTTCCTCTATTTTGACAATATTTTATAAATCGGTGAAAGATTCACCAAGATTTTACAACATTATATAATAAAATGAAATATTCACCAATATTTTACAACATTATATAATAAAATGAAAGATTCGCCAGGATTTTACAACATTATATAATAAAATGAAAGATTCGCCAAAATTTTTATATATACATATTATATTATTGATAAAATCGCCTTCAAATTTTCCTATATATTGGAGAGATTCACCCATTTTTTATACATATAAATCTAGGGGGGTTCTTAAAATCATCCCTGCAGGGAAATATAAATAATTTTACTTCAATTGACAAGTATAAATTAACTAAACCTTTTCATTAAAAAAATGCAAAAAACAAATATTGTTCTTTCAAATTCTTACAATTTTAAACAATTGAGACTTTATTATCTACATGAAAAAATGATATATTTTCAATGAAACTTATTTTGAACACATTAAGTTGTCATATGTGTATCATTAATTTTACAGTTCAGTAACATAACAACTATTCTTCGTATTTTTTAGAGTTGGAGGACACATCATTATACAAAAAAACTACTTAGACTATGCCATAACCATATTGGGGCATCCACGTACAATCCAAGCTTGAGAGATGTAAGAATGATAAGGGTTGGGCACCTGAGAAAAAATAATACACAACTCATGAAACATTCAAAAAAAATTCCTACATACCAAGCAAGTTAGCAAAGCTAGCACAACTGAGGTTGGGGCATCAAATATTTTTGTTCAACACTTGTCATGAAAGATTACATGCATGTGATGGAGGGGCCTAAGTCAATTGAATCCTTGCAACTCATTGCATGTCTGAGTCTCAACACTCTTCCTTTTAAATTGAACCAAAATACCAAAAGAAGTTTATTAATGGCTAGATTTGAGAAAGTTCTAGGTGTGAGTAATTAAGGGCTCGAGGATCTAAAATTTGTTGTGTTTTGTACAAGTCCACGATTCAATCACGAGTAGGAATTTAAGTTATTCAATGAAAACAATTAATGTGTATAACCCTTATGTCGAAATTGTTTTCCATATTGATGCAAGCCACTACCCTCTTTATTGTCTTACCAAAAGGCATGATAATGAGGAAGAAGACCTAAAATTATGGACTTCACCTTCAAAGAATGCCTTGCAATCACAATGGTAAGGAGTGATAAGAAGGTCACAACAATCCAACATGTCAAATATCAGTTGATTGTGTTAATTAAAGACTTATATGGTAAATTTAATACAAGACTTACTTATAGTTGTTTCTTACTCTTTGCGTCTTGACATGTTTAATATTTTATGGTTGTCTTTGCGCCTTGACCCAATTTGTATTATAATGTGAGGATGTGCATGCATAATAATCCTTAGTTTTGACTATGAGATGAGGATTTAAAGAGAAGATGATGTAAAGACAAATAATTTTTACATGTATTTTGGTAGCACTCAGGACAAATGCTGTGAGAAACCACAAATGTTTGGAAGGACAGAGGGAGATTACATCACGATCATGCCATCCATCAAATTGAAGACTATTCTTGAGCCAATAATTGTTTTTTTAATTTTATTAATAACCATTGTTTCTCCATATCGTGTGCCCAATGACACCTCTCTATAGCAATGCATAAATTGACTTCTACACAGCTTGTGATCCTAGCTACATGCCATTATTTGTATTTGCATGACATCAAGTATTCTTTATAGTTGGACTTATCAAACCAGCCTTTTGAATTTCATTTTCATGAAAAAAGAGTGGACATGGGTAGCAAGGTTCACATAGTTAGTAGGCACAAATTTTTGAGCTCGTTTCAAGCCTAGTAGTAGACTGTAGTTGTTCCTTTTTTGTTATAGTCGTAGTTGTTGACACATTGTCACATGTTATATTGCACCCCCAAGTGACTCCGGACTCAGAGTCACATCTCAATGGCTAGTGCCTCGTAGTCATCAATGATTACTTGCCATCTTGCACAACTAAGCAGTGAGTGCATGACATGAGTGAGTAAGTGATTATAATTGATCATATTTCCAATATTTTGAATGATGAGTTGAACTTTATAGCATAGGAATTATGCCCTTGTTAATTTGAAGGGTAAAATTCAAATCTTAATTTTTTTTTAAGAGCAATATTAACTTTACACTTATTGGAAGGGCTAGAACCCTTTGGAAGGGTTGAGAAGGGTTCAAAGCTGGATAGGAGAATGATTGGTGGTAGATTGAAATATTAGACTCTAAGAGTAATATTGTATTCACTTAAGATAGCAATAACATAATCTACCTTACTCTAACTATAACTCAACTTAATAATTATAACTCAACATAGCTCCTATAACTAGACTAAAATCCTACCTACTTTAGCATGTTTAACTCTACCATAAACCCCTAAAAAGTTAGCAAGAAATAGAGCTTACCATACAAAATGTTCCCATACACTTCAAATTATAAATAGGAATGAATTAAATAAACACAGAGAACAAACAAAAAGGTTTTGCATATTGTAACACCTATGAAAAGTAAAAAACCAAGATGCCTATATTTATTTGATGGAAAGACCGCCCCTACCTAAATGAATTAAAAGTAAAAACCTGAAACAAGCGAGAGATGCAGTGAATTTATGCCTCCTAGCAAGCGCCTCGAAGCTAAAGCAATCCCCTGGTAGGTGTGCTAGAATCGATGCAAATCTTGCAAATCTTCAATGGGAGAACAATTTACATAACCGGGTGCACTATTTGGAGAAGAACTATAATGAGGAAGACAGAAAGAGATCGGGAAGAATTTATTTTTAAGTATTTTCCCTCTTTATATATAACTCAAGACTACGGATGAAGAGTCAATTTCCAGGTAATGATCGAGTCACTCAAAGATTCAGAGTCCTTGGTTTGTATTGTGGGCATCTGATATTTGAGCACTAAGGAATTCCTAGATCCAGTAATGGGTTTCGATTGTTTTGTGTACCAAAGAATTTGAAGGCATTCATATCCAGCGCTTGATTTGGGGTATTGTTGGCGTGCCATTTTGATGGGCTTGGGAAGCTTCGTCGATAGTGATCTTAGCGCGTAGATTGTGGAGTTGGGTTTTATAGAGTTATTGACTAAGAGCTTGAGCTAGAATTTTGTTTTATAGATACATTTCAGCAGAGATGCATCTGTGAGAGGGAATAGAGATCTTGGTGGACACATTTTAACATTTGAATAGCTTAGATAGATGGCACACCAGGAATCTAACTTGTGCAGCCCGGGAACTCTGAAATTGAGAATGGTGTTGTTGGGCATGTCGTTGGCAATCTACATTTTGGGTCCTCCCCTGTATTGGTAGTTGGTAGAGGGTTTGGCATCTGTAAGACATGCAGCCGCTTTTGCTTTCTTGCATCAATGATTGCTCAGTTGAATCTCTGTCCACTATTCCCCCAGGTATTCTTTTGACTTAAACTTTTCAAATATTTCAGGATAGAGGTTAGTTTGTTGTCAGCATTTACTTTGCTTCTCCAATTGATTTCTATGGTTCCTTTCATAGATATGTAGCTTTTTACAATTGCTTCAGACAATATTAGAATAGAGAAGAGTTATAATTAATGTGAATGAAATCCCACCATAGGGATATGCCACTATAGCAATAGCTTGTCATACATCACATACATAACAACCTATAAATACTGTAACTTAACCCTATAAATACATCTGCATGAACCCTATAAATATTGTAACTTAACCTATAGCTTTATTCATATTCATTACTTATAATAGAGGTATGACTAGTAATTCCATATAAGCACTCTTTATACGTACAATCAAAGATTATATCGGTATAAGTAACATAGTGTTCAATATAGTTGTGTTTAATATGAAGAGTTACAAGCCTATTCAAGGTTACATGGTTAGAATCCATGACTTGGACTATTCCCATAGATAACACGTGGTTAACAAATCCAAGACAAACAAGAAACAAGCTTAAGTTTTCATAGTTAAGCATAGTGTAATAGAACTCCATAAGTAATAGTATTATGCATAATATACAAATATATGAAACTGTAATCATAATAGTATTAAATCTTATAATGATTGAATATAAGATAGTGAGACATTCCACTAGTACCTGTTGAATAAGTTGTGTTATACCCTTATATAATATTATGGACCTATGACTGTCTATCTATACTAGTATAAGCACTAAGCTCATGAATAGTACCAGTAATCACCTTGTTTCCCGCTTTTATTACATCACTTGTATAAGATGAACAAGAGCAATTGATTATTAGAGGTTCAATATTGTAAGTAAACACATAGTCTGTTTTAGAGCAGTGATTCTGTATTCAGTGTTACTAGCTTAGAGTATTATAAGAATCCATATTAGTGTAGTTTTTGATGCTTTACTTTGTATTGGTAAGGTATACGCAAGGGTTCCACTTCGAACATAGATAGTCGATATGAACTTTTACTATTATGTTGATTTTGGGTTATTTTGCATAACATAATCCTGATTTGAGAACTTTTAGCTCAATTAAAGGGGCAATATGTATGGACATAAAGCTTATTTCAGTTCCTTTCCAATGATATGGAACACTTCCCTTGATTTGGTTTATGTTCATAAGGGATAGCATTTGACATGACCGCCCTTTTTCTTGGATGTAGATAGAGTTTGTTAGGGTTTAGTGGAGCATTTTTATTTGTTTACTCCACCCTAGGCAAGATCTAGGAAATTATGATTATATTATTGTAAAGGAAGTTGAGCTTCTCTACTATAAGAGAGCCTCTTCCTCAATCATTTCTAATGTTTGAATTTGGAGGGAAATCCCACTAAGAATTAATGGAATACCTTTGGGATCTTATGGATGCCTTATGCTAGAGCTATGATGTGGATGTCTTACTAATGGTTTGGTTTATTCTTGGATCAATAATTGTTTTTATTTGGTTTTGTGGTTAAATAGTTGGTGTATTTTCAACTCTTGGTTGTATGCCTTAGGATTCCATGGTTAATGAATATATGCTCAAGTTAGTGTTGAAGATACCACTCCATCTATTCCCCTGTACATCCTTCCATTAATTCCAGCATTCCTTGAATTTGGTGGGGATTGGAATTTGATTCCTATAAATCCTTGGATGTTAGTAATCTCTTCATTACTATCCTTGATTTACCCTATTTTCCCATTTGATAAGACATTGGTCCCTAATCCCATCATCGCCATTATTTTTAACTTCAATAAGAAAACTTTTTTTTCTTTGGTTACTCTTCAAATTCACCTTTTGTTTCATTGCTAAAACATAGTAATCGTATTAAGGGACTCCTCCCTTGAGCTAGAGAAGATATAGCCTAAAGAGAAGAAGAGGGTTAGGTGGGGTGACATTGGACTCCCTCTTATTTATCTATCATCCATCATAGATTTCAAAGCTTTAATATCAAGTGTCTGATTTGTGTGGTAATAGGTCACAGACTCACATGTCCTTAGCGGATTTTATGTGACATAAAAATTAATCACTCCTAAACATAAATTTATTATGTGTTTCTACTAATAGAGCTTGTGAAAATTCTATGAAATAAATCTCAAATTCAATGTATTATTTCATGTCTAATATATGACATTAGGTACAAGGAAATACTGCAAATTCAATGAGTGTTAATTGAATGCATGATGTAGATAGGAACAAATGGAAAAATATATTTTATTCTAGTAATTTGAGAAGAATATTTCTGCATATTTTCTTGGAGCTTTATCCTAAATCTCTACAAGATTCTAGAAAATTTGGCCTAGTACATAATATATATTCTTGTAAGTATGCTAAAAAGGATTTGGACTAGAGGCATTTGCCAATTGGTAGGCCCATGCTAGTTTCAACTTCCATTAGCTCTCTCCAAAGATATTCAAACGTTTTAGTGCTACTTCGCTGACTTTTTATAAGCCTTTTCCCCTATCTCTAGATATCTCATTTCTGAGTAACAGTGTCGTTTTCTTGTACTTGATATTATAGTCTCATATGGGATGAAATGTTAGGAGATGGTTTTAGTTTTTGCACAACCCGTGTTTTTAGAGGATATATATGTATTAAGCACAATTAACATCTTTCTCCAATCTTTATTGGGATAGGCATTGATGAGATCAAACAATTCTTTAATGAATCTACACATGTTGATGGCGATTGCCTCCATCGTTATGTCTTGATTTCATTTCTTTTTGTAGAACGTGTGGCATTTTTGGTCGCTTCTCGTGATTGGATTCAAAAATACAACTTGACAAATTGGATTGGTTTTGTGACCTAAATAGCTAGTGGTTAATCTTGTTAATATTAAGATTATGGTATTCAAGCCACCAATGAGTCTCTCCCTAGGATTCATTTTTCTTTTAGGGGATATATTGAGGAGGTGCGTAAATGCAAGGGCCAATAGTAAAAGAAAGAGGGGCTTCACAGTCACCGCTTACCTACGATATCTCTTACGATACTCAAAATTACACAGGCATGATTTGGAGAAAGAATAAATCCCTAAAATCAACTCATTCTTCTGAACCCTAGTCGACAACAACCTTCTAAGTTCTAACAACTAAGAAACCCACCAAGAAAGGAATACAGGGGCCCTCGGGCATCTAGATGCCCTCTCTATAAATTGATGAAGAATCATGTCTCCATCCCTTCTTGGGGTGCAATTTTTCAAAATAAGTGTGTTGTTTGTTACTCCTTGAAGGAAATATCAGTCCTCAGACAAGACCATGGAGAGATGCCTACTGCAGCATTTTGTGACATGGAGAGAGGCCTACTCCAGATTTTGTGACATGGAGAGAGGCCTACTCCAGGTTCCTAGAAAATAAACCACTAATTAAAATTATTTGGGTCCCATTGTCAAGATTAATTTGTTCAAAGCTTTGGATTTTGAAAAATAACTCAATATTTAACCAAAAGGAATCTCCCCCTCTAACGGTTAGTAAAAAAGGACAAATCTCCTCAGAGAATCCATCATGTAAAATTATTTTAGAGATAGGTCTCTCTCCTCCCTAGACCATGGAGATCAAGAACAGATTTGATGCTAGGAACTAGGATCTCCTTTGGAAAGAAAATGTAAATAAGCCCTCTTCTTGGATGGAACAACTAATGGAAATCCAGGCCCTGTTGGCTCCATAGGTGTCATTTTCGATCCCAGAGAAATTCAGATAATTAAATATGCACTCAGACATGCATTTAATCAAACAACATAGAAGAGGCATTTGCTACCTTAAAAGGTTTAGACTCTTAGAGATCATATGGCTCACCTATAAGGACATCATTTGTATTTGACACTCAACTCTGATTGTCTCTTTCATACTTTAATTTGACACCTCCGATAACCGAAGGATTTCCATATTTTTAAACAGTTTAGATCATATAAATTCAAGTGAGTATGCAGAAAAATCAACAGTGACGAAAATACAATGGCCAACAAAGTTGTTGGCCTTGCTGAAGATAATCTCCTCAATATTCTTCAAGATGATTCTAAAACAACCACATGATCCCCAATTTCACAAGAATGAAAAAGAAATCATATGTACATAATGAGCAGGAGATGGCCAAAATGTCAAATGACTCTCTTACAGATAGCCAAATCCAACAGAGCTGAGCTACCATGAAGAAGATTTCAGGGATGACAAGACAACTGTTAGATTTATCAAAAGAAACAGTGATGGAAATGGATGATCTGCATGGGCTTTAGGTTCTAATATTTTTAGTTCTTTAATATGTTCCATGGCTAACTGATGAAGACATCTTCAGTCTAGATATTATATGTCACGAAGTTACTATTTTGGATGAGAAAAACGTAAGTTGCAACTTTCCCATAGATATAAATATGTGATAGTAAGTAGACAACACAGTATGTTTTGTTTGTAAATCTGTTTAAGCATTCAATACAAGATTGCTTTTTTTTAAAAGGGGATATTTTGGCTACCTAAGTATACTATGTCAGGGCTTATGCGTTTGTCTTCTCTCTCATATTGATTCTTTCATGTTATAACTCTAGCTACTATTCTGAATTTTTCATCTCTATGGAATTTTTTTTTAAGATCCTCCAAAACAGTCTCATCCTATAGATAACAGATTTCAGAAGGCTTCAAAACCCAAAATAAAGAAGCAATTCCAATTTTGGAAAAAGGAACCCAACCCCAGCTATCTAAATTTATCCAAAATCGAGTATCAAAAGAAACAGTGATGGAAATGGATGATCTCCATGGGCTTTAGGTTCTGATATTTGTAGTTCTTTAATATGTTCCATGGCTAACTGATGAAAACGCCTTCAGTCTGGATATTATATATGACGAAGTTACTGTCTTGGATGAAAAAAACGTAAGTTACAACTTTCCCGTAGATATAAATAAGTGATACTAAGTAGACAGCGTAGTATGTTTTGTCTGTAAATCTGTTTAAGCAGTTAATACAAGATTGCTTTTTTTTAAAAGGGGTTATTTTGGATACCTAAGTATACTGTGTCAGGGATTATGCATTTTTCTTCTCTCTCATATTGATTCTTTCATGTCAGAACTCTAGCTACTATTCTGAATTTTTCATCTCTGTGAATTTTTTTTAAAGATCCTCCAAAACAGTCTCAACCTACTGATAACAAATTTCAGAAGGCTTCAAAACCCAGAATAAAGAAGCAATTCTAGCTTTGGAAAAAGCAACCCAACCCCATCTATTTAAATTTATCCAAAATCTACCAATAGATATGCAGACTTAGGGAACATGGACCCTAGGGTGGAGAGCTAAGTGAGGCCCCTGCTCCTGAAGACAATACCAATGTAGATCCAATTGAAGGGAAAATCCCTGCAACAAAAGAAAAAAAGGAAATTTACCCTCCCACTGAATTCCATGGATTCCCTCTCGTCAAAGGTCTCCTTCCCCTAAGAAAAGCACACACTCTTGCAAAATATTTGGGAGGATCATGATCAGCTTCTCAAATCTCTCTCTCGTATCCCAATTTTGCGTTCTTGAAAAAAAACAAATATTTAGTGGAACTTGTTCATTGTTTTCCTATGAACTGGTTTCACAAATGATGACAGGGGGCTATGATTATCTCCTCTTAGTATATAGGTTTATCATTGTGCTCTTGTGAATTCATTTTGATAAATCATTGCTTACCTACGATATCTCTTACGATACTACCACGTTCATTCATGTTCCATGCTCTCAAAGCTTTCAATTAAGACCCTAACCAATTCAAATACCATATGTTTGTACTCCAATGACCTCTCAATTTGTTTCCACCATTTGGGAGCTATGAGACATTATGAAGTAACCATATAAACAATTTATTATGTAGAGAAACTTCCAAGGATGTCAATATTGTCTTCCAACTTTAAGAGAGATTGTTCATTGTTTGATGAGACTCTCCCACTTCCTTTCATTCTATGTGCTTCAACTTTCATTTTTGTGTTGAATAAACTTCCCAACCAATCATCACCTCAGCTTCCAAAAATAAGGTGTAATCCAGTGCTCTTGAAGTATGGTAATTACTTATTAGAACAGGCCCAGAATAGGCACCAGTAATAGGATGTTGAACTTCTTCTCTATTGTCACCATGAATTATGGAACAATTGCACTCTCCACAACAGGGTGTTGTGCAAAGTGTTAAATTTATAACATGGATATGATTTTAATAATAGTAATAGTATTCTTAAAACTTGCAGACTTCTAATATTAAATTTCTGAGTTATGTAACAGTAGTAAACAATCATCCACAAAATTATACACAGGAACACAAATAAATTTTTTGTGGGGAAACCTTTCAAGGAATAAAACCCTAAACAATGAATAATCTTCCTCTAAATGAGATGACTGAGTTTGTACATGAGCAGATAAGAAGCAGACTTTTACATCAATTTGAATTTTCCCCTAGGGCACACATACCAAAAGAAACCTGTGGAAGAATGATTGTCTTGAACAAGACTGATTCCACCAGTAAAACTGACCCAAACCCCAATTAACTAAACATAGCATGTATTGGCCAACACCGAGGCTGATGTTGAGTGTTGTTGACTAGTGATTTTGCTGAAATAAGGCTTGGGTGCTTGGAACAGTCTCTAATCACAGCTTGGCTGATTAAAGAAGTCCCTATATAGGGCTCAACTGCTGAGAAAATTCCCTAGCAGGGCTCGACTGCTGAGAAAAGGCCCTAGCAGGGCTCAACTGCTAAAAGAAGGCCCTGTTTAGGGCACAAATGAGTGGATAGTGGCCTAGTAGTGTTGTCGTGAACTAGAGGCAGGCCCAACCAGAGCTGTTGGTTGCCTCCTCTAACTTCCAATACCCCTAGTGGATGCATTTAATTTTGATGGTGTTGATATAGAGAGAGACAACAACATTAAACCCCAAAAACAGTTTCCTTGGATCACCTATGAAGATGTGTAGTGTGTCTAGCTCAAATGAGAATGCTTCTTTATTTATAGTCCATCATTGAGAGAGAAATCCGTAAGTTAAGGAAACCTATAGTATAGACAATTCAAGGTATCACCATTAGCACAGCATAACCTACAACATAACCAACGTTTGACTATCTATCATAAGGTGCAGATTCTACCAAAGCATTCAATGCAAAGTTCCTTCAAGTATCGTTTGGCGTAGTTCCTGAATATAACTCCGCAATTTTTTAATTTGTTAACCACTCTCACATGGACTACACTTTGATAAGTTTGCAATTGCATTAATATTTGAACAACGTAAGAATTGCGTGAACAATAGATAAAATGTCCTTCCATTCAACACGAATTTACTCTATCATCAGTTAAATTTTTCTCTAGATCTATCACAAATTTGCTAATAAACACCATAGTATTCATTTCTAGATTAATGAAAGAACACCATAATTTTCCTCTTGGTCTACTTTTGTCTCTTAAGAAGCATTGTTTTGAAATTCCTTGAGCTTCGAGACCTTTTAGTCTCTATTTGCATTGCCAACCACAAGGAGTTGGAAGGTCATCTAGGCACATGGAGATGATTTTTCAATGTTGACATCTAAATAATATTTTGGTTGGGTCTTCAGAATATGGTTTTGTAGACCATTGTCACCTGTAGTTGAACACTTCAAAGACTCTTTTCAGTGAAAGTTGTGGACCTCAAATTTGGATAAATGGGAAACTAACTTACTTTTTGCATTGTTGTATTTGAATACTTAAAGGATTTTCACCATATAGTGGTGTTTGTCAGGATATACTTAATTAATTATTGCTTTCTTATTAACTGTTGATTACTTGACTGGAAATTTTACTCAGAGTTTGATTGGGTGGATGAATTTATGTATGCTGGAATTAAAATTTCCATCATTGACACAATTTTAACATTGCTTTTGTGTTTTTTTTTTGCAGATTGCATGTGCTTTGATTGGGTCTCTTGGTGCATGCTATACAGGTGTTCTGTCAATTAACTTGGCAGTATATTTACTTTCTTTAGTTGCTAAAGAGAGTAGCATTCAGAGCCTGGGACAGACTTATGCAGTACTACTGGCGGCCTCTGCACTTGCTCTTGACATTTTTTGGTTTATTCTTTTCTCGAGCGAGATATGGTAATCTGGATCCTCGCCAATTTTTATTTCTTGAAATAATTTTGAACATAATTGCTTTATCCTACTACTACTTATTCTAGTATGCTATAAATTACAAGTTGCATCTTATATTCTAGTATGCTATGGCTTTCATTTTTGTGTTGAATAAATTCCCCAACCAATCATCACCTCAATTTCCAGAAATAAGGAGGTGTAATCCAATGCTCTTGTAGTATGCTAATTACTTGTTAGAACAGGCCCAGAATAGGCACCAGTAATAGTATGTTGAACTTCTTCTCTGTTGGCACCATGACTTATGGAACAATTGCGCCCTCCATAATGAGGAAAGTGTTAAATTTATAACATGGAGATTATTTTAATAGCAGTAATAGTGTTCTTAAAATTTGCGGACTTCTAATATTAAATTTATGAGTTATGTAACAGTAGTAAAGAATCATCCACAAAATCATATACAAGAACACAAATAATTTTTTCATGGGGAATCCTAAGGACTAAAACCCCAAACAATGATTAATATTCCTTAAATGAGATGACTGAGTTTGTACATGAGCATATAAGAAGCAGACTTTAACATCAATTTGAATTTTCCCCTCGGGCACACATACCAAAAGAAGCCTGTTGAAGAATGATTGTCCTGAACAAGACTGCTACCACCAATCAAACTGACCCAAACCCCAATCAACTTAACAGAGTCTATATTGTCCAAGACTGAGGCTGATGTTGACTGTCGTTGACTATTGAATGTGTTGAAATAAGGCTTGGGTGCTTGGAACAGTTTCCAATCACAGCTTGGTTGAGTGGAGAAGGCCCTAGACAGGGATCGACTGCTGAGAAAAGCCATTGGCATGGCTCGATTGCTAAAAGAAGGTCCTAGCTAGGGAAAATATGTGTGGAGAGAGGCCTAGTAGTGTTGTCGTGAACTAAAGGCAGGACCAACCAGAGCTATTGGTTGCCTCCTCTAACTTCCAATACCCCTGTGGCTACCTTTAATTTTGAACCAGACTTTTGATGGTGATGAGAGAGAGACAACAACATTAAACCCTAAAAACAGTCTCCTTGGATTATCTATGAAGATGTGTAGTGTGTCTAGATCAAATGAGAATGCTTCTTTATTTATATTCCATCGTTGAGAGACAAATCCATAAGTTAAGGAAACCGCCCTTAGGGGATTTTAATATTTTTGTGTTTTTTACCTTTTGAGGCCTTTTGACTTTTTGATCTTTTAATATTTTAATCTTTTTTTGGGTCATCTTACCTTCCTGCTGGACCATGGCTATGGGTTTATCCACTTTGTTGAAACTTGGTTGTTGGGAGCCTTTAAGGCTGGGTCGTGACATCATCCTTCTAAGTTGTGACTATTTTGTATGCCCCTTGGGTTGGCCATGACTGTGGTTATCTCCTCCTAATAGGTTGTGACTGTTTGGATGATTTTTGGACTGGGTTGTGGTCGTCATTTATCCTTGGAAACAAAATTTGTAGAGATAACACTTATAAATGAACAATTTTATAAATACTACGTATAAAATAAGAAACCAAGTATCCAAAATATCATAAAAATTTATATGATGTATCCCAGGGGAGATCATAAAATGACATCCTCACTTTATCCACTATTACAGTAAATTTTCTTATAGGTTCCAAAATGTATTTTGAATTTGAGAAGAATTGTGATGGTTGCTGCATGTTTACAACTTCAAATAGATAAAAAGTGAACTACAGCTCTTAAAATGACTTCATAGTTGGAACTACAACAAATTCTTGGTTAAAAGTTAGATACGAGAAGTGAAATTTAACCTAAAGGATAATCAAGTGTTTTGATGCATGCTTACAAAAATTAGAACAATTTGGTGGCAAACTGATATAAATATTGGAAATGAATAGCCACATGGAAAAAATTTTACTTTGAATTTGGAGGCAAGGAGTGAAAACCCAGTCATATATTATCTCCAGGGTTTGGTGGAGGAAATTTGGTAGAGGAAAAGAGGGATCATGCTTATCAAATGTGATAAGCATGCCCCCTAAACCCAAGGAAGGTTGTACAAAGAGCCTTCTTTGGTTGATTCATACAAAGAGCTTGCAAGTTGCATCTATCCACTCATCCACATATAGGTAGAATTTCCCAAACCTAAACCCATACACACATCTATATTTTAGTTTCTGTAGAATCTATATTTCAGTAGATAGAGTAAGACCTTAATAAAAATTATGAGTCTATCCTTCACAAGCTAATACATTGTTAGAAAATCCTTTACATATTGTTTCCATAGAGTTTGATATAAAACCATTTCAACAGGAATTTTGGATGAAGAGTATTGCCTTCCACATAGATGGGGTTTGGTATGCCAAGATTTTCTTTTTCAAGGCGGCAAGCAGAGATGGTTTTCCTTGGAAATAACATGCTCAAGGATTAATTAGTAGTATACAATACTTTATCATTTAATAATTCTAAAATATGAGGTCTCTCATTTCTACTCACACTTAGTAAGATTTAGGTTGTTGATTTAACATCATAACTGCCATTTTTTTTAAATTATTCCCTAATGGTAGGTCATTTTTTTCACTTTATGGACGTGAACCATAATAATTTATTTTATTTTGAAAATGATCCTAAAAACACTTCAGATGTACATATTCTTGAAGTGATGCATCCAGATACAACTGTTGACAAGGAAAAGCAAAACTCGGAACGTTAAATGGATACTTCTAGACTCGGTTATGTTCTAGATGGAATAGGAAATGGATATCCTAAACCCTTTCTTCCATTTTATTCAGTAATGTGTATAGATATAGGAATAGGAAATGGATATCCTAAACCCTTTCTTCCATTTTATTCACTTCAGATATAGAAATGCCTAGTGCGATGTATAGAGGGATGTACAGAATGTGGGTATGAATGTCTTCTATGGTTGCTTCACCCAATTTTGCAATTAATGATAGGTTAAGATATTATGAACAATTGAAATAGAAACTTCAGAAGTATGATCATATTTGGAATGGCATAAATAATACAAGGCATTTTTAAATTGGGCTATTAACAGCATCACTGAGTGCAATCTATAAATCTAATTTGACACAATTTCTGATGTACTTTATCCCATATGCAGCAATTTTTTTTGAGACTGTAACAACAGTAGCACCTAGATCTCTATTGGTATTAATGGTCCCCCATTGAAGGAGCCTTTTTTTCTATGCTTGTATGTCTTGTACATTTTGTTCTGGTTTCAGAAATTTGTACTTGCTTCTCTTTTCATGTTTATGGGGACCTCCATTGACTAATTATGCAGAACCTTTATTTTGTATGTCAATTATTCTGAATTCAAGCTACCATAGGTGCTATTGACATCATTATTTGATGGGCTTCATCTTGTCTTGATGAATAATTTGTTGTGTTGATCATACCAAATTGCTTCATGATGTCCCTTAGGCTTCATCTTGTCTTGATTAATAATTTGTTGTGTTGATCTTACCAATTTGTTGATGATGATTAATGATTTTGAACAGTGTATCGACAACAAAAGCTAGGATAGAAACATCAATTCCACGCAATCGTGGTCCAGCTATTGTTGGCTATGAGAAGGTATAATGTGGATATTCATTTCTCATATTTGACATAGTAACGGACATTAAAGTGGAATTCATTTGGATGCAATATTTATTTTCTATTGAGTATAATATAGTGTTGCATTGTTGCTTCTTAATATATGATATCCTCTCTTTAATATATATCAGATTTTGTTTTGCTCATCCTTACATGAAATGTACCTATATGGATACTAATGAAGTTTTATGGATGGGGAAGTCTTTAAACAAATTTTTCAAGAATTTTTTGCAGGTGTTGTGTGTTTTTTCTCCCCATCTTTGATGCTGATTGGCTTTTGTGTTTGCTTTCCGGTTTTTAGTTTGATAAATGACTTGATCACTGCTGGTGCTTGCTCTCTTTCAGGCACTTTTGAGGCATTGTGACTTTAGTGTTGTCCGTTTCCTGGTAATTGCAAGTCCAGGTTTTACAAATGTATTCACCAAACTATATTTTTGGAACCCAAGAAGTGCACTTGTTGAAAGCTATATTACAGGAACCATCATAAGGAAAATGTAAACTAAATTGCTGGAACCCAAGAAGTGCACTTGTTGCATGCTATTTTCACTCGGTAATTTTTCATGAAGCGTAGTTGTGTTCAGCTTAAATCACATCTTGTCGGTAAAAAAATAATATAGCTTGTCTTATAGATGGAAGATTCAAGGGTAGGTAAAGTATTTACCAGACAGATTGTTGCCATTGGACTCTGGGACAAATGCCATAGACAATTTTTGGGAAACTTTTATTCTAATGAGTTTTCAAATGATACAATTATGAGAACTCTTTCTGTTGTTGCTGGTGTTACATCATTGTGGAAGAGAGTAGATATGTTCATGGTGATATAAGAAATAATGAAAATAATTTTTTTCTACATTGATAAGATACAATAAGACTATATTAATGCCCGACAAATGACCACAAAAGTAGGTCACTGGGACTGCTAAGTACATCAGTGTCGATAAAGTGTGGGAGTATATATATTATAAAGCAAAAGAGGAGAAATACAGAGTAGGAATGAAAATGGAAGAAAGATATACAATGTTATAAGGTAATGTTATAGTAAAGATGGAAGAAGTAATAAGGCAATGTTATAGTTAGAATAAACAAATTACAACTTTATTATATGATTGTTTATGATTGCAGAAATATGATTTCAAATACCCAAATGAAGGAGAAATGGAAAATATGCATACGGGTATGTTTGCAAACTAGAAGATGTAAATTCAGTAAGTTTTAATTAGGAAAACATAGTATTACTTAACATTTTCCAGCAACAAACATAAAGATTCCTAAAGGGAAATTAGCCACCATTAACTCTTCTAAATAACTCCAAACAAAGAATAGAGTTACCATATTGAAGCCCTCGTAGCACTCTTGAAGAAATCGGAGATCCATATTCCATATTCAGCAAATTAATATTAGAAAAGCACAAACCTCTAGCTTTTCATTATCTTCAAGATATTCAGCAAAGCTCAAGCAGAAAAATCCCCAAATTCAAGTTTCAACCACACTCTCAAATGGAGGGAGCTTCTCTTTATATAGAGTGAGATCCATCTCCTATACAATAAACAAATTATTGTTTTCCTAGATCCATAAACCACTTGTCCTAGAAGAATGTGCTAGGTGGCTATACCCATAAATAATCACTTTTCTTCAAACCAAGAGCCAAAACCATCAAGTGATTTGCAAAACCATGTGTTGATTTTCCAAAACCATGTGCATAAGAGGAGGGTGACCTTGAAAAGTGTGCATAGTTCCATGTAGGTGGAGCGCTTCACATGTATGATAGGTCAAAGGTCTTGGGACTTAAAAAATTCCCAAAAATAGGAAAGTGCTTCCTCCAATCTGTAATCACTGCATCCTATTAAGTTTGATCAAATCAACCCCAAAAAGATAATCAAATATGCTCCAAGGTGGTTACAAGTCCTAATAAAAGGAATCAAGTCCTATTTTGATACTCTTCCATTTGGTTGCAAGTAGAAACAGTCTCACCAATCACTCCTTGCCTTATAACTCCCCAAGCATATTTAGTCACGTCATTAGGAAAAACCTTAGTGACTTTCTTTGCAAACCAATTTGGAAGAGTAGCAAGAAATGTCAATTTCCATTTAGGATTAAATGGATCATCAAGTCTAAAAAGTCTGGCGAGAAATTTAGTAAAATGAAATTCAAAGTTTTTCAAGTCATCACATTTCATTTTAGACAGAAACATGGTTTGAATCTGTTTGTTAGCAGTAGTATACCCAACAAAATTTTCAAGAATATAATGTAACATGCAACCAATCATGTTATTTTGAGTATTACCCTATGAGTCAAGAATTGCAGCTCCGTTTTCGTTAATGAGAAACATACTTTCCCAAAGATTCATCATATTACGATCTTCTTTTTGTTTTGCATAGAGCCAGTTCTATAAGGTGCCTTCAAAGCCAGCCATTAGCTTTCTACAGGCATTAACTGGATTGCTATCATAAGATACATATGTTCTATAACAGACCATCATGGAATTAACAAGAGTCATGATTTCTTGTTCTGAACAACCATCTAAATTCCATGGATACACACTTGTTGCATTCCATTATTTATGATATGTATTTCCTACCTGATCATACAAATCTGGGGCATAATTCTATTTCTTATGGTTTGTAACAAAATCACTATGGATAATATGTTAATGCCTCTTATGTTATAGATTTATATCATTGTTATACTAAGGGATGTGGCAGTTCATGATAATATTCAGCTTGTTTGGATTTACCAAGGATTTTGATTAAATTTTTGTCACAATATTGTCAATTTATTGTTTATGTGGTCAACATGTTAAGTCATTTTGAAAGTTGTTGCATGGAATATTTGAATGCTCATTCTGTATTTATGATTAGGAATAGATGCATTTGACTTAAGTCTAAAACTTTGAATATGTCAAAATTCTAGGAATGGAAAACCCAGGAGACATATTTTTTAAAATTTATACTATAGATATTGGCTTACGAATGGGTACTTCGATACCCCCCGCGCTCCCCCAGGATGTACTTGTACCTGTTGTATCTGCATATTGATGACTTCCTCTTTTATAAAGAAAACACAATGTGCTCTCCTACATGTAGTTCCAAAAGTGTTCATCCTTATTCTACATGTACCTACACCTTATGTACCCATGAAATATTAATAGTGTTAATGATTTTATGGAGCCTTATGCCTTCTTAATAATTTTGGGTCTTGTTTAATTTTTATCTATTTATATGAATGTTCGAATTCCCATGATTCAAGGCTTTTGGAATATTGAAAGAAATTGTTTGGAATATTGAAACTAAATGATATGTTTGTTGGTACATGATGTAGGGGATTCTACACGTTTAATAACAAGCAATGCAAATCAAACTGTCAAGTTATGGAATGTGGTGACAGGAACTCAACTGTTTTCTTTCAACTTTGAATCCCTAGCTAGGGAAATGGACCTTGCAGAAGGGAATAACCTTGCTGTAATAACCACATATCCATTTATGGAGTTTCCTTCAATAATTCATATCAAACGCATTGAGAAGGATCTTTCAAATCGTAAGTAAAAAAATGGTCTTCTATTTTGTTCTATTAACTTATATAATTCCTTTTTTCATAATTGGTTGATGCTTTTATGGATGCACTTTGTGAATGTCTTTTCTTTTTAACATTGACTTGTTCCTGTTAGTTTGATGAGGTCATCTAGAAATGGTTGCTTACTCTCATACCAATCTAATGTCTAGCATTGTTGCTACTCTTCTTCTTGCCCCCTCTCTTTTTGAGTTTTTGTTTTTGGGTAACTTGCTTTATTTTTTCTATGGAAAATGTCCTTGGGGAAACCCTCTAGGCAATTCATCACATTCCTTGAATGGATTCTAAGCCCTTGGGTAAATACCATTTGAGTACAACATGTGCTCCTAATCCAGAGGTACTCTACCGGACTTGAGACCATGACCTCTCAACGACCTCTTCCCTAAAGCTGTCCAGTTCAAACCAATGGAGCTAACCCATTGAGCTTTTGGGTAACTTACCTAAAAGACAATACTGCTAGGATAAGGAGACTACGGGATATAAAATGTTTGATTATGATTGGATACCAGCTAGAGTAGTGGTTTAGAAGCTTAATTTTGATAGTCTCTAAACACAATCAACAATCTATGCCTTGAAATGGATCGATTCAAACCAATTGAGCTAGCCCATTGGGATTTTGGGTAACTTAACTAAAAGACAATACTGCTAGTTAGAAAAATTTTGATTATGATTGGAGACCACCCAGACTATTGATTTGTAAGCATCAATTTCTGATGGGGTCTCCAAAAGCAATCTGTGGAGCTCCTGTGTTTTCCTTATGAATGGTGCATTTCCTTTTCCAACATAACTTTGGGTGGGAAATGGTTGTGGGGTTAATTCAAGACAATTTTGGGCATGGAATCTCTTGACCTTGGATGTACTTACCTTTATTTCTATAGATCATTATGACATTAATCCCTTTATATGGGAAAATGACTCCCCAAAAATACTTCATAACATTTATGGTTATGATCTTATGAAAATGTTTTTGGTTGTGAGATGAAATCAATCTTGTTCATATCCTTTCATTGCAAGAAATCTTGCTTATAGTGGCACTGAAATAGTACAAGCATTCCAATATCTTACCCTTGTCTTATTTGAAGTATTTCAGGCTACATTTTTTGTTATATATGTTGGATTTGAAAATATTTATGTTAGTATAATTTGATTTTAATAAATCTTACTTAGAGTGGCACTCAAATAACAAAAGCATGCCAATATTTTTTGTGAGTATTCTTATATAATTTTTGTATATGTTGGATTTTGGTTGAAATACATTGTTGGGGACAACTTGGAAGTTTAAAAACTTGATCATTGCATGGAGAGTAGCTATAACAATGCAATTAAATTGTTTACTCAAGGGGGAGATTGGATTGTCAAACACACTAATGCTTGGATTTGTTATCATTGAAAAGATTTGTTTGAGTACAATGAGATGAATTAACATACAAAATAATGATTATCAAGTTACTATAGATACATAATGGCTTACCTTGTAATATTCCTTCAAGTCTTTCAAATGCATTTATTAAGTGAAAAAATGACTTGAAGGACTAGTACATGGTAAGCCATTATGGATCTATAGTAACTTGATAATCATTACTTTGTATGCTTGAATGATGCAAAATTTGTTTGGATATCATCATTATCAAGCAATAACAACTTCTTAAAGGGTGCTAGCTCAATGGTAGAGCACCTGCCTAATTATAGGCAGGAGGTTGGTGGTTCGATTCCTCCGTACCCTATCATAAATTTGTGACTACGAAAACGACTAAATTCACATATATACGACTATTAGTAGCTAATTTCCTGTATCTAGTCGTATTTAGCTTAGTCATTAATATGTTATCATCCAGTAGTTTATTTAGTTGTATATTTGGTCATTAAATGCTGCAATTAGTGACTAAATTCATGACTATCATCTAGTAGTTTATTTAGTCGAATATTTGGTTATTAATTGCTGCAATCCATGACTAAATCAATGACTAAATACGTGACTAAATCATTAACTATCAATAACTAAATTAATGACTAATAAGTCAAGCTATTAATGACTAAGTGAAATACGACTAGCTATAAGATAGTGGAAATTAGCAACTATTAGTCATTGACTCAAAAATAGTCGTTTATAGCCAGATTTTAGTCATATTTTTAGTCATTAATTTATCATTTTGTACTAGTGTAGGATAAGAGACTCGATGCAATGGAGATCATTGCTTCTTAAGTGGGGAGGGTTGATCTAGATAGATATTGGTGGACACCCACTTATTCCACTGGCTCAAAATAGTTTTTCCAGTTTGGCAATTTTTTGGGTCATAGGACTGCTCCATATGGATATTGGTGGCCACCCATGTATTGCACGAAATCAAGACAGATTTTCTAATTTGGAAATTTTTACGTATTTTCATGTCCAAAAATTTTGGGGTCGTTTTAAGGCCCTAAATGACATTTTTTGTGACACCATATTGGCCAAAGGAATTTTTGGATGAGAAAAATGTATATGTCTCGTGACCTTTCCAACAAGATACCGAGCACCCTGAACAGATAGTATATGCAAAATTTATTCCCCCTTGAAGTTGACACCTCAACTAACCACATTGGGGCCTATAAAAAAATTTACAGTTAATCTCCTATGGTTAAATTTTTATGTTTACAGTTTTTTCTCTCATATTTATGACAAAAAGGCCCTTCGACATTCTTTTGTATTCAACTTGTGATGAATGAGCATGACCAACACATCTCTTCTCAGAGATGAAACTACCACCATTCTAGCTACTTTTATTTTACAATATGTTCTATTTCATTCAGTTGATAGAATTTGAGTTTAGTGTATGACTATGTTTCTTGCATTATATCTGTGTATGTGGTTCTATATATTCTCTTTCATTATGTTCTCAAATAAATATGGACCAAGCAGCAACCCAATTCTTATCCTCATTTCCTTGTGTAAAGTTCTTAGGCTCAATTTTAGATATCAAAACCAATATTCTTCTTGTCTTAACTCCGGTATCCATATCACCAAGAATTAATTAGTTTAGGATGCTGCTTTTGGACAAATCTATATTATGGATCTTTTCTCTGAAATCTATATGGTGTCTATGTATCTTGACGTGTTGTTTATTTTTTTCCTTCTTCTTGTTCTTCTTCTTTGCAACTTGTCTCTTATGGATGTTCATCATTTTGGGGCATTGCTTCATCCACTCTTACATATATACAATCCTTTCTTCCAGATACAAAGCCAAGAAAGATACCTTCATTTGCTCTAGAATCATTTTTTTCCAAATAATCTTCATTTCTCTTTATATAACACTTGCTCCCAAATAATTTGAATTATTTGATTAATGTTCATCTATCTGTCCATATTCCATAAGGTGTCTTACTATTGATCACTCTAACTTCCTCTCTATTCAAAATGTATATTGTTATGTTGACGTCTTCTCTAGAAAAAAATTATATGGTAGCTTAGATTCATTTAGCATTGTTCTATCTATTTCTTGTAAAGTTTTTGTCTTCCTTTCTACAACTTTGTTTTGTTGGGGAGTCCTTGCCACCAAAATATGTCTCTTGATTCCATGTTTCTCATAAAATTCTTCAAATTCATTTGAGTTAAACTCATCTCCTATGTTTGATATTAAGCACTTGATTCTTAAATCAGTCTCATTTTCAACTAAGGATTTGAAAGCTTCAAACTTCTTAATTGCTTCAATTTTTTTCTTTAAGAAAGGTAAGTCGTGTCATCCTTGTATAATAATTAATGAACAACATAAAATAATTCTCACTTTTCAGAGTTTGTGTTCTTGTTGGCCCATAGAGGTATGTGTGTACAAACTCCAACGGATTTGATGTTGGGTACTTCTTAAGTCTTGAAACATATTGGTGTTTGATTCCCATGTTGACATGGCTTTCAAAAGGTGTTCATAGGCTTTGTGATATTTGGCATGTCTCTTGCTTCTTGTGTAAGGCTAAGTTTTGCTAAATTGTCAAAGTTCATATGACCCATTGTTCTATGCCATAACCAACTTTCATATATTTTTCACATACAACATTTCTATCCTTTGACTTCATTGAGTATGTATATATTGTTTGAGGTTTTGTTTGCCCACTAATATTCCTAAATTTTATCTCCTTATTTTACACTCTTTAGAATGAAACGTGAGATTATAACCTTGATCACAAATTTAACTAGCAATTAGAACATTATGTTTTAGTCCTTCAACATACAAGACATTCTATGTTTTATTCTTTCCATTACCAAGTTTATTGGTACCTTTTCTAGCTATCTTTGTAGAAGCACTTAGAATTTTATGTTTTAGTATTTCAATGTACAAGACATTATAACCTTGATCCCAAATTTTAGTCCTTTATAGAGATTATAACCTTGATCACAAATTTGACTAGCACTTAAAATATTATGTTTTAGTCCTTCAACATACAAGCCATTCTTTGTTTTAGTATTTCCATTACAAAGACTAATGGTACATTTTCCAGCTATCTTTGCAGAAGCATAATCCCCAAAAGTAACATTGCCTCATTTTTGTATTTTTAAAGTGAGAAACTTCGGTCGATCCCCTATCATGTGTTTTGAGCATCCACTATCAACATACCACTGATTCCCTTTATTTTGAGAATAGAGTGTAAGTTCACATTTTTCCTTGTTCTGTTCATTTTGATTCCAAACCTTGGAGTATTTGAAAAGGACATTATATTCCCTATTTTGTTTATGCAATCTTATTATGGTGCTTCTACCATCACATGCTATGTGTCCCTAATTATTACACTTGTATCATTCAATATTGTAATCAAGTAGGGGAGCAAATAAATTGTGGTCTCTATCAACAAACCCATAAAAAATTCTAGTTTTGTTTCTCAAGTAATCATCCCTTGAGGTAGCCTTATAAAGACCTCTATTTATATTTCTCACATGCTCACTTCTTGTATAAGCTCCGCAAACTATTTCTTTATGACCAAAATTATTGCAAGAAAAACAATACTCAAAAAGAGATTTTTCCAAAATTACTACAAGAAAAACAATAGTCTAAGAAGATATTTTGGTACCATGGTGTGAAAGGTCTTCTTAGTGGAACAACTCTTCTAAACTTGTTCTTGTTGCTTTTGTAAGAAGAATCAAGTTTTTGTTGGTCATTACTTCATTTCGTGTTGTTGCTTTCATAGGTGATAAAGCCTTTGAGATAATCAAGGTAGCTTTTAGGTTCTTCATTTTCCTTTATTGATGGATTTGTAGTCTTAGTGCTCTCATTTTCTTCAAGGGTCTTATGATTCTCATCATATCCTAGACGTATTCTGATGAATGGTGACTTTTGGTAATTGAGAATTTATTTTAAATTTTATGTGCTCTTCAAAGTTTTATTTGATTGAAAATTTGACTTCTCTAATTCTTAGTGAGACAACTCAAATTTAATATTCCATATATTTCTTTAGGGTTTGTTTCATTTTGTATTGTTATCCCCTTCTTCATCATCACTATATTCACTTTCTGTGTATGGAAACTTAGCAACAAAACGTCCTATTTTACCGCAATTGAACATTTAAAGGATAGTTTACCTTTGAATTTGTGTGATCCCATTTTTACCTTTCTCACAAATTGTGCTTATGTTCTATCTAATTTGTAGGTGGAATAATCACAAGATTTATTTCCCTTAGTCTCTTTGATGCATTGAAAGTTGTTTTCTTTTGTGTTGGATTTTATTTTTTGTCCTCTCTCGTAGGTTGTAAGGATCCCATGTAATTCATCCATTGTCATTTTATCAAGATCCCTCATTCTTCAATGATAGACTTTGGTATTAAATATTAAGCGAAGTGACCTTAACACCTTTTGTACAATCATCGGTTCATCAATGTTTTCACCAAGTGCTCTGATGGTGTTAACAATTTCATCCATACGAAGGAGATAGGTTGCAACATTTTCTTTGTCTTTCATTTTCATACCCTCAAACTATACTCTATGAATATAGAGATTTTCCTTCTTAACATTGTCATCACCTTCATAGATGTTTTGAATCTTTCCCCATATTTATTATGTTGATTCACAATGCATCACTTTGACAAACTTGTATTCTAATAGACTGTATAGAATGGCATTCATAGATTTTGCATTCTTTTCACTAAGAGTCTTCCCAATCGTATATGCCGGTGGTGTTTTTGGAGTTGTATAACCATATACAACTGATTTCCAAATACCAAACCCAAAATATCTTGGATATGTTCGCATCCTTATGCTCCAAATGCATAGTTTGTTCCATCAAACAATAGAACCATGTTTGTGGAGAAACCTTATCAAAAACCCATGTGTGCTCCCAAGATCTTACCTTCTAGTGGTTAGATCATTTTCAAAGAAACCTACTCTGGTAGCAATTGTTGAACTTATGATTATACTAAGAGGGGAGGTGAATCAGTATAGGACTTCTTTATAAATTAGATAAGCATTCATCAATCATTCATTGACTACGAAATAGTAAACACGTATAAACACAAATCATATCTCATAGAATGTAATGTGGAAGCTCTTTCAAGATAAACCATGAAAAAGTATCTATATAAATTTATGTAGTCACCAACATACACGAGACACTAATCTCATCAACTGAGCACCAACTCAGCAAGATCTTGTGTATGCACCAACCTACAGAATACACCAATATCCTCAGTTGAGCACCAACTTAGTAAAATACAAATAGGTTCAAATATGTTGATATAATCTTCTTGAAATTTTGAAATATGCTCCAAAATCAGCCCTTAAAACATATCCAAAACTATCACAAGATAACTTTGAGATCTATTCCAAATTAGTCCTTAAAATGTCTCCAAAACTATCACAAGATCAATTTGACATCTACTTCAAAAGTATTATTGCATCATCCCTTAAAACATCTCCAAAACTATCACAAGATACCTTGAAACCTGCCCCAAAATAAGCCCTTAAAATATCCCTAATTATCAAAAGATCACTCCTTCTTGTAGTCATAGTCACCTATAAAGTGATGCCTTATTTTCCCTTGAAAGCCAGGAAAATGATCCCTTAAAAACCAATCTATTTTATCCTCGACACACTTCCTTGATTTCATATCCAATCTTGCTTGATTGTCTTGAAAAATGTGCCCCTTTATATATATTTATATTGTTTTAAGTCACCTATATAGGGTCGACTTGTATTTTCTAGTAGGTTCGACCTTACATTCTAGCATTTTAGCTTCATTTGTTTATATTCATTTGACATCTCAACTTCATGTGTTTATCTTTATTTAGCATCTCAACTTCATGTGTTTATATTCATTTGGCATCTTAACTTCTTCTTGGATATCAATATCATTTGCAATCTCCCTCAACAATCTTCATCTTGGACCTCTATAGTCTCCCCTTGTCTTTGACATCAATGACATCTAAAGAGTCATACAATTTTGCCCCTCCCAAGTATGTTTCATATTTTCAACATAATATCAAGCGCATATAACTTATTATAAGTTGAGATATAATTATCATCCTTGGCCTTCCATCTGCTTTAAATATTTATTTTCATATTCAGAGCATAAGGTAATACACATGAATAAGATCTACATAACTTGGAACAAATTGTTACCAATCTTAAGCATCAATTTACTCAAGAAATTGATATAATATCTATTAACATGAACTCATATGACCTTGGTTCCACATTTATCAATAGTCTCACCTTTTGGGTGTACTTGTTTATCATCTTTGATTTCACATTTATCCATTTCTCTACCTTTTAAGGTGTGGCCCCTAACCAATGATCATGCCTTTCATTTAATTCTTTTAATTTCAAGTGTATTCATTGTTTTATCACATTTAATTGAAAATGGAAATATGATATAACAATTATTAACCTTAATCATTAAAATGTTAATCTATTTCAACCTCCCTCACTCTAGAGAGAGAGAGAGTTCTCTTTTGATATTCAATTCTTGCTAACTATCACATTCTATTTTGATCTTCAATTTTGGCTTACTATCAGAGTCTATTTTCAATGTTTGTGGTTTAATGTTTAAATATATTTATTTTAAAGATAATTCCATCAACTACCATATTTTACTCATTTAAAATAGAATTACTTTCTTGAATTCTTATTTGTTTTATTCTTTAAAATCACATTCTATTTTCAATGTTTGAGATTGAAATGTATTTATTTGAAATATAACTCCATCAACTATCATCGTTTACTAGTTTATAATAGAATTGCCACCTTTAATTCTTATTTGTTTTCTGGTTTGAATCAATTTCATTTGAATTTTCTTTGGTATTTTCTCTCTATCAATAATATTTTCTCCTTTAATTAAAATTAATTTTTTTGTCAATAGCTTTTTCTTTTTTCTTTTTTTCTGTTTTTTTTTTTTGGTCAACTCTACTTCTATTGGAGTTTTAATTTCTTCATCAAAGAACTTACATATCACTCGAGATGCCTTTGGCCAAGTATGAGCTAATTTCCAAGGCCATTTTGGAGGCTGCCTTTTTTTATTATACCTCAAAAACTCCTTTAGATATATGCTCTAAAGACGAATACCTGATCTTTTAGTGATAAACTTACATATGACTCATACTCACATATGTATTTCTTGCATAATAATTTCTTCATTTCTATAACACTGTAATTGTATTTTTTTTCCCTTTAACCATAATCATTTTTTAATTCAACAAAAATCTAATTAAAAACCTCAAATTGCAACTTTTCACCATTATTTTTATCTAATAATATCAAATCCAACTTATCATATAAAAATATTAGCAATAATATTATCTTAGAATTCATGTCTTCCAATATCCCATGACAAAAAATTAAAACATTTTCAAACAAAGAAATGCATGGTAAGACAATGACAACGGGTTTGTGCCACTTCATTATTGAATGTGCAACACCTCCACATTCAACAATGTATAACCTGGTGTATTTTTAAATGTTGCAGTGCCTAAGGTTTATTGCTCTCCAAGAACTATGGAACAAAACCTTAAATAATTACTTAAAAATAGAACACATTCTTCGAGAGAGGGCTAGGTACCTCTGCTAAAAATGTAATGTTATTTTTCCTTAATGTGTCATCATGCTAATGATCCCAATGGTAGTATTTTAAAGAAAACTCTCTCTCTTAAAGATTCACCTCTAAAATCAAAGAATCCCTTCTTGAATTTATGCTTCAAATCTGTTGAACTAACCATTGCACCTCTAGGAATCGATCTTATGGACCAATTGCCACGCTTAAAACATGGGACCAACCTCCCACTCAAGGTTATGTGCTTTGGTTTGGAAATTTACTAATATCTATAGGTTTTGGTGTAAATACAAGCGTTTGATTGGCATCAAATCCTTAACCCAAGTTCAAATCCCCAAAGTTATATTGGAGGGGGGGTGTTGGACTCTCTGCGACACCTTTGGAAATCGATCTTGTGGACTAACCGCTACCCTGAGAGCATGGGACTAACCATCCACTCAAAGTCTTGTGCTTGGTTTGAAAGCTTACTAATATCTACATGTTTTGGTGAAATGGAAAACCTTTGAAATCTACGTCAATGTCAATTTTGAAACTCAATGCCTCCTAGGTCAAAGAGGATGGTAAGGGAGAAGGAAGATCACTAACCCATGTGTTGATATGTGTATTTGTTAATGTTTTATGGAAGCTAAAGTAATTCTAAAATCCATAAGGGTCACATCTAAACAAATTTCTCCTTTAAAAATTCACTTCTAAACTCAAAGAAGCCCTCCTTATTATATTTATGCTACCACATTGCCAATTTAAGAGGATGGTAAGCGAGAAGGAAGATCACTAACCCATGTGTTGATATGTGTATTTGTTAATGTTTTATGGAAGCTAAAGTAACTCTAAAATCCATAAGGGTCACATCTAAAGAAATCTCTCCTTTAAAAATTCACTTCTAAACTCAAAGAATCCCTACTTATTATATTTATGCTACCACATTACCAATTTAAGTTGAATCCCTCCTAAATAAGGAATAAAAAACTTATACGATGGGTTGTTGTGTGTTCAAACTCGAAAAGATCGCATTATCAATGAGCCTACCAAAATTGCCAATTTTGAAGTCAAACCCTCTGACATCAAGGTAGAAACAACCTATACTATGGGTTGTTGTGTGTTCAATAATGTCTTGTGGACACTAACCTAATGCATGTGTTAAAGTTCCCCATTAATAATTAACCATTATTTGAAGGGAATTTTTAACATAAAAATCATCTCTACTTGATAGAGATATTCCCATTTGGCAAAGGTCCTTAATTATTGGAGAGGGTTGGATGCTTTGTGAAACCTTGGTCAAAGTGGTAACATTAAAACGCGACATCAATCCTTAATTTCCTTTAATTGTCTAGCCTCTATCCTATAATATAGAGATATGCACTACCTTGTTTCCATTTTAAATGTTAAGTAAGAGTGGTTACAATGACTATAGAGATTATACATTTGCATAGTTATAATTGCACCCAAACTTGAATTGTAATTCACTGAACAAAAGGCCTTTTAAGAAAAATCATTTTACAATGTAATATTAAAACAAACCATTTCACAATGCAATGGTTTCACCTTGTTACCAGATGAACTAGAAAGGTTGGTCTCCGATGAAAAAATGTAACGAATGAGTGACCATTCTCACTTAAGTCACAACGTCAACTGCTTTGAAGTGTCGTAACCTACAAGGGGAGAGCCCCCAATGATATGCAAACACTGAGGACAAAGAGATTCTATGTCTTCTAGAAGAGTAAGTTAGGGACCGGTGCCTTCAATATGTTTCTATGAATGAAGAAGACATACTAAGGTTATTTAGTGCTTGTATAGATTAATAATAAATGCATCAAATCATTGTAGCATTTAAAATATTCAATTCAAGATGTAGGTGATAAAAACATTCAATAGTGCTTCAATATACAAGAGATATCATTCATCAATTAATAAGCACTACCATGCACCATTCAATGTAAGCGCATTAACAACAGTATATAACCAATCAATTGCTCCTCAATGACAAATATAGGGACTGATTTAGTAATATGACAGTCAATACAGCCGCTATTATGATAGTCCTCTAGATAGCAATTAAAAGCATCACTTAATTCATCGAATAGAAAGTAAAGTGTAAGTATTGCACTAATTAATCACTTTCCAATAACAATGAAAAGGACTGATATGAAGATAGCAGTGTTATTACAGTATGTCAGTGCTAGATAAGACAGTCACTCTAATGGTTATTGATGACAGCAGTTGTGTAATAAAATATGTGTAATTTACGTACTTAATGTAAGGAGAAGAATAAAAGAGGGAAGGAAGGAGGAAGAGGAGGGATTCTTTAGGACTGTTTTAGGTTTTAGGTTTGTATGCTTGATTTTTGGTAATTTTTAGGGTTTTTAGGAATTTTTAATATTTTGAATTTGTAGGGCTTCCTAAAATTTTACCCTAGTGTTTTTAGAGATAAAGAAGGTAGTTATACTTTATAGGAGAGTGTTGAAATTTTAGGGAGGCCAAAAGTTTGAAAAAAAAATAGTTTTTTTGAATTTTTGGGGTTTTAAACATAAAATCAGACCTACTTCTAACCCTAATTCTACCATGAAATGCAATATTTACACATGAATATGCAAGAGTAATTTTGGCAACAGATGGTATTATAAGTTGAATGTCATTTAGATATTCAAGTAGATAGTTCTAATAATGTTTGCAGTAAATGGAGAATGAATATACAAACAGAACAAAACAAACCACATAGAAAACGAATGAGTAATGCTCAAGAATTTACAGTATCATTCACAATAATAATATCATGTGTTACAATAGTTTACATAGGAAAAGAATTCGAATCAATTAGGGATGGATTTGAATCTATCCACTAGATGTTACTGTATCTAACTGACCATCTAACTCATGGTGTCTCAATCAATATCACAGTCCAATATATCAACTCCAAGATGTACAACCAACTCAATCAATATCAGAGTCCAATATATCAACTCCAAGATGTCCAACCAACTCAATCAATCAGTGACATCTAGTTAAATTAGTGCAACCAAGTATGGTAGGTGGGCAAAGGAACCTACTCCACATGCATCCATGCATTAGCCATGCATAACTAGCGCTAGCTAACTGATTATGAACTAACTGAAAGTCACTGGGGGCTAACTAAGACTGACTAGCACTAACTCCCACTAACTGAAGTAGGTTGGTGTCGAGACTCCCAGTGGCTCCTAAATTGTAGGGATTAGTCTAGGAGGCACCCAAACTAATGCATGCACATGCAGTAAGTGGCAGTTAATCTCTAGAAGTGTTCCCCACACTCTAGTGACTAGTACATGTGGCCCCATTAGGCCAAGTGGACCCAACTGTACTAGTGGACCCAAATAATTAATTAAGGTTCCTAAGTTTAGGCTAAATTAATCTAATAGACATTTGACCAAGGTAGGATTAATAATCCTAACACCCCCCCCTGAAATCCTAACTTGGAAAATTGTGGGCCCTGGTAATAAGACTATAGGTCACCCAAATACAATCTAAAAGATAGTAAAAAATGTTGCTTAATACAGCCAAGGAAATAGGGGAAAACCTTGTGGGAAAAACCCCCACTCAAAATAAACAGGAAATAGCAAACTGCAAGCTATCTTTAGAAGAAAGAAGCTTCCTCCTTAGAAAAATAACTTGAGCAAAAACACTGCTACAAATTTGCAGCTCTATGCAGTAGCATGGTCCATCAGTGGACCTCTTAATGTACATCTGAATTGATGACTATGTTTTTTCTCTTCTAGATGGTGAAGGTAGCGAATGATTAAGTTTATGCTTCTGTGGGCCATGTAGCTGATCATTTTCCATCATCTAGTAGCATCGACGTGGAACTTTGCTGCACCATACTGTAGAGAGAGAATCTGTGAGGGATAGTGCAGAATGCTGATTCTGAAACTGGGACCTTGTTCTTATTCCGTCTTCTGGATCTCCAGCACCACTTCCAACTGCATCAAGAAGCTTTTGAACCCATCTAGGTTTAAGCTTCTGATTAGGAATGGGTACTAAATCTGGATCTAGAATCTCTTGAGATTCAGTCTAAATAACAGGATCATGTTGAATGTGATCTTCTTCATCTGAAACTGAAACCTGTAGCACATCATCATCATCAAAAATAGGTAGAGAAATAGTTATACCTTCATGTACCATTGGAGGTGTGTCATACAACTGATATTCTTCGAACTGGGCACTTCTTTCAATGAAGCATCTTTTGGCTGCGACCTCCATCAGTTTGTAAGCTTTTGCATCTTCTTCATATCCCAGCAGAATGCATTTGCTACTTTGGGCTTGGAAGGCCTTCCTCTTGTCAAGTGGTATTCTGGCCCAAGCTTTGGAACTAAAAACTCTCAGATGAGAGACATTGGGCTTATACACATGCAGTGCTTCGAATGGAGTGACCCCAACCACCGACTTGTGGGGAACCCTATTCTGCAAATACGAAGCACAGTTTACTACTTCAGCCCAAAGAGAAGTAGGTAGATGTTTGGCATGGAGAAGGCATGTTGCCTTCTCTTTCAGTGATCCGTTCTTCCTCTCATCCACACCATTCTGCTGTAGTGTGTATGGAACTGAGTGTTCCATTCGAATCCCCTGTGATTCACAGAAACTCTAGAAATATCCTTTGATGTACTCTCCTCCTTTATCAGATCTTATTGACTTGACCTTCTTATTGAAATTGTTCTCAACCATAGCCTTAAAAACTTTAAAAGTCTCACAAACTTATAATTTTTGTTTCAAGAAGTAGATCCAGCAGTACCTAGAAAAATCATCAATAAAGGTGAGGAAGTACCTGCAACCATTAATGCAATTTGTGGGCATAGGTCCCGCTACATCACTATGTATCACATCAAGTATAGAGGCAGCTCAATGTGCCTTCCCAACATCATACTTCTTTTTGGGATGCTTACCTAACCAAGAAACCAGCACATACTCCATTGGAAGTTTGGATGGAGGAAAAATCTTCAACCATTTTATCATTATGGAGTTGCTGCAGATATTTGAAATTGAGATGGCTGAATCTCTCATGCCAAATCTTGTTGGTGTTGTTATCATGAGACAATAAAGTTGTAGGTGGGGAGACAGGTAAGAAATGTGAGAACTCATAAGCTTGAGTGATTTGAAATACCTTTCGCTACAAGTTGTCCAGTGGTTTTTCTGTAATCTCAATTGTTTCTAAATCGGATGTAATTCTCTTGGGAGATCCAATATTAGTCATCTGATAAACAGACAACAAGTTAGCAGCAAGGGAGGGCACATACAAGACATTCTTGAACTCACCATGATTCACTCTAACTGAGCCCCTTCCTTCTGCTGGAATCTGGGAATCATCTCCCATGTGAATGTTAGGCCCCTTTGACAATGAGAGGGTAGAAAAGTATTCTTTGGAGGCAACCATGTGATTGGAAGCTCCAAAATCAATTATGTATGTTGTATACTATGTAAGAATTGCTTTCAAAGCATGGCACCTTTCATCATCTTTTGTTTGTGGTTCTTCATCAATATTATTTTCTCTTGGGGGAGCAATGTTATACTGCTTGAGAAGAGATGTCATTTCAGCCAGTTGCTTTTTCATACAATGATCTTCAAGATGGTACCCCTTTTCACAATAGGGACATAACTTATTTTCAAACTTCTTTTTCTTAGAGCCGGATGCCCCTTCGGAAGTTTGTTGATTCTATTTAGGCTTTGAATCAGCTGTTTTTGGCTCCTTCTTCTTTGATTTTCCCTTTGCTTGCACTTTGGAAGAGTCAGTAACTAGGAGAGCCTGATATTTGGTGGTCTTGATGACTCCCATTCGAATCAACTTGTCTTGCTCCTTGATTAAGGACTCGAAAAAAGAATCTAATGAAGGAATTTTCCAATTGGGGAAGCCATCCCGCTTGGAATGAAATATAGAAACAAATACAGAATACTTAGGGCCTAGATTGCTGAGTATGGAGAGGACATTTTGCTCATCCTTCTGTTCTATTCCACACTGTCTGCATTGAAGTGCAAGAGACTTGAATTTAGTAAAGAATTGCTCAATAGTCTTGAAACTGTTGGGATGTAAAGATACCAACTCATTCTCCAGAATGTGTCCCTGAAGCTCATCTTGTTTGTTAAACAAGCTATCAAGATTCTCCCATGCTTCTCTGGGATTCCTCAAGCCTTCTAGGTGGAAGAAGAGATATATGGATATATGAGGGCATAAGTACTCGAATGCTTCATCACAACGGTTCAAAAACTTGTTCTTTTCAACTGTCTGATGAGGCATTTCCTCCCTTCCTTGTATTATCCTGAGGTAGCCATGCTTGCGCAAGGCTAGATGCATATCCACCCTCCAATAAAGATAATTGGAAGATAGGATCTAAGGTGTAGGAGATTCAGAACTCACAATTGCTCCGGCTGAAAGACAGCAAAACTTCACACAAGCTACGTAGCACCTGTAAACCTTTCACTACAAAACACTAAAACATATGAACTGTTATAATCATGGTTTTCCTCTCGACATGAACATATTTTTTGGGTCCGTCACGCCCTCTCCATTGCTCTGAATAAATCCAGAGCTAGCAAATCATCATAGGGGACTTCTGTGGAAACCAGCTGCTTCTGATGTTTGATGGGGAGAAACAAGCATGAAACCTGCCTGAGAAGGCTCTGATATCATATTAGAATTTAAATGCCATTTAGATCTTCTAACAAATAGTTCTAACAATGTTTGCAGTAAATGGGAATGAAGATACAAATTGAATAAAGCAAACCACACAAGAAATGGGTGAGTATTGCTTAAGAATTTACAGTATTTTTCACAATAATAATATCTGGTGTTACAATAGTTTACATAGGAAAAGAATTCAAATCAATTAGGGATGGATTCGAATCTATCCACTGGATGTGACTGTATCTAACTGACCATCTAACTCATGGTGTCTTAATCAATATCGGAGTCCAATAGATCAACTCCCAGATGTCCACAACCAACTCAATCAATCAGTGACAGCTAGTTAACTTAGTGCAATTGAATGTGGTAGGTGGGCGAAGGCGCCTACTCCACATGCAGTCATGCATAACTAGCTCTAGCTAATTGATTGTGAACTAACTGAAAGTAACTTGGGGCTAACTAAGACTGACTAGTACTAACTCCAACTAACTAAATTAGGTTGGTGTCGGGACTCCCAGTGGCTCCTAAAATGTAGGGATTGGTCTAGGAGGCGCCCAAACTTATGCATGCGCATGAAGTGGCAATTAACCTCTAGCAGTTTTCCCCACACTCTAGTGATTGGTACATGTGGCCCCATTAGGCCAAGTGGACCCAATTCTACTAGTGTACCCAAATAATAAATTAAGTTTCCTAAGTTTAGGCTAAATTAATCTAATAGACATCTGACCAAGGGAGGATTAATAATCCTTACATATGGTAGCTTAGGGTTTTCATGGATGATACCCTTAAACCCTAGCCTAGACGTAGGTGTCCCCTTCCTCTTGGAGTATTTATGTTTGTCTGCTAAACTAGGGCTTCTTTTAACAACCTCTATGGTTCATTACAAGAGCCTAATCTAAGGTAAAAATTGGAGATCAAAGGATAAACTAGGGAAAACCTCATCTTGGTAGTGTTTTCCACCATGTAAAAAGGATAGAAGGTGGATAAAATCTTATATTCCAGCAAAATGCAGCACTAGGGATACCATTAATCCATTCAAGAAACAAAATTTCACCTACCTTACACTAAGAAGACAAAACCATTGACTTACTTGATATATGTGTTGTCCAACAAATCCAATCATCCACCAAGCATGAGCATAACCAAAGAATTCACCCAACTTTCATCAATAAGAGAAAAGATAAAAGACTCCAAGAGGTGCATCCACCAAGCATGAGCATAATCAAATAATTCTTCCAACTTTCTTCAACAAGAACAAAGAGAAAATACTACAAGAGGTGTGCGTCACTTTCAAGAGGCTATTAGGTAATAAGTGACATGTTGATTTATCCCATGTGTTGTGATTCGAAAATGAAGTGAGAAGATCTATTTATATATTCTCACTCACTTTTACGAATAAATCAAGTCGACATCCCTTAAAATGTCAATTTGAAATTACAAAATGTCAACTCAAAATTATAACATAAAATAATATAAAATAATCGAATATGTGGGTAACTTGGGGCATTTTCCCCCCAAGTTTACCCAAAAATGAGCAAATTACTCTGAATTGAAAGCTGGAGTAAGCAGGGGGAGAATTATGCCCCATCTAACCCCAAAAATGTTGATAATCCATCAACCCCCCCCCCCCCCAATTAAGAAGTACGACATGGATGAAGAGATGATGTCATCATTGGAAAACGCCCAAGTAAAGAGGGTGCTATGATAAAAGATGACCAAGAAGGGTGTATAAGGTGACTTGGAAGGAAGGAAAAAAACCGTAGAGCTAGAACACTATCGTTGATGTAGAAAAAAATGAGGGGGGTATGTGACCTAGTGACCTGCCCCTAGAAGCCTCGGACACCAACTCCAGGTTTTAAAAAAAACAATAAAGAGAAGGCAGTAGTTTCATTCAGCCATAGTACTCCTTGTTGAAATATTGGACAATACTGAGAGGGGAGGGGGGTTGAATCAGTATTGTAACTTTTAACAATTTAAAACCACTTTTAATTTACACATTAAAACACATAATCAACAAGAACACACGGAACACAAATTCATCGCGGAAGCCCAATTGGGTAAACCATCAATACTTCCTATTACCGCAAAATTGTTGTTTACAAATAGATTTTGCATGTTACTACATACAAGGATGGTATTACACCCTATTTACCAGCAACTACTGGAAGGACGCTGCAAACCCCTGTTTTTTCAGCTACAACTCACATGATGCTACTACACCCTATTTACCAAGGAAACTACAACCCCCTGCAGACCTGTTTCCTGCCCTAGCGCCACCCTACCACCCTAATATGTTTTTAGTAATCTTCCATATTTCTATACCCTTCAATATTTGTCACACTCACCGGTCTCTGCTTCTTCTTCTATGATCTAGACCACAGATATGCCTTTACTCACTCATCCTCATGTTTCCTGCAAACGCATCTCTTCACTATTGCGCCATTTCATTCTTTGTTCGTGCCTCTTCATGGGAACTCAATTCCTCATTCTAACACTAAGTCGTCGAGTCATCTACCTCCGTCGTGATTCTTCAACACAACTAAAACAATTCCATGTTAATCGATTTACTGTTTAATCTTCCATTCGTGACCTTTCACATTCTCCATTTCTGCAACCATACTAAGCCATTGATTTTATATCGGGTTTAATCGGGGTTTTTCCTGACCATAGATATAAGATAGGATGCGGTATGTGGATTGTCGAACTGTGACATTTCTCAAAATGTCTTTCCGCACTTACCTTTCTGCCTCAACCATTCTACACCATTGATCTCCTTCAAGGTCTTTGTGATCGTTGATCTCCTGGATTGCGCATTGCGGAACTGTGACATTTCCCGAAGTCTTTTCGTGATTCTCTGCCTTCCTCTTTCCTCCTTCTGTTTTCCACCTTCCGCATTCTCTGGTGAACTTTGGGTTACGAAAAACTAGATTATCTTATACTTTGATTTCTCGTCTTCCACATTCCACTTTTCGCCTTTCGCATTCTGCTAGCGGACATCGAGTCGCAGAAACTCATGTTATACTAGACCTTGATTTCTCATCTTCTGTATTCTGCCTTCTGCCTTTCGCTTTCGCCTTCTGCATTCCGTTGGCGGACACCGAGTCATGGAAACTCATATGATACAAGACCTTGATTTCTCATCTTTCGCATTCACCTTCCGCCTTCCATTTTCCGCCTTCCGCTTTCCACTTCAGAGTCTTCTTCTTTTGCCCTAGGCAGGCATTTTACTGGAGTAGTGCAAATATGGTTGGGAGGCACTTTTGGCAGATTGATATCTTCTTCCTCTTTGGGTCAAGCTAACGATATAGTTGGATGCACCATACAACACTATATATACACACTTTCAAAATAGTTTTCTCATAATCCTATGAGATGTGGCTGGCATTTCCCTGAGGCCACTTAGGCAGATTTTAACATTAATTCCATACTTCGGCAAATTTCTTACTCTGGTCCAATCTGCCTAAAACGTTGTTTTGGCAGGTCCATAACTTCTCCCTAAGGAAATTTTAAGTCAATCTGAAGATATGGCCAGGTATAAAAAAACACCTATCTACAAGATTACCGTCTCGTGCAAACATTCTCTTCAACCCACAAATTATGGCGGGCATTTTTCTGAGGCTATTTAGCCATCTTTACTTGCTCTAGTGCAAAACCCTGTTTTGGCAGACCTAGAACTTTCTCCTCATAAGTGATGAAGGAAAACTGAGACCATGAATAGACAGCCGCTATAACAAGCTATATCCTGGTACTATGGTGTAGGACTTTTAGTCAAACCACGATTTTTGGTGGGCATTCTCTTATACCCTCTTAGACCAATTTTGACTATTTATTCCATACTCGGTCAATTTCTTAATTTTCACCAGTTTGCCATATTTCTCCAAAATGTTGTCATAATGCAACAATGATTTCAACTTCATGCCACATCATCATCTATGCCATGCCATGCCTCCATATCTGCCATATCATCATCCATGCCAGGCCATGTCATCATATCTTCCATATCATCATCCATGTCATGTCATCGCTACCTTTGTCTTTTACTGAGTTTGTCCTGCCATCGTATCATGTTATGTCATCATATATGTCATATCATCATCCATGTCTTGTCATCACTACCTTTGTCTTTCATTGATTTTGTCCTGCCATCGTATCCTTGGTTATTCCTATGTCATTACTGAACTCCTTTGACATCAATGATGATCCAAGTAATGGATCATTTGTCTTTTACTGATTTCATCCTGCTACCAATTCTATTGGTTATTCCTTTGTCATTTGTAAACTCCTTTGACATCAATGACAGCTATATTCTCAACAATCTCCCCCTTTGGCATTAATGGAAACATCTAACCATTCTCCCCCTTTGACAACAATGACAAAGGATAACCTTGTTACCACCTAAATGGTAACTTGATGTTCAGAAAAATGAAAGAATGCTAGTTTATGCAGAAAATCATATTCAGTCTATTGCTAGAGTGAGGACTTTTGCAGAGGACCTCCGTAATGTCGAGTCTGTCCCAAAGGTTTTGTTTCCAGATTAGCAGAAGCTCCTGAGTTCGACAACAAAACATAGACCTTCCAATTCAAGAGTGGGAGCACAAGTTATCACAGCTCTTTCAGAATTGTAACACTGCCTTCACCACTTGTGCTTACACGCTGTTGACAGCTGTTAACAACAATCAAACTGGTGGAGTTGGCACACGCTGGGGTTGTGAAAACTGATGGCAGAGATCACTGTCTACTGCACAAGTATAGGTGACTCCTAGAACAAACTTCTTAACTAAATGTTGGCTTCAGCACTAATTTTATATGCATGCAGACCAGAGCATTATTTTTGTAGCATTCAGTGTGCCTATTTTGAATGACAAAGTAAGTGAAGGGAGACTGTTTTAGAAGCAGTCTGATATTGCCATCCTCATATTATTATAGCAGCAGATATGGACGCCTTTTTGGAAGAAATTTTTGGGGTGGTACAAATTGATCACGTTTCTTGCATATGGGCATACCAGCACTGATAGGACAAAATACCAAAGGCACTAGCTATGACGATAGTTGTGAAATAGGAAAGCTCAAAGGCACCGAGCATATTTCCGGTTTTTAAAAGGAGTACATGACTTGATTGATCCTAATTTTCCCTCTGTGGCAAAAGCGGTCCCTGGAAATTGGGAGTTCTTTAAAAATGAAGTTATAAATCTTTGTTGTTTCAACAAAGATATATGGAAAAAATTACTTTGTGTCTAGCAAAAGTGATCATCATCTCAAGCAGCTGGAAAGTCAAACATTAACTCACTCCATTGGTTCGCATATCATCAATCAGATGCTGAAATGCAGAAATAAATGTCAAAACAAAACACTCTATGGAAAAGCTTGCATTGGTACTCCCAAATACACCACCTTTTCTCCCACAACAGTATGGACGTTGTGCAGTGATTGGTAATTCAGGTGACCTTTTGAAAACAAAGTTTGGAAAAGAGATTTTCAGTTATGATGTTGTCATATGAGGGAATGGAGCTCCCACAAAGAATTATATGCAATATGCGGGCATGAAAGTTACATTTCGGCTTCTCAACAGAGGATCAGCCAAGGCCCTTGATAAAGTTGCAGAATTGGATGAAACTCGAAAAGAAGTTCTGATTATTGAAACCACTATTCATGACATTATGAGTAGAATTATTCGGAAAGTTCCAATTCCAAATCATGTATATCTCATGTTAGGAACATCTTTTGGATCTTCAGCCAAAGGCACTAGAGTCAAGGCACTTGAATTTTCTCTTTCTGTATGTGATTCTGTCGATGTTTATGGATTCATAGTTGACCCTGGTTACACAGAATGGACTAGATATTTTCCTAAGTCAAGACAAGGCCACACTCCTCTTCAAGGAAGAGCATATTATCAGATGCTGAAATGCAGGTAAGTTCCAACAAAAGATGTCAAGATTTTCAGGAGTGCTTTTGTCTTTGTGTCACTGGTGTGTATCGAGGGATCTTGCATAGCCCTTGCCCATAATTCATGCTGAATAGTGAAGAATCCACCCACTCTTGATTGATGAGTGATAGCGATCCAAGCGCCAGTTCATTTGGCGGAAAATTATAAATCATGATTTTGATGGAGCCGCCAGCAGGCCCGTTTAAAAATAATTTGTGTAACTATAGCAACCGGTCTTTGTTTGGGCTTGATTTAGTGATGTTTTAGTGGACCATGGGTCACACTCGCCAATTCAGATGGGCCGTTGAGACCATGGATTGTTGTTGTTAAAGCCCGAAACCAAGTCAATAGATCACATAGACGGCGCGTCAACACAAATTTTGAACCTGTCAACCACCGAGTCGGCATGCGTGTGGCTTCACAGACTGCCAGTTAGATCGCTGATATCTGAGTTTTAGAGCCTGAAATATCTAGCTTGAGCCCATCCTGTGACAATCCACTGCGATTTGGGGTGAACAAATTTTCTTTTAAAACATGATTTGTTAAATCGTGGCCATTTAGCAGTCGGGTGGAAGATAAAAATAACAGGTGTATTCACTCTCATAAATCCACGCGGCATTGTTCGCTTATCGACTATGCAATCGGGGTTCCTCTTAAGTCTGTATATTCTTATGGGCAGCCGAGCAGCTGATTACGAGGAGGAGGTTCCTAGCGTATAAAAAATTCACTGACAGTCGGTTTCCAGTTTGATGTCTTTGGTGGCAGCCGATTGAAGTCTAAATTAATTTTCTTTCTTCACGTGGATCAGCCGTTTACTCCTTGAGGATGATGTGTCTACCCTTTCAATTGGTAGCCACAAGCTCAAAAGATATGTGCTGGAGAAACTCAATTGTTTGTTAAGTGATGTGGCAGTGCAGAGTAAATAACGATTTGTTTAAAGTGGCTTCCAGTCTGTTTGGGCCCATGATGGAATTTGGACTTTTAGTTTAAGTGGGATTTCCTTTAATAAGTTACTTTATTTAAGTAAAGATTGATGGAGAAAAAAATGGATCTATGATCCATTTTCACTTTTATTTTTATTATTATTTTGTAGAGCCTTTTTTTTTGGCCTATAAAAGAGCATAGCTCTTTCATTTGTAAAGATGGAAAGTTTTTGGGCTGGGAGGATTTTTTCCCCAGAGTTATAAAGAAATTCATTGTTGAGTTTTTTGGATATGTTGGGTTTTTCAGTGGTAATCTTGCGTTTTCATAAGTTGTAGACTAAGCCGGCATAGAAGACTAACAATCTAGCACGTTGGGCAAGCATTTGCGGCTGCCAAGTTACTTGTCGTCGTTGTGTTCTTGGAGGTCTGGGAGTAATGGAAAGTAGTCAGTTATACTACCATTCTCTTGGCCTCTGATTATGGAGTGGACCAGCCTGATCTCCCTTCTGCAAAACGCAAAGCCTTTTTTATTCCCCTTCTGACTCCATTCGCCCTTCTGATACTGGCACTGGCCTTTCCCTCGAGGACTGATCCTCCCTTCCCTTCCTGCCCAACAATCCGACTTATTTTCCTTTCTGCTACCCGAGTTTCTCTGAGGCAGCCTCTTTAGATCACCCTGCCCTCGGCTACACTTGCCTTGGAGATCCGAACTTACGGAAACCCCCCTAGAGCTGGAGAAGAGCCAGCCTGAAGCAAGGAGAGAGAAGGTGTGGTGACATTGGCCTCTCGAGAGAGAGGTTGTTGCCGGGTCGGTGCGCCGACGGCTTGGGCTTTCGGCACCCGCGTGCCAGTTTCGGGCGACAACAAACCTGTTATGCTATTGTTGTACCCATTTTGATATAAGATTTCATGTCTTTCTTCTTTCTTACAACTCCCCCTGTCATCATATCTCCTCTTTGTTAACTGGACTCCGTACTAACCAATGTATTATCATTTATCTTAACATTTTATTTCTTGCAACAGGTTCTTGAATGATAACTTAAATGATAGATCCATAGACTCCCCCTTGTCAATGTCCTTCCTCTCCTTTGTCAACATTGTGTGACAGAGTTTACACTCAGCATCACATTGTTCTTTAAAAATTGTATTACATAACTTGCTCTTCTTAAGAAGTCTTCACATAATCCTTGGTTTGAGATAACAACGGGTTTTTCTACAAGTTTAAGAGACAAATTTAGAAAGAACTTTCTTAAACTGATATATATATTTTTAAAATAGCCATTGTTCATTCACAATCTTCATTGTTATTTTTACTCATCCCAACACTTCTTCAATAGACTAGATTTTTTATTTTTCATATCAGACTTGAGTTTTCTTCTACTGTCAACAATTTTTATGTCATGACTTCAACTTCTAAGTGAACATAAAATCTTTATCTTCTATTGGATTGCAGACTTCATGGTCTTCATGAATCACACATTTTGTTGTTCTTGTGTTACTTCATAGGTCTTATACTTTCTTTATGTCAACCATACACCAATCTTATCATTTAACCTTGATCATTTGTTGTATTTGAAGAAGATAGCTTTCAGCATACTTCAACATTAGATACCAATTGAATTTTTTTTATACCAATTGGAATTTTCTGACTTTAAACTCCCTCCGAGTATATGATCCCTCCTAATATTATTTTCAGGGTTCTCTTTAAATCATGAGAGATATTAGAAAATAATCCCACAATCATCACTATATCCTTCTTCATTACCTTCCTCTTCATCTTCATCGGTGTATTCTTTTACATCTCCATCTTGCTTTTCATCATAATGGATGTCATTTCTATCTATGGCACTAATTATGCTCATCATCATCTTTGGAGACCTCACTGACGTTTGAAATTTGTGTTTCTTCCGAATTTTTCCTCCATATCTTCCCATGAGGTATCATGCTTACTTCTTCTTTATCATCTTCCGTGTTTGTGTCTTGTTTCCTTCTCAAACTTTGATCTTTTCCCTTGGTTTTGCAGTCAACAGCCTTGTGACCAAACTTATGACAATAATGATAGTATCCATATAATTTCCCTTTATGTTTGAGGAATATATTATCTTCTTGCTTCACAACTTCCATCTTCTTCCATTGTTTCTGAGCTTCTACTGAAACACTCTTCCTTAGTTTACATTCTCTAGCCATATGTCCAAGGTTATTACATTTGTAACACTATGTCATATCTTTGAAGAGGTCCAAACCGGTTATGATTTCTTCCTTTTGGTTTGTTACTAGACGTATCCTTCTTATATTCATAAACCTTTCCATAAACTCTGCCTTTCAGGGCTTTATGACCAAAATTATTACAAGAGTCACAATGACCCAAAAAGATCTGTTGATATCTATTTGTCAGTGGTCTATTAGAAACCTCATTAGTTTTGTCTTTGTCATGAAAGGATGAAACATATTTCTTGCTAGGCTTCCCTTTTAGCAGGACTCTTTAGTGCATCATAGCTTCTTTCATTTCCACCTTGGTTTGTGATAGAGGAATATTTTGGCTTCTTTATTTTGTCATATCCTAGACCAGTTTTATCATTTGATGGTCTTTGGCTACTTAAGATATCATCTAAGAATCCTTGAGCTGTTCTCAAACTTTGATTTGATATATTTTTCATCAACCCATTTTCTAAGTTGAATAATCTCCTTTTCAAGTTTTTCAGAATCTTGGATTCTCTCCTTGAGAAGAACTACTAGATCCTCTTCGGTCTTCTTGGATTCTTGAAGCTGGTTTTTCAAGTCCATAATAATTTGATTTGTTTGTTCTTGGTACTTTGAGAGTTTCTCTTTCAAAAGTTTGTTCATTTTCCTACATTTTTCAATTTCATCAACAGCAACCATGAATTGAGCTTCTATGTCCACTTATGATTCCTCATCTGAATTTGTTGTCCCTATAAATAGGATTTATGCATCTTCACTTTCATCGTCACTATCTTATTTGGAATAAAAGTTCTTCATCTTTTTCTTAAACTTAATCTTACCCATGGTCTTACACTTATGGCAGCAAGATTATTCATGATCACTCTCCTCTTGTTTTGGGTAAGGACACTTATTGGCAAAATGTCCAATTCTTCCATAGTTAAAACATTTCAAGGGTAGCTTTCCTTTGTATTTACCAGTTCCTTTCTCAAGTTTACTAATGAAAAGAGCTTCTTCGTCATCTAGGTTCTCCAGTTCGTTCTTGGATAGGGCTTTAAATGTTGCCTCTTTTCTTGAAGGTTCATTATGTCACGTCCTCATCTCATATGCATTGAAGATCCCATGTAGTTCATCTATTGTTATGTCGTCAAGGTCATCTTGTTCTTCTACAGTGGACACTTTTGAGTCATACTTCATTGGCAATGTTCTTAATACCTTGATCACCACTGTTCTTTCTTTTAATTTTATACTTTGATTTCTAGTATTCTCCATTCCGCATTCTGCATTCCGCCTTCCCCTTTCTGCCTTCCACATTCCGCTGGTGGACACCGGGTCGCGGAAACTCATGATATACTATACCTTGATTTCTCATCTTTCGTAACTTGCGTTTTGCCTTCTGCCTTCCGCATTCCATTGGCGGACACCGGGTCACTGAAACTCATATTATACAAGACCTTGATTTCTCATCTTCCGCATTCCACCTTCCGCCTTCCATTTTCCGCCTTCAGACTCTTCTTCTTTTGCCCTAGGTAGACATTTTACTGAAGTAGTGCAAATATGGCTGGGAGGCACTTTTGGCAGATTGATATCTTCTTCCTCATAGACTTTTTGATCAAGTTAATGATATGGTTGGATGCACCATACAACACTCTAAATATACACACTCTTAAAATAGTTTCCTCGTAATCCTATGAGATGTGGTTGGCATTTCCCTGAGGCCACTTAAGCAGATTTTAACATTAATTCCATACTTATGCAAATTTCTTAATTTGGTCCAATCTTCCTAAAACATTGTTTTGGCAGGTCCATAACTTCTTCTTAAGGCACTTTTAAGTCAATCTAAAGATATGGTCAGGTATAAAAATCACCTATCTACAAGACTACCATCTTGTGTGAACATTCTCTTCAACCCACAAATTATGGCGAGCATTTTTATGAGACTATTTAGCCATTTTTACTTGCTTTGGTGTAAAACCCTATTTTGGTAGACCTAGAACTTTCTCCTCAGAACTGTTGAAGGCAAGCTGAGACCATGAATAGATAACCAGTATAACAAGTTATATCCTGGTACCATGGTATAGGCATTTTAGTCAAACTATGAATTATGGTGGGCATTCTCTTAGACCCTCTTAGACCAGTTTGACTATTTCTTCCATACTTAGTCAATTTCTTGATTTTCATCAATTTGTCATATTTCTCCAGAATGATGTCATAATGCAACAATGATTTCAACTTCATGCCACATCATCATCTATGCCATGCCATGCTATGTCATCATATATGCCATATCATTATCCATGTCATGTCATCACTACATTTGTCTTTTACTAATTTTGTCCTGCCATATCATGCCATATCATCATCCATGTCATGTCATCACTACCTTTGTCTTTCACTGAGTTTGTCCATTCCATCATATCCTTGGTTATTCCTTTGTCATTATTGAACTCATTTGACATGAATGATGATCCATGTAATGGATCCTTTGTCTTTTTACTAATTTCATCCTGCTACCATGTCTATTAGTTATTCCTTTGTCATTCATGAACTCCTTTGACATCAATGACAACTATATTCTCAACAATCCTGAAGCACCAAAGGGTCCAGCCATAACCACCTCTCAAAAAGTGTTGGTAATGCCCATCATGGTCCTAAAAAAATGACCCTCTCTTCTTGGGCACATATGAAGGTGTGTTGGTATTGGTACTGCGCTCTTTTACTAAGTTATGAACACATTGATTTTTGTTATAAGGTCTGCTTGAAACACGACCACTTTCTTAGTTGCTCCATGTTTGATATTTTAAAACAAAATCCTCAACTATTTTTAAAAAAATGCAAACAATATAACCAACTTGATTGGAGGAGTCTTAATGCCAACCACCATTAAGTAGAAATAACCTTAGATCAAGATACCAAAACTAATTCCAAGCCAGCAAGTTCTACAAATGGCCCATTTCCACCACTCGCAACAATGGCATACTATAAATCTCTCTAAACACTATCAAAGTCTATGCACCAAAAGATATTATGAAAGATACCCATGTAAGATGGAGAAATCCCAAGATAGACTGGGTTGGGTTGGACAAAAATCTAGAAAAGAGCATCCTCTCATGGATGTCATTTAAGTTAGCCAAATGTAAAGGAAAATTAATTGTGTCCCAAGTCATTTATGGAGAATATCTTCCCAAGATGGAATGTTCCCAATTGTTAAATGATTGGGATATCTTATAATAAATTGAAATGAATCTCCCCATCTTTGATTTTTACCAAGAGAAATGAATCTCCCCATCTTTGCTTTGCTTGGTTCAAATTCTTTGTTGCAAATTCAATATCAACTAGTAATAGGGTAATCCAACGAATAGTTTTATAATGCATGGCTTTTTTTCAAAGTAAGTTTTACCAGCAGAAATTAGTCTCCCCATCTTTTCTTAGGTCAACCCGTAAGATCAACCCGTAATGGGAGATCCAAAGAATGGTTTCCCAGATGGTTTACAACACTTTTTACCGCATATTCTCAATTGCTAAATGAATGGAAAATTTTAAAATTAATAATTAATTAAAAACAACCCATGCTCTTTGATGCATGGCTCTTTTTCAAAGTATTTTTTACTAAGAAAATAAACTTTCGATCTTTGCTTGGGTCAAATTCTGTGTTACAGATTCAATATCAGCTCACAACAGCAGATTCAAAGAATAGTTCCCATATTGTTTACAGCACTTGTTACTTACTGGTGAATCTCAAAAGTTCTCAATGGAACATTTTGACACGGCCTTCACTCAACAACCGAACACTCCACCTTTCATTCAAGAACATCAGTTTATGAATAGCTGCACAACATTCTTCGAGAGAACAATACGCCTTTAGGGTTTGAACATATTGAACAAACGTTGATTTATATATCTCTCCCACTGTTCCACATGGAAATAATTTCCAAGTTTGAATTAGAATTAGAACTTGGTACAATACAAGAAAAAGAAACAGAAAGAACAATTTCAATTCAAGAAAATGTGAAGGGTATACATCTTAAATACTCTCGAAATGCTAGTCATTTCCTCGAATACTAAATAAATACAAGCAATTATCTTTAAGAATACTACTTAATAGGGTCGCTACTTTGATCATACCTCAGCCTAAACAATTTCACCATCTACACTTCTATCCTGCATTGTGGAACAATATCTTTCCAACCTCCTTCCACATGCCTCAGGTGGGCAGAAAATTGTAGAACCAATCAAACGAAAACATAATTAACCCTCGGGAAACTTTGCATGCTAGAGCTCTGGACGAAAAACCAAGAACCAATCCAAGATTGGTCTGATCCCAAACTTTCCAGCCAAAGGGTATGCAAATACTCAACCCCAGGCAAAACTCAAAGCACACAAACAAATATGGCCAACCAGAGGCCCAAAAACACTGAATTTGATTCAAAATGCAAATTCCAGTAAGGATTGAAACCTGTAATAACTAATAACAAGAAAACAATATAAGTTAACAGTTCAAACTCCACGTGACATTTGTTTGTCTGAGCCAAACCAAATAAGTCAGCTGAATTAATTTGTTTGCTAGTTTTCTGGTCCAATTTGGCCAAACTTTGTAACTATGGACCAAATAGACCTCCCTTGCATGAAGTCTCAACACACCACCTTGGACAGAAATCATGAGCAAAACAAATGTCTCAGATGTTCTCAATAACCACAACCTACACTTCAAGCGTTTTCATTCACCCTTCAATGTTAAATGAAGAAATCTCCTCACATATCATAGCACCAATTGTTTTTCATTCAATATGTATCTCTGTTTTAAAATTGCAGGAGCTCAAACAGAAATACAATCCTTGGCATCATTGAACAAAACAAGCAACAGTTCATGCAAGCAAGCCAGTGAGAAAAATGGAGGATTAGAGGTCACAATTGAAGGGGACATCTCCAACCATTAGCATTTCTCAAATGCAACATGAGTTGTAGCAACTTCAGCATATAATACATTGGAACTAGCAGTTCTGTTCGTAGATGTTGGGCAAAGCATATATCATAACACATTGGAACACTTATTTTGGCATTATAATCAATCAAGTACTGATTAAAGACAATAAAACCTCTTCCACCGTCATTCTATATATTCCTCAATCGACAAAACGAGATATAGTTGATCAGCAATGGAATTACATATTTTCAATTATCATCAATGAAGCAAATATCAATATCCATATATATAGAGAGAGATACAGATTTATGTGAGAATGAAATGAAAAAGCACATATATCTCCATATACACAGATATATGGCAATAAACACAACTATACAATAAACTCAGATTTTATTAAATGAATGAAAGAGAACAAACTGTAAAACAAAAGCAGCTAGAATGGTGGTAGTTGTATCTCTGAAAAGAGAGGTGGCGAATACGATCGCTTGTGACAAGTTGAATACAAAAGGATTTCGAAGGGCCTTTTATCATAAATCCTTAAAGAGGCAGAAAATCATAACCCTAACCCTAGGAGATGAATCGTCATAAAGTTTGCGGCCCCAAGGCGGTTAGTTGAACAGTCAACTTCTCGGGGTCATAACTTTTGCATACGGTTTTTGTTTGGGGCACTTGATAGCTCGTTGGAAAGGTTTATCTGAGATTTTCAACTTTCGAATGGGTCAAATACATGCCATTGGAGATTATTTGACCCCCCGAATCACCAAAAAAAATTCATTTAGGGCCTCAAAACAGCCCTAGAAGTTTGGGACTCAAAAAACCATAGAAAATTACAAGAAAAATGCCAAAATAAAAAACTGTCTTGAGCCAGTGGAATAGGTGGGTGGCCACCTATACCCATCTGGATCAGTCCTCCCCCCTTAGGAAGCAATGGTCTCCATTACGTTGAGTGCCCCCATCAAATGGGGAAACCTTTATTGAACTTGACTCCTGGTGAGCCACTTGCCTTGGTGGAGGCGCTGCCCTCCTTTGACAACTCGATATAGTTGGATATTCTATCGGTGGGTGTCCTTCACCTGTTTGTCCATGATACGATCAATGGTTTATTGTTCCATGCAATCGATATTAATCGTTGTAGGTATCAATTGTTCTGCCACCTCCAAGGTGTCCGATATTAGTGCAAAATATGGTCGAAGGAGCTCCACATTGAATATTGGGTGCACGCAAAGAAATCGAGGAATGCTTTAATTCGAAGGCATTGTCACCAACAGCCTTGGTGATGGTGTATGGCCCATATCGAAGTGGGCAAAGCTTGCGATGGGGTCATGTGAGCCTCTCTTTTGCAAATGAAACCAAATCTTATCCCCCACCCGAAACTTGTGTGGAACCCAATGTTGTTCATGTCAATGCGTGTATTTTGTATTAGCGTTTTCCAAATTTCGTGGACCTATTGGCAGATGTGTTGGATTCGTTCAACAAATCTGGTGGCCTTATCAACCTCATCCTGAGCATGGGAATATTCCTCCTGTGTGGATGCAAGGGGAAGAGCTACATCAATTTGGGTCAGTGGTTGGAAACCCAAGCACGCCTGAAAAGGGTTGTGATCGATAGAGCTATGAAGCGCTCTATTATAGCTATGTTGAACATAAGGAAGGCTCTCATCCCATGTGCAAGGATGTTTATAATTGTACATTCTTAGAATATGCACAATCATCTGGTTTACTACCTTTGTTTGTCCATCGGTATGGGGTGGAAGGCAAACGATTTGGTGAGCTTAGTATCCATCAATGACCATAGACTAAACCAGAAAGTGCTCAAGAACCTGTTTTCCCGATCTAAGATGATAGTTTGTGGCAGCCCAAAATGAACCCAAACATGCTCGAAGAAGAGCTTAGCAGTGGCTTGGGAAAATATTCTCCTCTTGCAAGCTATCAAAATGGCCATCTTAGAGAAGCAATCCACAACCACAAACACACAGTGATCACCATGCTTAGTTGAAGGTAGTCCTGACATGTACTCCATGGAGATAGATTCCCATGGCTCATTCGGAGTGCGCGGCGGAGTGTACAACCCTTGGTTTTTGACGATTGGTTTTGCGATGGTGCAGGCAGTGTAGGATCTGATATATAACCTAACGTCTTGTCAGAGTTTGGACCAATAAAAATACTTCTGCAAGATCGCCACTATCTTCTCAGTGCCACCCGACTATAATACGCTTCTCAAATCATCTTCACACACTTGCTTGAAGGAACACAGAGATGGCCCAGGTGGCATAGCAATCCTTCCTGAAGGTGAAAGTATGCTACTAGTGTACCTACACACAAGGATTGATAGATGAGAGTGAACTCAAGATCATTGTCATATAGCTCTAGCCACCCAGACGTCTCCTGGCCATAAGAATTGAGCACCATGGTTAATGCTGCTACTGGAGGTCGATTGAGGCAATCAATGACTCGATTGGTGTTGCCCTTCTTATATTTAATGTTCATGTGGAACTGCTGCAAGTAAGTGGACTACTGGTGGCGTTCATTCTGTAACTTTCCTTGGGTTTGCATGAACTGCAAGGACTTGTGATCAATGTGGATAATTGTTTCTTTTCTAAGGATGTAATGCTTCCATTGGTGGCAGGATTGGATAATGGAGTACATTTCCTTATCATAGGTGGAGTACTTGTGAACTATATCTGAAAATGTCTCACTGTGATATGCCACTGGATGGCCATGCTGAGTGAGGACCGCACCAACAGTGTAGTCCAAAGCATCTGTATTGATCTCAAATGGTTGTTGCATATTTGGTAAGGTAAAGACAGGAATTGAACATAAGCGTTGCTCCAGCTCCTCCAATGTGTGTTGTTGTGTCTTGGACCAAATGAAACTGGCCTTATATAAACCTTTGTTCACCAGGATAATGGACCAAGCAATATTAGAGAATCCCAACACAAATATGTGGTAGAAGTTTGCAAGGCCTACAAAGCTACAAAGCTCTATGAGAGTCGTCGGGGTCGGCCAATCGTGAATGGATTTGATCTTGGTCGGATCTACATGAACACCATGTCCGTCCACAATGTATCCAGATACTAAACCCTTTCCATGCCAAATGAGCACTTCTCTAGATTGGCATATAAATTGTGTTGTCGCAGGGTGTTGAGGACCTGGTAGATATGTTGCAAATGTTCTACCCATGTTCTACTGTAGATGAGGATATCATCTAGATATACGACCACAAAGGAATTGGTGAATGGTCATAGAATGTCATCCATCATCCTCATGAAGATTGTTGGAGCATTGTTCAAGCCGAAAGGCATGACCAACCAATCAAAAAGGCATTCCCAATATTTGAAGGCAGTCTTCCAGACATCGACTGCTCAATTGGCACTTGATGATAGTTGGAATTCAGGTCAATCTTGCTAAAAAAATTCTCCCTTAAGCTAGTCAAGGAGGACGTCGATCCGAGGAAGGGGATACTGATTCCGAACTATGATCTTCTTTAGAGATCGCTAGTCAATACAGAGTCATCGTGTCCCATCTTTCTTCTGTACCAACACAGTTGGGCTCCCACAAGGTGAGGAGTTGGGTCGAATGTGCCCCTTTTGGATTAACTCTTGAATCTGGCGTTTGATTTCTTCATTCTCCATGAGGGAACGCATGTAATCTAGCCCATTAGATAAAGGCACACCAGGTATCAAATCAATGGAATGATTGACCTTATAATGTATTGAAACCCCGACATGTGTGGTGAATATGTCTTTGTATGCTTACATGATCTTATCCACGTGTTTCTGCTATGTAGAGGGATTATGTGTGGAGGCGGTGGATTTTGTTGTGATATTTCGTTCACCCTTAGAACGAACCATGAAGAGTACAAATTTCTCTGTCTAGGAGATTACCTTCCTACACTGCTTTGTTGTGATGAGACACACTACAATAGCAGAAAGTGTCTCCAGTATCCTGTAAAGTTTCTTTTCCAAAGTAATAATGACACTACGAGGTCTAGACTCGTACACAACATGATGTTTCCACATATACGGTTGTTGTAAACTAACATAGATCCATTTTAAACCCGGATCTATCAAGCACCGAGAGGAATCCAATTTCTTAAGGTGTACATTTGTTTACCATTTGGATCTCTCTCGGTACTTTGATAGATCTGGGTTTAAAATGGATTTATGTTAGTTTAATTTTTTTTTTATTTAAGTCCATATGTAATTTAAATTTTTCAGTTTTTATTTTTTTTTATTTTTTATTTATGTCGGCTAGCATAACGTGACGGGGTTGGAGAGCACCGCGCTTCTCTCAATGCAAAGAACATCACAAACTTCAAGATGCAAAACATCACATGTTACCTCATCTTTGAAGAGCTTGATGCCATAAGAGAGGCAACATAGTTGACTGGCGCAGATGTCTCGTCCCTGGCTCAGCCAGCCAATGTTGTAGGGTTAGGGATGTGGAACCATCGAAAGCTTCAATCTTTTGACGACCTCAGCCGAGATGAGGTTCTTTTGACTACCATTGTCAACAATGAAATGTAGTGGATTCCCCTACACCCATAGTTGCGAATGAAAGAGGCGCTCCCCTTCCTTTGGCTCCTCTGATTCTTCTGGTTGGATCTTTGCGATTGTGATGGTGGCACTAGGTTTTGCGTCAATGATCTGCTTACCCCTTTCCTTCTTTGCATCAGTGTCTAAGTCAAAGTCCGGATCTGGGGATTTTTTCTCGACCAACAATGATTGTTTTGAGCGGCATTCATCGATGTTGTGCGAGGAAATTTTGTAGAACTTACACCACTTATCGGTGTCCTTCGATTTCCCATTACCCCTATTTGCATGTGGCTTGGACTGGTTGTCTATACTTTGGCCATCCTTGCTTTGTCCTTTGGGTTGTGAATTAGGGATACTTTTTCCCGACTTCTTAAGTTGATTTACAGACCCAAAATCCCGCTTATTCTTTTTCTTGAACTTTTGTTCAATCTTGACAGCATATGGGTAATCTGCTCCTAGTGAAGATATGTCCAGGAAATCCATCTCTGACTGAATGTACCTGTGCAATCCACTGCGGTACTTTAGAACCAAGTGTCATTCAGAGTCTCTAATACCCAACTTTGAGCACAGGGTATGGAATATATTAGTATACTCTAGCACCGTTTGGTCTCTTTCCTAGCGCAATGTCATCCACAGGGTGTACTAGTCATCATAATTTCCGACATGATAGAATTCCTCTTTGACAACATCGACAAAAGATCCCCAAGTGGGTTATGTATTGAATATCTCATATTCATCCCTCGCATGCCTTTCGCAGTACCCATCCCACTAATTTTTGACATGGGGGAGGGACTTAAGGAGTGCGAAAGTGATATTTTCACTGTCGAAAAAAAATTGAATAGAGAAGTAACCCATCTAACGGACTCAACCATTTTTCCAAAGCATATGCATCTTTCCTTCAAATAAGGGGATTTCAAAGTTTACTTGTACCTTGAAGGGAGTCGCACCCCTGAAATGGCTACTCATTGAAGGTGCATCCATCTTTGTCTGCATTCTTCAAAGGATTTGGGCGAAGTTATCCATTATCTCCCTTCTCTGTCGCGCAAGGGCTTCCTCAAGCAACAGTTTAATAGGATAACTTGCTCTGTCATCTCTCTTTTTCTTCCCCTGCCATGTGAGGCTACTTGGGACAATGAGAGTTATTTTTCCCAAGCTCAACTAGTTCGAGACCCAACTCTCGATATTTAGATCGCGTCAAGGACATGCACTGAAAAACCACAAGAGCAAAATGCTTTAATACCATTGATCCGGATTTATGTGAGAATGAAATGAATGAGCGCATATATATATATATATATATATCAATAAACACAGTGAAACAATAAACTCAGATTCTATTAAATAAATGAAACAGAACAAACTGTAGAACAAAAGCAGCTAGAATGGTGGTAGTTGTATCTCTGAGAAGAGATGTGGTGCCTACGCTCACTCGTGATAAGTTGAATACAAAAGAAGACCGAAATGGTCTTTTATCATAAATCCTTAAAGAGGCAAAAAACCCTAACCCTAACCCTAGGAGATGAATCATCATAAAGTTTGCGGCCCCAAGGTGGTTAGTTGAATAGTCAACTTAGCAGGGTCATATCCATTTGGGGCACTCGATATCCCATTGGAAAGGTCTATTCGATCTTAGAAACTTTCGATTAAGGCCAAATGTATGTTACTAATTCCCAGTTGGCCCCTTGGATCGCCAAAAAATGTCGTTTAGGGCCTCAAAAGAACCCTAAAAGTTTAGGACCCGAAAAACCGTAGAAACTTACAAGAAAATTGCCAAAATGAAAAATTGTCTGAGGCAGTGGAATAGGTGGGTGGCCACCTATACACATATGGATCATATATATATTTGGGGGTTGCTTTTAGTAACTTGAATTGTCCCTTTGGCTAAATTTCCACCCTATTAAAACTTACCTAGGTCCTTATTATCATGCAAATCTACACCATGAGATTCACACGATAATTTTCGTCCACCTAGCCTTGTCACCGCATGATGCCTCTCAATCCACATTGGTGCTATTCCAAGTGTTAGGAGGGTATCGATGAATGGTATAAAGTTGCAAAATGTACAAGATGGTCAACACACAAAAGTCTCCTTATTGAGTTGTTCGTAAACAGTGAAGAGCAAGGGAACCTTTCAAATAATAATTTTAGATGGTTGAAGTTAAATACTAGAGATAGTTGCAACAACGAATTAATAAAAATAAGTGGAGTCAACCTACACCTTAGGTGACATAAATTCATAATAAATGCACTACAAGCTACCAAAACAAAACAAACAACTTAATCTATAACAACCAAAATATTCAAAGAAATAGAACAAAGCATAATCATACCAAACGCGTATTACCCAAGAGATTAATTGAATCATAGTGAGACGTAGATGGAAAACTACCATAGATCTCCTTGCTTGAAGTGGAGGCAGTGATCTAAGGTGTTGGAGATGGAAGAGTGAAGAGTTGTCCATCGTTGCCAACTGTTCAAAGAAAATAATATCCAACCCTTCCTCTTCTTCTCAAATATGTATATATAAAACCTCAATTCTCCCTAGTAGCTTGAGAAAGAGAAGAGAATGCTCATTTAGGAAAAAGATCAACATGCACATTACGCAAGATCTCTTCTTTACTTTAGGAATATTATTTCCTGTGTTGTCTGACTTTTCCATTGTGTTAAGATATTTTTTCTATTTTCCTTTTAACAACAACAGCTTTATACCTTTTACCATTTCTTTTCATGCAAGGATAACATTCCAAAGTCAAAGTCAGGCTTTTAATCTTTTAGCATACCATGAAAAATGCCAACTATACCCAAGAGGTCAAACTAAGTTTTGGAGTGATCAAATTTCACATATGAAATCAAGGTTTGGAAAGTCGAGATTGGTAATGATGACCACTAAACATAACAATTCAAATTAGGGTTTTGGAAAGCAATTTTATAACCTCGTGTAAATGGGAGTCTTCTAACATACTACCATGTGTCATATTGGGAGAACCATCCACCTGCCCAAGACTGCTCTTGATTCATCACTCTTTCACCATCAAAACCTTGAACCATACCATCACTACTTGCTCGAAACCATGACATTAACCTGTACTTGCCATACATAGAAACTATTAATTATAAATGTGCCCAAAAATCGTATTTCTTGAAAATGCAAACAAAAAAAAGCCTCATTGGAATTTACAAGAATGAATGTACAAGTATCATTGTTATGTGGGCCCCCCTGATGTCAAGTTCTTGAGAAAAGCAACTACTAAAATTAGCAGTCTCAGACTTTGTTAGCTCTGAAAAGAACTACAATCAATGTATGTTAAGATCAATGAACAATGTAACCAACATGATGGAATCTCATTGGATCTTAACCCTCTAGTAGTGGAAATACAACTGGGGATTAACAGTCCTACACCAAGCCTCATCCACACCAAGTGTTGAACCCAAGTTTTCATATCAATACAAAGACTATCACATAACTACTGGCAGTTGTAACACTCCCATGAAATACATGTTTGTTTTTAAATTTTTTAAAGTCATTGATTTGTAGAATGTTGTTGGATTGAAACTTAAGCATAAGTATATAAATTGCAAGTAAAAATTTTACCCATGGACAAGTAAAATTCACCCTCTGGGATCCTCAAACAAAATCAAAAAGAAGTGAATGTAATTCAAAAATGTTATATTTTCTTCAAAATATAAAACAAGTCTCTGTGCTATTTACCAAAATTAAAAATACATGGGTATTTCTCATTGCATTATATGGTATGCTTTAATGTACCATATTTGGTTTAATATGTATTCAAAAACATGATGATCTTAGTAGGCTTTTACCAAAAATGTTAAAAGAGATGTGCTAGTGATTGCATTGATTGGTTTTTAGAACTTGGTTTGTCTATAATAAAGATGCTTTGCCTTAGATCACTCTCTCATAAAAAGATAATAATATTCTAAAGCCTTAGAACTATTGTTAACAATTTTTATTTTTTTAAATTATGTTTGATGGGTAGTACATCATTGTGCTTATTGATGTTGATCTTCTAAAACTAAGTGAGAGATAGGGTGCAACAAGGCCCATTATGATCATGACCAGCCTCCTCCAACGGCCAACAACATTGTTGACTAGTGACCAACCCCATTGATGCAAGAGGACCCTCAATACCCTCAATATCAGACATGACAAAAACTCTCCAGTTGTTGTAACAGCAAAAAAATTAAACAAAATGGTGACCAATCATAAATTTAACTGAACAAAAAGAAATACACAAAGAACAATATATATCCACAATATCTAATTTATTTTATTAATCAAGTCCAAGCTCTCAAGTCTCTTAGGACAGCTTTAACAAATTGGTACCATATTTGGTTTATACCCGATCAACACCACCTCAGCCAATCTTCACACAACTACAATTCACAAACCAAAAGTTTCTCAACAACTACCTCCAAAAGCCTTACCACCTACACTTTTGCAACAGTAATGACCAATGCCTCTATCAACCACCACAACCAGTCAATGGATATTTACTCAGAGGAAAAGCTACCCTACTTACTCATGGGAAGATAAATTTATACACAACAATTGGGAATCAAACATCTCTAAGCATTTCGGCTTTTAGTGATCTAGTTACCCAACGAATCAGTTCATTTATTTTCTTCACGGAAATTATTTTATCTTATGGTCGTGGCCATCACCCAACATCCACATGTATGCTCCAACCTTAGAAATTCTTGCATTCATCCAATCCTACACACATGATGCCATGTTGTAAGTTATTTTGTCCTATGGCCAAAGGCCAAACGTCTATTGTTTCCAATAGTCTAGTCTTCTTTGGTTGTTGATGATTCATATGTATAATCATAAGTAATACTTTGGCATTTCTGTAATCCTAACAAAGCAACATTTATCCTCCTAGTTCCACAATTTACATGTTAAGGAAATAACCCAATTCCACCCTTGGCAATATCCTATGGTCATTTTGAAACCTTGTACACTTGTAGCTAGTATAAACTTTAACACTTAGTGGCTTGTGAATAATTGTGTTATCCATGATGAACATGATGATTGGAAAGATCACCATAAAACTTTCTACAGTAAGTAATGTTTGCTGTTAGCTCTTATACAACCAAGTACTTCTTACGTAGCAACTTTTGAACATTGCAATATATCTTCTTCAACCAAATACTTCCGTAGCAATATTTTCCTAGACTTATTCCATAGCCAAAACCACGATATCTCTTTTGCAATAGCAATAGTTGTAGCAACCTTTGTCACAACATAAACCCTACAAATTATTATGTAGCCAGCATCTAAGATATTGAAAGCAAATGAGATGTGCAAGATAGCTTTCCATACCAAGGATGCTCCTCCATTAGACTTGCGAATGGAAAATTTGAGCATCTTGCTCAAAAGGCAAACTAACAAAAGGTGTAGACTAGACATCCTCCTTTTCCCATCACTGCCACTAACATCCACAACATTTATTTCAAGGTCCTCACCCAACATTATTATGCATATACCCCACTTTTTAATATTTATTCCATTCCTTGTGAGTCTATTCACAAGGTATTGCACTACTTCCTCTTATTTTACCCCATCAAAGATTACTGCCTTACATCACTCCCATTCAATGGTACTCACTACCACCCCAATCTCGCTCTTATGCACTATCACCAGTTTCTGAACATACACCACTAATGCTTGTTGTTCAAGCATCTCCTCAATTTGTTTTCCTTGGACTACAACCACTCATCTGTTACAATCACTCATTGCTACAATATCTATATAACCTCCTCTTACATATTTTTCAACACCTCATCCTTGGCATCCTGTACCCAATGTTATTCAAAATCAAAAGTGTATCTCCTCTTACAACTTATACCCAATCCATCCACTTGAGGCATGCTTCACTACTCATTTATATAACTCTACCCCACATTAAACCTTTGCTAGCCATCTACACTTCTCTCTCTACAAAAACTTTATTGCTCCACTACCATCATCTTCTTCACTTGGCCAAAATTCTTGTTGCATCTTTGATTGGTTTGTTGCTACACCTCTTCAAGCAAAGTGTTACTTTCTTCACCAACAAACACATTAACACTCAATAACTATGGGAGTTCACATTTCCCATCTACATCTTTTCCACTCTTCACATATGTCGTAAAAGTATCTCTTTGGATCTCCTCATTGCAAGACCATTCTTTGCAATACATTTTTTTTGCTCATGCAAGCTACCTCACATGGCATTCTATCTCCACATTCACTTCTCCATTGTTCCTCATGCAAAGCTACCTCAAGTGGCATTCTATCTACACATTCACTTCTCTAATCTTTCTCATGCACTCTATCTCACTCAACGTTTTATCTACACCTTCACCTCTCTCTTTATCATTCAGGTTGCCTCTCAACGTTTTGTCTACACATCAAATTTTTTTTATGTAGGATACCTCACTAAATACTCTATCTACATATCCATTTTTCCACACTTCCTCATGTAAGTTGCCTCACTCGATGTTTTGTATGCATATCCACTTGAACAAAATACAATTCTCAAACATATCTTCAACTTTCCCCCTTGTCCCTACTCAGGTCTAGAACACATTCACTTGCAGATTATTATCTTCGCTAGCAAATTTGCAATCTACTCCTTCCATGTTCAAATCAATGTCTTCTTTGTCTTTTACAATCTTACTTGTTCTTCCACAACTACCACAAACCACTACACACTCAAATTCACGCAATTCCCTCCTTGGAAAATTCTACCCAACATTCCTCTCTTCATAGAAAATGTCCAAATCCCTGAAGATTCACTCACTATAGACCATATGATGCAACGGGACACTTGACCCCTACATATCAAACACACAAAAATTCTCTAATTGCTATAACAACAAACAACTCAAAAATTCAAATAAAACGATAATCAAAGTCGTAAATTTAATTAAACAAGCAAAAACACACAACACAAACAAAGAACATGGTATCTCCACAATCTCCAATTTATTTTATTAATCAAGGCCAAAATCTCGACCATGTTGAAACAATTTTAATAAATTGCTACCATCTCTAACTTTTGCTTAATTGACACCACCACACACTCTTCGTACGACTACAATTCACAAGCCAAAACCTTCTCAACAATTACCTCTCCAAAGCTGGCAACCTAGACTTTAAAAACAATGACTAGTGCCTATATCCGCCGCCACAACCATTCAACAAAAATTCAAAGGAAATGGTTCCTTGCTTAATCATGGGCAAATAATTTTACACCTAGCAAATGGGAGCCAAACAACTCCAACCACTTCTAACTTCCAATGATCTAGTTGCCTAACAAATTGGCTCATTTCTTTTGGTGCAAGGGTTATTCTATGTTGTGGTCATGGTTTCACCCAACATCCACACATTACTGCTCCAAACTTTGAAATTCTAACAATCATCCACGAACGCATCTCCCCTATACTTGGTTTTAGAGCACCTCGCTACTCTCGATGCAATAGATGTTAACACTTGGCAGCTTGTGAGCAACTAAGCCACCCACAATGAACATGACAATTTGTAAGATCACCACAAACCTTGTTAACACTTGGAAGCTTGTTAATAATTAGCAATCCACCATAAACATGACAACTGGCAAAATCACCACAAAGCCTTGTTAATAGTTGGCAGATTGTGAAAAAATGAGCCATCCACAGTAAACATGACAGATGGCAAGATCGCCACAAAATCTACGGTAGCAAGTATCATGTGTTAACTCTTCTATAGCCAAGTACTTCCACAACAACTTTCATAGCAATCTCTCTTCTTCGACCAAATATTTGTAGCAACATTTTCCATAACAACTTATTTCATAGCCAAAACTATAAAAAGTTAAATTTTTTACCATGGAATTTGCTAAAATAACTTATGTAACAACATAAAACCTACAAATATTATGGAGGGAACATCCAAACTACTAAAAAAAGAATGAAATGTGCATGACAGTTTTTGATGCAAGAGAACTTACATTGTACTCAAACACATTGCATAGTTCATTGATGCAAACCATACATATAATAGAAGTAACAAGGAACTAATATCTCTTACATGGCAACATCCTACCAACCATTCACCATACTCGAAAAATGCACAGCCAATTCCTCTGTTGGGTCAAGCTGGGCAAAAGCCCTAGAAACCACATCATTTAACATAAACAACAACTCGAAAAACAAGCCCAACTCACAATCCACATACATAAATTTTGAAGGAAAGTAAAGCATCAAACATTTACACACTCCATATGATCAATCACCCCTAAAGAAATGGTGAAGAAATTGAAAATAGATGAAAAAAATACTCCCACGAGACATGGTGAGGAAGAAAAATTCAATAAGGATGAGCACTCAAGAGATTGTATGCATGAACAGTAATGGGCTAAGTTAGGTTTGTTAAAGTTTAGGGTTAAATAAATGTTTGATATAGGAAATTTTAAATTATATACTTTAACGCATAAAACAAAACAAAAACACAAAGCTAGATAAGAACAGTATCGTTGTAATAAATTCAAAAACATAATTTTCATCTCTTTCAACTTTAACACTTCAATGGTCACTGTGTTAAAGTTAGTCCTTGGCACACCTATCCCACAAGGGCTCCAAAAACAATCACGACCTGCTAGGGAAGGCTCCAAAAACAATCACAACCTGCTAGGGAAGGTCAAACACAATCACGCCTAGCCTCAAAAGGGACAACAACAGTCACGGTCAATCAAAGAGGTCACAAACAACTCATGTCTCGGTCACAGATCAGCCCAATACAAACACGGCCAGCCTAGAGGTGTCACTAGTAGCTCACAGCTCAGTCAATAGAGCAACATGCAGTCACGGATCAGCCCAAGGAAAGAGAACATAGTTATAGCTCAATCCACGAGAAAGGAGAAACAAAAACCCAAAAAAGCTCACTTCAAAGCAGCAGTAACCCTAAGCGTCAAGCATAAACCAACAAGGATCAGATCTGTACTCCCTTCATGCCAAGCTACACACAAGAATGAAATTATGAACTTAATTTATAATCTCGACAAGCCTTTTAGAAGGGTCACTTAGACAATCCTAGGATTTAGGATAGTTACCAAAATAAAAACATAAAATAAAGTTAGGTTGACTTAGACTAGGGTACCAAGGGTCAAATATGCACAAAATAAAAACAATAAAGGTTAAGTCATCATAGCAAAGGTGGTCATCGTACCACACGCAATGAGGGCACTAGGACCAATAAGAAGATAAAGGGTACCACACGCAATGAGGGCACTAGGACCATAAGTCAATTAAACGGGTCACAACAAAGTGGTAAGGCAACCCCCTTACCCATAAGACCAAGGTGTACCACAAAGTGGGGAAATAACCCTTTTACCCACAAGACCAACAAGACCAAGGACTTTAATATTTTCATTTTCAAGGTACATTGTCACGTGTGTTCCATATATATTTTTATCATCACATTATAAAGAAAAATCCAAATTGGATGATGTGATCTTCTGGTCCTCAATATTGCTCATAAGGGTTAAGTGCTAGTGACATTACTAAGAGGTGGTCAGTGCCTTGAGAAACAACCTAGCAATAACCGATTAGGGGAGAGGACATCACACATCATCATCTTGGTCAATTGACCAAGATCCATCTAGTTAGTTGACCAGGTATGTACATGAAGGAATCGTTGGGTCCTAAACCAAGAATCTGCTTGGTCCCAGACTGGGAACTTTTGGCTCAACCTACAAGATCTGCTTGGTCCCAGACCAAGAAACTGCCTAGTCTCAGACCAAGAACCCCTAGAGGCATATAGGGGCCCTAACCGCATGTTAGGGACTTTGCCATGGCATCAGCCTACTTGGTCCCAGACATGATGTCTTCATGTCTTCATGTCGTCATGTCTAGGGACTTCATAAGTTAAGATTCAATCATATAAAGAGTTAAGTAAGCTTTCTTACTTGTCACAAAAAATATGCTTGGGTCAAGCCTTCTAGGATTTGTTGGTTATAAAACTAACATACATCTTCAAGGGGTCATCATGTCCATATTCTATCAAATCCATTTCCTAATATAACACTTGTCGATACTACTGAAATAAACACGTCTCTTTGTTTAGTTGTCATTGATTTTAAATCTAGTCAATTAGTGAGGTCAACCAATCATGTAAATATTAGATCTTTACCAATTTTATCTCTTTGATGGTCAATGAACCCCTACAGCCAAGATTAATAAAGTTCAAACCCTTAAATTAGTTTGACAATGCTAAAACCCTCATCTTAGGATCATTATAGACCTTGATAAATACCAAACAAAGTTAACTACAAACCCTCAATTTGATACCATGTTAAAGTTTAGGGTTGGGTTAGGGTTTGATATAAGAAATTTTGGATTTTATACTTTAATCCATAAAACAAAGGTCAATCCAAAACAATACTTTTGTAATAAATTCCAAAACATAATTTTCATCTCTTTCAACTTTAACACTCCAATGGTCACTGTGTTAAAATTGGTCCTTGAGATAACCTATGAATTGCAATATACAAAACAATAACAATAACAATAGTACCATACAAAAACATACCAATAAATATCAATCAACAAACAATAACAATGTTGGTTTAGATCTACATTGGATCTGCCTTATACTCAAATACTTTTGAAGTGAGATATTATCGTTGTAAAAACAAGTCAAAAAAGGAACAAATGACATAAACTAGAGAGAGTAGGATTAGATAATTACAAACCTCCAAAGCTTAACCAAAACAGTCCAAAAATGAGAGAGAACCTTCAAACCCTTGCAAAGTGAGTCATTGTTCAATTTAGATAGTCATAGCAGGTCACACCTTGATTCCAAACATCCAAGGTTCAACCCAGAGGGCTTCCAAACATTCACAAACTAACTCAACAAACCAACATAGGTCATAGCCCAACTCCAAAGGTGGAAACAAAGTCACAACTCAACAAGGGGAGGTCACCACAATCCACATGTTAGCAAAAGAAGGTCAAACAATCCACAGCCCAATAGAGAAGAGACACCACAATCTAAGGTTAGCCCTAGAGGGTTTACACAATCCACAGTCCTACCCTAGAGGGCTTCAAAATAGTCACGGCCTGCTAAGAGAAGGTCAACTCAATCATGCCCAGCCCACAAGGGCTCCAAATCAATCATAGCCTACTAGAAGTAGGCCAACACAATCACACCCAACCCACAAGGGCCCCAATAACAGTCGCAACCTGCTAGGGAAGGTCAAACATAGTCACCCCCAACCTCAAAAGGGACAACAACAATCACAACCAGTCAAAGAGGTCACAAACAACTCATGTCTAAGTCACAAATCAGCCCAATACAAACACAACCAACCTAGAGGTGTCACTAGCAGCTCATGCCTCATCAATGAAGAGAGCCACATACAATCACGAATCAACCCAAGGAGGGACAACACAATCATAGCTCAAGCCACAAGGAGAAAAGAGCAACAAAGACCCAAAAACATAGACTTCAAAGCAACACTAACACTAGTCATCAAGCATAAACCAACAATGATCAAATCTATACTTCCTTAATTTTACACAAGAGTGAAGTTACAAACTTAATTTATAATCTTAAAAAACCTTCTTGAAGGGTCGCTTAGACAATCCTAAGATTTATGATAGTTGCCAAAATAAAAACATAAAATAAAGTTAGGTTAACATAGACTAAGGTACCAAAGGTCAAATGGTCACACAAAATGAAAACAATAAAGGTTAAGACATCATAGCAAAGGTGGTCATGGTACCACACACAATGAAGGCATTAAACCAATAGGAAAATAAAAGACCAAAAGTGAACTAAAGGGGTCACAACAAGGTGGTAAGGCAACCCCCTTACCCACAAGACCAAGGTGTACCATAAAGTGGGAAATAACCCTTTTACCCATAAGACCAAGGACTTTAACCTTTTCTCTCTCATGGTATATTGTCACATGTGTTCCATATTTTTTTTATCATCACTATATAAAGAAAAATCCAAAATGGATGTGTTCCTCTAGTCCTTAATATTGCTCCTAAGGATTAAGGGCTAGTGACATCATTAAGGGGTGGTTAGTCCTTGAGAAATAGCCTTGCAATAACAAATTAAGAGAGAGGACATCACACATCATCATCTTGGTTGACTAACTAGGTATGTACCTAGAGGGACTACTTGGTCACAAACCAAGAAGTCTTTGCCTCAACCTCTAGGTTCCATTTGGTCCCAAACCAAAAACCCCTAGAAACATATAAGGGCCCTAAGTGCATGTTAGAGAGTTTGCCATGGCATCAACTTGCTTGGCCCCATACCAAGAACCCCAAGAAATTGTTAAGGGCCCTAGGGTACCTTCTAGGGACTTACTCTACCTAGTTCATTAACCAAGAACCCTAGTTCACTGACTAGGGTACCATCCTCCTTAAGAATGGATCTCAAAGCTGCACTAACTTTAACAAGGTTTGGGGTATGTTGCAATAATGTTTAGTCCCTTATTACAAAAAGATTGGAAGGAAAAGCAAGGAATGTGAGTATCCCCATGAAGGGAGCTATTATTCTATGATTGATCTAAGAATGATTTCATTCAAAAGTGGTATTATTCATCAAATATATTTGATACCAACATACATTATAGTAAATGTGGCTGATCATAATGAGAAAGCAAAAGAGTACTTAATGGTGATGATGTTACTAACACTGAAACCTGTAACAAAAGAATGTTCTGCTATTAGTGTGGAAGGATAATCAAAGATTGCAGCAGTAATCGAAACCACGACCACTGCAAGGTTTTACCTTCATGAGATGGGATTCAATTCCTCAGAACTGGAAGTGATGGATTGGCTACAGAGCACTGGAAACAAAAACAAACAAAGTGACTAGATGTGGAAATTTTGAATAAAGGAAGGGAGGCAGTGTGCAGACTGAATCATGCTTTGAATTGGTGGAGAAGGAAAATGACTGAGGCTATGAACCAAGAGGCTCATAAAAAATTTAAACACAGAGTATGCCACAAGAGCACTCATGTTGTAATCCACCAACACATTGCAGAGTCCACTGAGTCAGCTGTCATTGGTCTTGCAATGACCAATACATGGCAACTTCTGGTCTGTTTGCTGTCAATTACACAAAAGTTAATTAAGCGATTTTAGAAATTCTATTGAACATTACATGGGCATGGTCCTTGCTGAGCCTTCTGTTAGTTTTTGTACCTAGGCAGATGTTCCCTAGGTGACTTTAATTTTTTTGCCTAAAGTCACTTTAAGAGGGAAAAAGGTGACCCTCACATTAAATGTCACTTAATGAGACTTTATATCAATAAAGTCACTTTTTGATAAATTTAAGTGGGTGAGTGATTTTATTTATGAGAAATAAATAAAAGGGATTTTCACTCTCAATCAATCTCATCCATTGGATTGATTCTTTCTCCACCATTGGATTAAGAAACTCACTTAGGGTAAACAAAAAGGCTGAGGGAGGCAAAAGGACATTCATTTGTTCATTTTTTCAGAGAAGAGAGAGAGCTGGGGCAAGGAGGTCGAGTTTTCTGAGAGAAACTTTTGCACAGAAATCGAGGTGATTTACCTTCATTTATTGCTGGTACTTTTGCACAAAAATCGAGGAAGAGTACGGTCTGCATTTATTGCACCGTACGGTCTGCATTTAATTTCCAGAAATCGATGTACAACCTGTAGTACGGCCTGCATTTAATGTGGCACAGAAATCGAGGTACGGCTGCACAGAAATCGAGGTACTGCTGCATTAAATTTCCTGCACAGTTTTTGAGGTACGAACAGCATTTATTTGGCACTGTTTTCGAGGATGTACTGCTGGGTTTTAATGCTGTACGGTCTGCAAAGTTTAGGCACAGATTTTTAAGTGTACGGCTAGTGTTTTTGCTGAGCACAGTGTTCAGATTTTTGAGATAAAAATCTGTTGTGGAGATAAGTAATATTTCCTGAGTATTTTCTGTCCTACATTTTGCTGAAGAAAATAATAAAAATCTCTCCTCTCTCTGACTGGTTTTCCCCGTGGGGGTTTTTCCAGGGCTGATTAGCCAAAAATCTCTGAGTTAAATTTATGGTGTGCATGCATTTGTTTTCAGCCTGTTAGTAATTTTTACTGTGTGTTTAAAATTGTTCAGCAAAATTTCAAGCNTCAGAGAGGGGCTGATGATGAGGATGTGGCTTTGGCAGCCAAGGGTAAGAAGAAGAAGGGCCCCAAGAAGAGTGGGGCCAAGCAGCAGCAGCAGCAGGGTCAGCAGAGTGGGCAGAAGAAGGACTTGAGTANAGTGAAAAACACAAATTGTTCATTTAAACCAGCAAGCAGTAAAACTCAGTTTTTCAACATGGTATCAGAGCAAAGGGGGCAGAAACAGTGATTTTTGCAGAGACAC
>LPNX011024889.1:141227-177072 GCA_001517045.1 Pseudotsuga menziesii | reverse complement strand
ACACAGGAGGGGATTCAGAGACAGCTGACTGTTCCTTATACTCCTGAGCAGAATGGAGTAGCTGAAAGGAAGAACAGGTCTATTGTGGCAGCAGCCAAGGCGATGCTCCATGATCAGGGACTACCTTTCTTTCTTTGGGCTGAGGCATGTAGTACTACAGTATATCTGCAGAACAGGAGTCCTCACGGGGCAATGGGGAGCAAGACTCCTGAAGAGATGTATTCGGGAAAGAATCCTGAGGGGAGCCATTTCCGCATATTTGGCTCTTTCACTTACTCTCACGTCCCTTCTGACAAGAGGACGAAGTTTGATCCCACTGCAAAGAGAGGCATCTTTGTGGGATATGATGAGACTTCGAAGGCTTATAGGATTTACTTACCTTATTCGCGGAAAGTTGTTGTCCGCCGGGAAGTAAAGTTTGATGAGGAGAGAGCCTTCCGGAAGTCCAGAGAGTTAGAGCAGGGGGAGGCACCAGCCTCCACACCTCCGTTAGTGCAGGCTTCTTCGATACAGCTTACAGGTCCACAGGTTTCTGGAGGGTCTGGATCACAGGGTGCAGGTACAGTGTCTTCAGGTTTGGTGATTCAGACAGTTGGTACTTCAAGGACAGTGTCTGGGACAGGTTCAGGTTCAGGTACAGGTACAGGTTTGAGTCCTCAGGTGACAGCATCGGCAGGCACAGGATCTTCAGTTACTGGTCCTCTGGATTTAGGACATTCTGGTACCGGGACTTCTTCAGATGAGGAGGAGCAGCCTTCAAGTAAGAGGAAGCCTAAGTGGCTTCAGGAGACCTTGAAGGATGCTGAGGCAGTTGGTAAACCCCGGGAGAGGATCAGGACAGTAGTGGAGCCTGAGAGGCTTGGTGTGGTCCGGGATGATATGGCTCTTGTTGCATGCCTTCGTGACTCTGAGCCATCTACTTTTGAGGAAGCTTCCCAGCATCTGGTTTGGAGAGATGCCATGATGGAAGAGTACCATTCCATCATGAAGAATGATGCATGGGAGATTGTACCGAGACCTGAGGGGAAGTCAGTTGTGACTTCCAGATGGCTTTACAAGGTAAAGCATGCTGCGGATGGCAGCGTAGAGAAGTACAAGGCTAGATTTGTGGCACAGGGTTTCTCACAAGTTGAGGGAGTCGACTATGATGAGACTTTTGCTCCAGTTGCACGATATTCTTCTATCAGGGCAGTGATTTCTATAGCAGCAGAGATGGGTTGGAGGATCCACCAGATGGATGTGAAGACCGCATTTCTCAATGGTCTTCTGCAGGAAGAAGTATATCTAGAGCAGCCACAGGGATTCGAGATACATGGGAGAGATTCTCATGTGTGCAGGTTGAAGAAAGCTTTGTACAGGCTAAAGCAAGCTCCTAGAGCTTGGTACTCCAGGATAGATGAATATCTGACATCGATGGGATTTCAGAAGAGTGAGGCTGATCCCAACCTTTACTTCATTGTGGTTGGGGGGGATTCGCTCATTCTTTTGTTGTATGTTGATGATCTGTTCATCACAGGTGCTGAGCGTCTCATTGCACATTGCAAGAGAGACTTAGCTTCGAAGTATGATATGATCGATATTGGGCTGATGCACTATTATTTGGGTATGGAGGTTTGGCAGGAGCCTAGGCATATTTTCCTTGGACAAGGAAAGTATGCAGCTGATATTCTGAGGAGATTTAAGATGGAGGACTGCAGGCCTATGTCTACACCTATGATCACCAACTGGAAGCAACTCCATGCTTCCGAGGGCAAGTTGGTGGATCCCACTGTATATCGTCAGCTTATTGGGTCTTTGATGTATCTGGTCAACACCAGGCCAGATTTGTGCTTTGCGGTGAACACTCTTAGCCAGTTCATGGTTGAGCCTAGGAGTGTGCACTGGACAGCTGCAAAGCACATTTTGAGATATCTTGCAGAGACAGTGGACTATGGTCTGGACTACAGGGGTTCGGATGGAGTCGGATTGGTTGGTTTTACAGATTCAGACTGGGCAGGTTGCGTACGGGATCGGAAGAGCACTTCCGATTGTTGTTTCAGTTTGGGCTCGGCAGCAGTGTCGTAGTTCAGCCGGAAACAGAGATCCATTGCATTGAGTTCGGCTGAGGCTGAATATATGGCAGCCAATCAAGCTACTTGTGAAGCACTGTGGCTTCGCAAGCTTTTGGTAGATTTGTTTGATCAAGAGCTTAGACCTACGATGATCTACTGCAACAATCAGAGTTGCATTTAGCTCTCTGAGAATCCAGTGTTCCATGACAGGTCAAAGCACATAGAGATCAGATACCATTTCATCCGAGACTACGTTCAGAGAGGGGCAGTTGAGCTTCGACATATTTCTACTGATGAGCAGATAGCTGACATCTTGACGAAGTCTTTGGGGAGGGGCAAGTTCGTCTTATTCAAAAATAAGTTGGGAGTGGTACGAAACACCTTCCTCGATAAGAGGGAGTGTTAGTTTTTGTACTTAGGCAGATGTTCCCTAGGTAACTTTAATTTTTTTGCCTAAAGTCACTTTAAGAGAGAAAAAGGTGACCCTCACATTAAATGTCACTTAATGAGACTTTATATCAATAAAGTCACTTTTTGATAAATTTAAGTGGGTGAGTGATTTTATTTATGAGAAATAAATAAAAAGAATTTTCACTCTCAATCAATCTCATCCATTGGATTGATTCTTTCTCCACCATTGGATTAAGAAACTCACTTAAGGTAAACAAAAAGGCTGAGGGAGGCAAAAGGACATTCACTTGTTCATTTTTTCAGAGAAGAGAGAGAGCTGAGGCAAAGAAGTCGAGTTTGCTGAAGGAGGTCAAGTTTTATGAGAGAAACTTTTGCACAGAAATCGAGGAACATTGAATGCACAGAAATCGAGGTGATTTACCTTCATTTATTGCTAATACTTTTGCACAAAAATCGAGGAAGAGTACAGTCTGCGTTTATTGCACCATACGGTCTACATTTAATTTCCAAAAATCGATGTACAGCCTGTAGTACGGCCAGCATTTAATGTGGCACAAAAATCAAGGTACATCTGCACATAAATCAAGGTACGGCTGCACAAAAATCGAGGTACAGCTGCATTAAATTTCCTGCACAGTTTTCGAGATACAAACAACATTTATTTGGCACTGTTTTCGAGGATGTACAGCTGGGTTTTAATGCTGTACGGTCTGCAAAGTTTAGGCACAGATTTTTAAATGTACGGCTGATGTTTTTGCTGAGCACAGTGTTCAAATTTTTGAGATAAAAATCTGTTGTGGAGATGAGTAATATTTCCTGAATATTTTCTGTTCTACATTTTGCTGAAGAAAATTATAAAAATCTCTCCTCTCTGACTGGTTTTCCCCATGGGGTTTTTCCAGGGCTGATTAGCCAAAAATCTCTGAGTTAAATTTATGGTGTGCATGCATTTGTTTTCAGCCTGTTAATTATTTTTACTGTGTGTTTAAAATTGTTCAGCAAAATTTTAAGTAGCTTCAAGCCTATGCAAAACCAGCTGAAGTGAAAAACACAAATTGTTCATTTAAACCAGTAAGCAGTAAAACTCAGTTTTTCAACACCTTCAATCAGAACTGTTTGGTGATAAGTTGAAGGAAACAGAACCCCAATAGGGGGGGCTGAAACACAGGAGTTGGGCATGCCCAACTGCCCAAGGGCACTGCAAATTGACTGAACACTTATCATGTGGCATGCGTGCCATTAGCTGGCCTGATGTTAATCATGTCTGAATTGCCTCAAGGATGTAATGTTGTAGTAGTTGCTTGATTCCAATAAAGAGATCAGAGATTTTATGTATGATAGTAAATTATCTGCTGTACCTTGGCATTTCTTGTGGAGGAATTCCTCTATTGCAATTAGAACTAAATGAGTGTTTATGCTTCTGGGTTGTATTTCCTGAAAGAAATGTTTTCATTAGCTGTTTTGATTCATCAAGCTGGACAGAATGTGTGTATCTGCACTAGAATATATCTAAGAAGAAAAAAGAGAGATGCAGCAGACTTGCGCTGTCTGCATCAAGGATTCTTCTGCATCACTCATCCAACAGCCAATATAGTTGTTAACTAGTGCTACCACGCCTCCGTACTCAGATCCCATTAAGAAGATAGCCAAAAGTGTTCTGGAAGTCAATCATGTAACTTTTAGAAATAGAAATCAACGACTACAATCATCACACTAAAACACAACAACAACATCCAGCAAGCAGCTAAGTACAGTGGACCATTACCCAAACACCCAAAGTGTGCTTTGAATTAATTGCACACGGTATAGCAAGCCCCGTGCAATACTATGATTCACAGTTGCATATATGCAGCTGTAGACACCCATTGTTAAACCCATGCCATGACATACAAGGCGTACACATTTGCCCATACCATCCAAAATATAGATTTGAATCTATTAGCACATTTTCTGCATATGTTTGTTATTTGTTACCTGAAATGTGAAATAATACAATAGAAGCCCCGAGTAAAAATCATACAATCAAAGGTCGATGTCTCAGTCAAGTATCCAACTCCTATTCAATGCCTATCATGGAAACCATAACCAACATTAACATTCTTCCAAACATAAACATGTTCTTAATAAACTAGGAACGTATACAACACTTGTGAACTAGACGTAAACATTGCATACTTGTAATAGGTATCCTGTAAAAAGCGTATAACCTATATACATGAAAGAACGTTATTGCCGATTGTAGTTCCCATGATAAACATGGAAAAGTTGGAAGATATAAATAAAAAACAGATATTTAAAATAAAATTAACAACCAAAAACAAACATAAACCTTCGATCGAAAAAAAGTCCTAACTAGAGAAAATATCAAATTTAAACAGTATTGGAAAACATATACACTGGGCAATCGATGACGGCATAGGCTAGATATGCAATGACCCATCGCATTCACAAATTCACATACACAACATCCAACCAACCCAGTAAATTAGCATGGCATGAGGATTCGGCATACCGCAGACGGCAGATACAACATACACCCTGGGCAGTACATTCAACAGTCTTTAACAAACTTCTGCTCGGTGGATGTAGTCAGCCTAGAAACACCCCTGCCCCGCTCAATTCAGGATGCCTTAAAACGGAAACCACCTGATGCAAGCCATACATATAATAAAAGTAACAAGGAACCAACAGCCCCTATATGGCAATATACCCCCAGTTATTCATCGCACTCAAAAAATTGCACAGGAATTCCCTCTGTTGGGCAAAAGCCCTAGAAACCACATCATTTAACAGAAACAACCCCTCGAAAAATACGCACTATTCACAATCCACATATGTTTACTTTCAAGAAAACGTAAAGCATCAGACATTTTCCAGCGAGAACGAGGTTAAAATCTCCCAAAAATATAGAGGGTGGTGTCAACAGACACCGTGAATGAGCAAGTGATTGATGGGCAAGAGAAAGAATGAGTCACATAAAGACTTATCAGCCTCCGAATCCGTAGAGGGTTCGGCCCTGCCTTTTCAGGGAGTAAACAACATCCATGGCTGTCACGGTCTTTCTCCTGGCGTGCTCTGTGTATGTGACGACATCCCTAATCACATTCTCCAAGAAGATCTTCAAGACGCCTCTGGTCTCTTCATAAATGAGGCCGCTGATACGCTTGACGCCTCCTCTCCTGGCCAGACGCCTGATGGCGGGCTTGGTGATGCCTTGGATATTATCTCTGAGAACTTTCCTGTGCCTCTTGGCACCTCCTTTCCCCAAACCCTTGCCTCCCTTTCCACGCCCCGACATCTTTCGTTTCTCGCTGCCCGCCGCTGCTCTCAACCAAAATGACAACAGTGAAGAAGGGAGATGAACAAAAGAAAGTGGGGGGAAGAAAATATATATATACATAGTCTCTCACACACATCTCCGCTCTTCAATTCAAATGCCTCTCATCAACGGCTGAGAGGCCTCGATCCGTTGCACCCCGATCTTCTCCATACGGGCCGTCGATGAGATTTCGTCAACGGCTCCAATCAAATTGAGGAGGATTGCTTCGAGTCTTCTCAACAAAAGTTTAGGTTTCTTATAAACACGATTTTGGAGGTACATGTTTTGATGTTTAACTTGTTATTACAAGGTAAAAGGATTTGTACAAATATGAAAAAGGTATTTTTTTTATAGACTAGATTGGACTATAACATTGTAATGGGATTTTTCAAAGGAGAATGTGGGGTTGGAATTTTCTTGATCATGGATAAACATCATTAAGATTTGGTTGGGATGTGGGAGAGGATCAAACATTAGGGCTGAAATATTGGTTTTTTTTGTGGGTTTTTTTTTCCCAGATATAAGGGGACTTATTATCTAAAAAATTTGGAGATTCTCAGGTGGTAGTGGATTAGTGTGCTGGAAGATCTGAGTTAAACGTCATTGGCCTGGAAAATTGGAAAAGAAAGATACAATTTGCAATCCTTACTTTCACAGCCTTCACCATTCATCATGTTTATAGGGGATTTAACCACAAGGCTGGTTTTTTGTCAAAGAGAGGGTTGGGATTACACGATGGCATACTATATTTTGAAGAAAATTGGAATCTACAACTTGTGGGGGGGTCAATTACAGATATACTGGATGTGGATTTTTTGTTTCGTACATTGTAGACACTGTCTACTAGATATAATATGTTATATACTATAAGCATTAGGAAAAACAACATCAAGGTTTTTGTTTAGATATGAAATGTTTATATCTTGAATAGAGATAATCATACATAAGATATGCCTGACATATAGAAGTTGTAGAAGTTATAGAAAAAAAGAATATATCCATGGGATAAGCCTGATCGTAGTTTCTTTGATTCAAACTATGAATAACAAGGAACTTTTTTTGATGGAAAAAAAGTGAAAAGGGTATTTTTTAGAATGGTGATTTTGTCTCATATGTTAGAACTATCTTAATTTTGTACTTATCAAGCATTTAAAGAGATTAGAATTTTGGAAGTGTAAATTGTTTTATCATTTAAAATGGAACTAGGTATAAATGAAAAATGGGGTACAATGTCTCTATTTATGTGTAAATTTGGATCTCTTTTTTTATATTTTTTTAACTAAAACCGAGAGAGTTTACATTAAAAAGAAGTTGTGGCCACACCATCTAGCTAAAGAGTTTGCAAAAAAGGAAGGGAAATTGTTCAGGCTACCCAAGTTCAAAATTTGCAGTATCTCTAGAATTTATCCATTCGTTTCTGATGGTGTTTTCTTTCTCTACTAACTTACTAGAATAGACCTTTATAAAACTATTACGACAAAATTTGCACTTGTGACACATAAGCTAGATAAAAACATGGTAATTGGAAAAACTCAGTGGCCTGGAGAACTGAGGTCTGGGTCACTAACGCAGAGCAACAGATTTATTGATGCTAGGCTAAGGATGCAAATACTAAGTTGCAATTTTGTTTATTGAAGGCTCTTCCTGCTCTGGTCCTTGGTAAGTCTTCGGAGACCCCACTAAAGAATTAGCCCAATGCTCGACATATCTGATTTTGGGCATGACCTCCCTTTTCAACCTACGGATGTTTTCCTGAATTTCTTGAATCGGCTCCCCTTATTCACGCCCGTGGGCATGCAGACATGATATTTCTACCTCCAACATAGCAATTTTGGAGCTTGTTGTTTCCAATTTGGCATTGGAATCTTCATATCTCTAAATTTCCCTCCTTATCTCTACATCCGCGCATTGCTCGACGTCTTACTAACATCTGTCTAAATAGCTCAAGAGAAATCCCACCTTTTTCCAATTTTGTTATCCCATGCTCTTGTTGCACTAGAGAAATCAGGGAATGAGAGTTCGAGCCAACCATATTTACTCCAGCTCTGCTTAAACCGAAATGTTGACCCAAGGACCCTCTGAAAGATTGCCTCTATTATCAATTCAAACTTGGTTCTTTCGCCAATGCGTATTCTCCTCGCTCATTCTCTGTATTTCCACAAATACAACGGTAGTCTCGCCAACCTATTGCATCTCCATATCCTGAGATTTCCCACACGCTTCAGCAGATGAATGAAGGGTTGTATTCTTCAAGTTTTACAGTGCATTTATTATCGGTTCGTTGAGGTAATCAAGGGGAGGTACTACGCACCTCCACCACCCTTAGGTCATGATGGTTAAGACAGTTAACACTTGTGATATCAGCTTGCAAATGGCTTACTTTCTAGATTTCTAAACCGACATTAGGGGATGTGGCCCCCCTATTTTTCAAACCCTTGGGCTAAAGAACATACAAGCTTTTCAAACCCTTGGGCTAAAGAACATACAAGCTTGGCTTGAAAACCCTTGGGCTAAAGAACATACAAGCTTGGCTTGAAAATCCGCCACCTTGTTATGTTTCCTTGTAACATGAAAAACATGGATTTTGTCAATTTTTTTGCACCATAAAAGAGTTTTGGAAATTAACCTATGCAAATAAGGGCCATTGGGCGGATTTTTATAGATCAAGTAATGAATGACCAAGGTTGAGTCCCCAATGATAGTGAGATTTTTACATCCTCCTTCAAATGCAAGTTAGACACCCTTACATAAGGCTAAGGCCTTTGCTTGATTGATAGGGGCTATGCATGGACCCCAGGTGTGTTTCAGTTCTTGAGATTCTTTGAGGTCAAGCAAGACTCCCCCCTCCCCCGCTCATGCCACCCCTTGGACCTATTTTTTATTACAACGTTTATATTAGGTGTATTCATCAAATCTCTCTTTGTTTGTATCTATATTTAGCTAACATATAATGTTATAATGTTATTGCTACATATAATTTAGAAGACGAAAAGTATCTCTTTGTTTTAACTAGCATAAAGAAGAAAATCAACATTTCTAAAATAAGAACAAACTCTCATGAGCTCCATAATAAAACTCTCATGAGCTCCATAACAAACTCTCATGAGCTCCATGACAATTACAATGGTAACTTACAATACAATTTATGGAGACACTATCCAAATTCATGGATCAGATGCATAAATGTACTTCACTGCTAAGTTGATTTTGAAAAAAACGAGAAGAGCAAGTGTAAACTCGACCATACTTGGAAACGGTGCTCAGAGACCCCCTTTGGCATGTACATCAAGACAATGCCATGCAAATACACTGCTTGGATGTTGAAATGGACATTAGAATCAGGCTCCCCTCAAAATTATGAGAAAATCGACTATAAACTTGCATATGCTTCCTTCAAGTGCTCAAGGACCCCCCTAAAACATAAAACAAGGCTATACTCATCATTGTACAAATCATGCCTCGGTATTTGTGCCAATCCTTTCAAGGAGGCCTAGGGGAGGTGCCAAGCCAAGATTATAATATATATACATATAGTTAAAACCATATATATATAACAAACCCTATAAATACAATACGTTGAATCAGGTGAACCACTTGCAGCAAATTGAGGAGGCCATGGGGGAGGTGCCATGTGGCACCATGTGATTGGTGCACATGGCATCCGTCTATTGGTCCCTGCCACATCATCAACGCCTAGTCATGTTTCACACCACCATGCCATGTCTTTAAGCCACGCCGCCATGCATTATCATTATACTGATTATATAGTCTTGCCACTTGTTAGCCACCTTGATTGTACAACCTACCACTTGGCAGTCTGTAGGCCTCCCATGTGGCACTCTCCTACAACTTTTGCATGTTTCATCAAAACTTGAGAACGGAATATCTTCCTCATGCGATGTTCATTTGAGGTGATTCAAGCGTCGTCGAAAAGATCTCATCAATCTCTATGCAATGGTGTTGTTTCCATCGACATTCAAGCACTTTGATATTTAAGCATTCCCAGATCCACCTAGATCAAGTGCGTACCAAAATTATTACAAGAGCTCATGTTTTATAACATTATATGCACTAGTGTATTTTACCAACAATAGCATCAGTGCTTACGTACTTTCCAAGTGCACCAATGTTCTATATCAAAAATAGCACTAGTGCTTGCTAACTATTAAAACGCAGTGGTGCAAACTAACTATTACAAAGTGCCAATGTGATAATTCAAGAAAAATGCACATATAAAGTTGATTGAAACGTTGATTGTTGTTATAATTTAAAATTTAATGGTGTGGTTAATATAGAATAGCGCACAAAGGTGATTGGAGGAGTTTTAATGACATTTTGGAAGCTAGGGTTTTCACAGTAATCTCTTGTGCATGTTCACCCAGTTTTCAATAGACCTATGAGGAGTAGTAGTTGACGGAGGGTAATGACATCAAGGGTGAGGGGAGGGTCAGCTCCCTCCTCCTCGGAGCAGGTTGCAGGGGTTCAAGTTGGGAGTATCCAAGTTCCTTTAAACAAAATGGGAGGAGAAGGATTGATTAGATCAGGACCTCATGTGCAATAGGGAGGTGGGAGTATATGCCCTGGACAGTGTCTACCTAGATCCTCCCATCTTCCCTTTATGCAGATCAAGTCGGATAAAGTAAGAGACCGAATCTAGTATATGAAATACCATGTTCTAATTAGGAAGTTTGTTGGGATCTTAACTTTAGAGAAAGCCCTAATCTGGTGGATAAATTTGACATGGAAACCTAAGGGGCACTTTGACCTCTAATTGGGGTCTAAGGGCTTCTTCATGGTGAGCTTTATCAACTTAGAAGATCGAAATAGAGTGATGGACGAGGGACCATATTTCTTTTACTTAGTGGGACTCTTTCTTAGGCCTTGGAAGGAGATATTCGGTCCGAATAAAGAAGATATGTGCAAATAAGGAGAAAGGTTATGTCCCTCAACACCAAGTCTCCCTTCTCCAAGTTGCCATCATTAAGGCCTAATCTATGCACCCATTCAGGATCGAGACAGAGCCCCATAAATATAACAAGAGGAAGTTTGAGGATTAAGGAAAGAAGCCTGGGAAGAAGAGTAATCGGCAATGAATTGCGAAGGTAGGACTCGGGTTGGTAGAATCAGGTCAGTACCCTACTATTAGGGTGACCCTAGGTCTCTAAGCTTTGGTGGTTTCTAATGAAGATCACGACTTGGAATGTTAAGGATTCTCACAACCCTCATAAAGTTATCATTCTTAAGAAGAAGATTCAAAGAGAATGGACAACAATTATAATTCTGAATGAAACTAAATGCTCAAAGGACTGACCACATGAAGTAGGAAGGAAAGCTTGGCATGGTTGTGAAGAGTAGGGGTGGATTTGGTGGGGGCAGTAGGTGGCCTTGAATTCTTTGAAAGGATTGAGTTGGTGTTGGTTGTGGAGCCTGATCTTTCCGATTCAAAGATGTTATTTCAACCGTGTTTGGATCCCAGCACCCGACAGGGGGGTGGGGGGGGGGGAGGGAGGCTTCCCCCCTCCCCCCCAACTATAGGCATATGGGGGGTCCAGGGGGAGCAACACCCCTGTAGCGAAAATTTAGGAAAAAATTCCTTGTAAAATGTTGTAATTTTAGATTCATGACTTGGTCAATAATGGGTGATTTACGGGCCCATGTTTTTGTGCAGCCCATGGTATTCCATTTATAAAAGGAAGGCATTGTAATACGGTTGTGTATTGTATTGTAGCATTGTAAAACAATATATGTGATTGTATGAGAGAGATAGTGAGAGAGTGAAGAGGAAGCACAATGGAATTGTTGCAGATTGTATCCCTTCATTTTGTTGGATGAAATAATAATAAAGGACTGGCAATTTCTGTGTGGACGTAGGCCGTCTTGGGTGAACCATGTTATATTTATGTCTCTCTTTTAATGCGTTTTAATATTTGCATATTGTTTATTGTTTATTGTTATTGGTCTATGATCCTATTTTTCTAACAGCTGGTGGGTGGACGGTAAACATTGGATTATTGGGGGGGCTTAAATATGATTAACTCCTTGCATGAGAATAAGGCGGGGAAGGAGAATATTGGAAATGGATAACACACATTTTAGTGAGGCCATTGAAGATTTGATCATTATGGGTATAGGAATCGGGAACTATCTCTTCACCTGGAACATCAAGAGAGGGGGTGACCAACATGTTGTGTCCTGTCTCAACCAGTTCCTTGTCTCTGTGTTAATTATGGAGCTGGGGAGTGATATACCATCTCTGGTCCTCCCATTTGTTGGGTCGGACCATTGACCTATTAGTTTGTTTTGGAGTGGATTAGTGTCTTAGTTTAAAAAACCTTGTGCTTTGAACTGTTTTGGATTAGCCATCTAGATTTTAAGTCCAAGGTTCAACAATGGTGGGAAGAAGCAGATCAGGGGGGAAGCCATAATATGTACCAATTTCAAAAAAATATTAAGGCACTTAAAGGCAACAATAAGAAATGGAACAAGGAATAATTTGGAAACATATTCCCTAACAAGAGAAATCTAGAATGACGATTGGAAGAAATTCAAACGCAAGGTATGATGGAGGGTTACTCCCCTGGTTTGATTTGAAAGAAGAAGAAGTCCACACTATTGCTCAACTGATGGAAAGGGAAAGGTAGGAGGACATTCTATGGAGACATATGTACAGGGTGACCTGGCTAAGAGAAGGAGAGTGAAATTCAAAATTATTATATAGGTCCACCATACCACACCGTAACTAGAATAAGATCCTCTTGCTAAAAAATGAGGTAGGGGAGCGACTGGAGACCAAGGACGATATAAAAGAGGAACTCTGCCACTTCTATCAAGACATCATGGAATAACCTCACCCTGACAGAAGTGGGGATATTGTGTGCATTACCCAACACATCCCCTCTTTGGTCACGAAGGTTCATAATGACTTATTAATGCAACCTATGACGTTGGTGGAGGTGGAGGAGGTCGTTCATCAAATGGAAAAGGCACCGGGATCGGATGGGTTCATAGTCAAATTCTTCCACAATTTTTTTGACATTATCAAAGAAGTATGGAGAGTTGTGGATGACTCATGGCACTCTCGAAGCATCCTACCTGCTTTCAATGCCACCTTTTTTACCCTCATCCCGAAATCCGAGGGGGTCGATTCTCCAGGTACATTTATACCTATATTCATACGCAGTGTTATTTATAAGATCATCACAAAGGTGATTTCCAATAGGCTTAAGATGACTCTCCCATTGTTGATCTCTCTAGAATTGTCTACATTTGTAGAAGGAAGGCAGATAATGGATGGTATAATCCTAGTTCATGAAGTCATTCACTCTTTAAAAACAACCAAAATTATGGGAATGATGCTTAAGCTAGATATTGCAAAATCCTATGACAAGATCAACTAACAATGCATGCATTCGATAGATACTGAAGGTGTTTGGGTTTCAACAGGAATGAATCATGTGGGTTATGAGCCTTGTCTCGTCGTTCTTTTTTTCTATCCTCCTCAATGGACCCCCCTATGGAATAATCAAAACCTCTAGGGGTATCAGATAAGGTGATCCCCTATCTCCCTTCATGTTTGTGTTAATGGTAGAAGGATTGGGAAGGGATATTAAGGTTATGAGGACAAACTAGGAATTGCAGGGACTGGATTTCCATCCCCAAGTCGAGGGACAAACTCACCAACAATTTATGGGCAACATAATGCTCATGTGGCACCATTCAGTCCAAGAGGTATGGGTTATTAAGCAATTCCTTGGACCTTTCGCTGAAGCTTCAGGGATCGAGGTGAATGCCAAGAAGTCACAAATTTTCTTCTTTAACACCCATCAGGTCACTAAGCACAATATATGTTGAATTTTGGGATTTCAAGAGAGCGCCTTACCTTCCAAATACCTCGAGGCAGCCCTCTCTGACTCCCTCATTCGGAAAGGATCTTGGACATAACTGCTTGATAGGACAAGGAAAATACTAGCGAGTTAGACATTCTACCCCCTCAATTTTGCGACCGGAGTGGTTCTTATTAAAGCGGTCCTTCAAACCATGCCAATCTATCTCTTTTTGGTGATGGAGGATCCTAAGGTGGTGCTCAAAGAAATTCATGAAATCCAGGGGAAATTCCTCTAGAGTGGGGCAGGGGAAAAAAGGTAATGGGCTCTCATCAGTTGAGAATCGATATGTACTCTGAAGTTTAATGGGGATCTGGGGATTCACAATATAGAGAGAATTAATGAAGTTTGTGGAGCCAAAGTGTGGTGGAGATGGGTTACCCACAATTGAGAACCATGGGTGAAGCCATGGCATAACAAATATGATTCTGACTGGGACAAAAGGGAGCTCATTTGCTTCACGGAAAGCAGGAAGGGATCTCAAATTTGGCTTTTGGCTAATAAAGGTAGAATCCTTGTTCATGACAAGAGAATTTGGGATGTCAGGAATGGCGAGACGACTTGATTTTGGGGGGGACTTTTGGCAACAATTGTTGAAACTTCAAGATTAAGTGGATACTCCTAGAACATGTCTAGCCTATGATGCTCAACAAAGAAGGAAGGTAAAAGACTTATGGGATGAAGGTGACGAGGGTGGGGAGTTTCATGAATGGCTTCCACCAGACTGATGGCACCAAATGGGCGGCCAATAGGAATCTCAACATCTCTATAAGGCTCTACAGGATAGGCGCATTAGGTGCCACCAGGGGCTATACAAGCTTCGATGGAGCTACCAATCCAAGGGAGTTTTTTCAGTCAAGGAGGCGTATGACATCTGGACAGGGCATCATCTCCTACCCCGTGAAACAATTTGGAAGGAAATCTGGTTGGCCAAACTATGGCCCAAAATCACTACCTTTCTATGGCTATTGATAAAAGATGGATTTTAACTAAAGAAAACCTTATGAAGAGGGGGATGAGATGAACTTTTAGATGTTGTTTGTGTGAGAGGGTGAAGGAGAGAATTAATCACCTCCTTGATTCATGTTCCTTTGCTGCATAATTATGGGAGAGAGGAACCACTATCTTCGTGGCGGGGGGGGGGGGGGGGGGGGTGTCGAGGGGCTTTCCCCCCCACTATAGTCGTATGGGGGGTCCAGGTGGGGGCAACACCCTCGTAGCAAAAATGTAGGAAAAAATCCTTGTAAAATGTTGTAATTTTAGATTCATGGCTTGCTCAATAATGGGTGATTTACGGGCCCATGGTTTTGGGAAGCCTGTGGTATTTTACCATGGTAAACCCTTTATAAAAGGAAGGCATTGTAATACAGTTGTGTATTGTATTGTAGCATTGTAAAACAAGATATGTCCTTGTGTGAGAGAAATAGTGAGAGAGTGAAGAGGAATTGCAGTGAAATTGTTGCAGATTATATCCCTTCATTTTGTTGGGTGAAATAATAATAAAGGACTCGCAATTTCTGTGTGGACATAGCCATCTTGGGTGAACCACATTATATTTGTGTCTCTCTTGTAACGTGTTTTAATATTTGCATCTTCTTTATTGTTATTGGTTTGCGTTCCTATTTTTCTAATAGCCGGTGGGTGGACGGTAAACACTGGATTATTGGGGGGGCTTCAATATGATTACCTCCTTGCATGAGAATAAGCGGGGAAGGAGAATATTGGAAACAGATAGCACACATTTTAGTGAGGCCATTGAAGATTTGATCATTGTGGATATACGAACCGGGAACTATCTCTTCACATGGAACAATAAGAGAGGGGGTGACCAACATGTTGTGTCCCATCTTGGTCGGTTCCTTGTCTCTGTGTCAATTATGGAGCTGGGAAGGGATATATCATCTATGGTCCTCCCCTATGTTGGGCCGGACCATTGACCTGTTAGTTTGTTTTGGAGTGGGTTGGTAGCTCAGTTTAAAAAACCCTTATGCTTTGAATTGTTTTGGCTTAGCCATCTGGATTTCAAGTCCAAGGTTCAACAATGGTGGGAAGAAGCAGATCAGGGGGGAAGCCATAATATGTACCAATTTCAAAAAAATATTAAGGCACTTAAAGGAAACATTAAGAAATGGAACAAGGAAGAATTTGGAAACATCTTCCCTGACAAAAGAAATCTAAAATGACGAATGGAAGAAATTCAAACGCAGGGTATGATGGAGGGTTACTCCCCTGATTTGATTTGAAAGAAGAAGAAGCCCACACTATTTCTCAACTGATGGAAAGGGAAAGGTAGGAGGAAATTTTATGGAAACAAATGTCTAGGGTGGCCTGGCTAAGAGAAGGAGTGTGAAATTCAAAATTATTCCATAGGTCCACCATACAACATCGTGACTAGAATAAGACCCTCTTGCTAAAAAATGAGGTAGGGGATTGGAGACCAAGGAGGATATAGAAGAGGAACTATGCCACTTCTATCAAGACATCATGGAAGAGCCTCATCCTGACAGGAGTGGGTATATTGCGCGCATTACCCAACACATCCCCTCTTTGGTCATAGAGGCTTATAATGACTTATTAATGCAACCTATGACGTTGGTGGAGGTGGAGGACGTCGTTTGCCAAATGGAAAATGGTAAGGCACGGGGACCGGATGGGTTCATAGTCAATTTATTCCACCATTTTGGGACATGATCAAAGAAGTATGGAGAGTTGTGTAGGACTCATGTCACTCTCAGAGCATCCTACCTACTTTCAATGCCACATTTTTTACCCTCATCCCGAAATCCGAGGGGGACGATTCTCCAAGTACGTTTATATCTATATCCCCATGTAATGTAATTTATAATATCATCACAAAGGTGATTGCCGGTAGGATTAATATGACTCTCCCATTGTTGATCTTTCTAGAATTGTCTACATTTGTAGAAGGAAGGCACATAATGGATGGTATAATCCTAGTTCATGAAGTTATTCACTCTTTAAAAACAAGCAAAATTTTGGGAATGATGCTTAAGCTAGATATTGCAAAATCCTATGACAAGATCAACTCGCAATGCATTCGACAGATATTGAAGATGTTTGGGTTTCAACAGGAATGGATCATGTGGGTTATGTGCCTTGTCTCATCAGTCTTTCTATCTATCCTCCTCAATGGATCCCCCTCTGGAATAATCAAACCCTCTAGGGGTATCAGAAAAGGTGATTCGTTATCTCCCTTCATGTTTGTGTTAATGGCAAAAGGATTGGGAAGGGATATTAAGGTTATGAGGATAAACCAGGATTTGTAAGGATTGGATGTCCATCCCCAAGCTGAGGGACAAACTCACCAACAATTTATGGGCAACACAATGCTCATGGGGCACCATTCAATCCAAGAGACATGGGATATTAAGCAATGCATTAGACCTTTCGTTAAATCTTCAAGGATCGAGGTGAATGCCAGGAAGTCACGTATTTTCTTCTTCAACACCCATCAAGTCACCTAGCACAATATATGTTGAATTTTGGGATTTCAAGAGAGCGCCTTACCTTACAAGAACCTCGAGGAACCCCTCTCTGACTCCATCATTCGAAAAGGATCTTGAACACAACTGCTTCATAGGATGAGGAAAAGAATAGCAATTTGGACATTTCCCCCCCTCAATTTTGTGAGCAGAGTGGTTCTTATTAAATCAATCCTTCAAGCCATGCCAATCTATCTCTTTTCGGTGATGGAGGATCCTAAGGTGGTGCTTAAATAAATTCATAAAATCCAGGGGAAATTCCTCTAGAGTGGGGCAGGGGAAAAAAGGTAATGAGATCTCATCAGCTGGGAGTCAATATGTACTCCGAAGTTTAATGGGGGTTTGGGGATTTATGATCTAGAGAGAATTAATGAAGTTTGTGGAGCCAGAGTGTGGTGGATATGGGTTTCCCACAACTCAGAACCATGGGAAAAGCCATGGCACAACAAATATGATTCTGGCTGGGACAAAAGGGAGCTCATTTGCTTCATAGAAGTAGGAAGGGATCTCACATTTGACTTTTGGATAGTAAAGGTAGAATCCTGGTTCATGAAAAGAGATTTTGGGAGGTCAGGAATGGTAAGATGACTTGCTTTCGGGGGGACTTTTGGCAACAATTGTTGAAAATTCAAGGTTAAGTGGATACTCATAGAATTCGTTAGGCCTACGATGCTCAACATAGAAGGAAGGTCAAAGAATTATGGGATGAAGGTGACGAGGGTGGGGAGTTTTGTGAATGGCTTCCACCAAACTGGTGGCACCAAATGGGTCACCAATAGGAATATCAACATATCTATGAGGCTCTACAAGATAGGCGCATTAGGTGCCACTAGGGGCTATACAAGCTTTGATGGAGCTACCAATCCAAGGGAGTTTTTTTAGTCAAGGAGGCATACAACATCTAGACATGGCATCATCTCCTACCCCATGAAACTATTTGGAGGGAGCTATGGTTGGCCAAAGTATGGCCCAAAATCACTACCTTTCTATGGCTATTGATAAAACATGGATTTTAACTAGAGGAAACCTTATGAAGAGGGGAATGAGAGGAACTTTTATATGTTGTCTGTGTGAGATGGTGAAGGAGAGAATTAATCACCTCCTTGATTCATGTTCCTTTGCTGTGCAATTATGGGAGAGAGGAGATATTGTCTTCGAGCGAACCAACAGGGTTTAGGGTCGTCTAGATCTCTCCATTTGGGAATGGCCGGAGAAACCTTTCAATAATTTGGTGGTTAGCTGATTGTGGAAAATCTTCCCCAGTTTTGTGGTGTGGGAAAAAAGGCATGAAAAAAACATCCAAACTTTCCAGAGCAAGGCTGATTCATAAAATGGGGTTTGGGCCATTATCCATTCACGATTGTTGGAATATATCTAGATGAATTCCTAGGAAGCTAAGGACTGGAACATCGAGGGTGTTGAAGTATTAATTCTCTAAGTATGGGGTATTCAGAGTCCCCTCTAATGCTTCGAAATTCCAAGGTCATGACTTCAAGATGCTTCTAACCAAAATCGATGAAGTGCTCCACCAAGGGGGATCTTTAAGCTCAACTTCGATGGTGCCTCCAAGGGGTACTTTGACCAAGTGGGGTTTGGAGGTATGTTTCATTTACATGATGGAATAATCCTTGGAATTTACATGGGTATCCCAAGTCACAAAACCCATAACGCAACAGAGCTAGAAGGCTTGATCCATGTTTTGTTGTTATCCAAAAAGAAGAATTGGTTTCCTCTAACGGTGGAAGGGGACTTGAGAATTGTCCTATATGTGGATACTCGCATTTAGAATGGGACCCATAGCTCCAAAGTGTCTACACATTGGATTTTATAGCATCGATTGGAATACCTAGATGGCATCCTTCAGGATCATGGAGCCTGCAACTTCTACCATGTCAAAAAGGAAGTGGAATAGCGTCGCAGATCTATTGGAAAATCGAGGAACCCAGGATCGATGGGACTTTATGGAAGGATCTTTATGGACCTACCAAATGGGGTGCTTAAGGATTAGTGTGAATCCCATTATGTGTTGGATGTTTCTTGTTGGGAGGGAGTTGTACCCTAAGACTTGTAATGGTGTTGCATGGTGGACACTCGACTCGGGGAGGACGAGCAGGTCTAGTACGAGATGATATGTGGATAGGGATGTCAGTATTAATAAGATTTGTTAGGATGTTGATTGCTAGTCTCTTAACATAGTGTGAGGTCTTGGTTATTATTATGTAATGGCATGATTTTTGGATGAGGTGGATCATGGGAGAAAACAAGAAAGATTTGGTAAGGATCTTAGTATAGAAGGATGACTTCAAAGGAGTTATGGATCGCATCATGATGGATTATGGGAATTTCCTATTTAATGTTGCGAAAGGTGATCTACTTCTCCATTGTGGTCCTTCGCTTTTGTGCATGCATATAGAGTTTCCTTCTTACATAATAATGCAATTCCTTATGCAGATTTCATTATCCATCCTTGGTGACTCCTTCAATATTTTACTCAAAACAAATAACATTTAATAGGGTAAGGTGCAAGCTACAACCTTAGATGGTTATACAAGCCTCTTGAAGACATATGGTGCTTTGTCCCCTTAACAATTAAACAGGGCATGGCAAGCAAAATCAAGTTAAAATCATCTATCCCCTTTAGAAAGGCTTAAACATCAAAAGTAGCTCTTAAATAGAGCATCTAAATTATCATTAACTCATCAAACCTTTGGAGATTCAATCGACTTATTTACTAATAAACAACAAATATAAATACTAATTCATTTACAGTGTTGCCAACACACATAAAACAAACCATATCCATTCATTACTTCAGAATATCATAAACATCTCTTATCAATTCAGTGGCTTAATTATCAAAGCCCCAATCAAAGATACATTTATTTGAATTCCCATAGAACTAGTAATTGGCTTCGTGGTTGTCGTGCTCCACCCAACCGTAGGTATATTCCCAACCTGTATTATTTCAGCACGCAAAGACCACCCTCGAGCTGTGACTCATGCATTCACCACTAGACATCTCATCAATCCCAATATTCTTATAATTTCTCTCTCTTTGACAATCGTGATTTGTTGGTTACTACCAAATCCAAGTCAAACTATGCAATCTATTGCTTCGACTTCGTTCCGTTGGCACTACAGTGAGTACCCTCACTTCTCTTAGTGCCTGGAACTCCACCAATTTCACTTCATGCACCATTTTCCAATTCCTTGGAGCTACCAACAACAAAAATAGGGCAAGGAAAACATTAACAAAAAGGATTGCAATCTTAGGTTTGGGTTCACAGGTTTCCCATCAACCCAACTACCACTGCATCCTGACTTGATCGAGCACATCACTCAGCTTTAGGATGTGATTACACCATCCACCCACAATCCCAATCGACCAGAACTAGACTAATTCAATCTCGTGTTGTTGCAGATTACACACTACCTCACGTGCGTTGTTCATCATGGACACTATGCTGGCTTAGTAAGCTAGTGTGTCTCAGTCTCCCTCTAATATATTCTTCTTTGTTCAATACATCCATAGTCTGTTCACCCCCTCCAACGATAAAAAAAAGAGAGAAAAATCAACATTCAAAACCCATAATCCAGAACCCCAAAAACCAGAAATGTTCCCTTGTGGAAGTTCTTTCTCTTTTTTCGGTAGCATCAAGAAAATGCCTTGTTGACTGTTCATTGCTCTCCTACGCTTCCAGGACAATGACCCACTTTCTTCCTGGATAGTTTGGTCTACCCACTGCTTAAGCGATTATGTTGTGCCTATTCTCCTTCGCATAGTGCCACATTGTGCACCACCTCGAGCCTTCTCCACAATCCTAATTCCACTCTTCCTATGCAATATTCCTCCTCTGTGCCAGTTGTCAAAAAGTGTATATGTCTTAATCTTCTTTTAATCCATTTTTAGCACCAAAGGATAGGTTACCAGAATTAAACATGGGTATTAAGGTTTAACAAAAGTCACAAGGTATTCAATAAGGTTTGTAGGTTTAACAGGACACAAGCTTAGCCTTCCCTAGCCTATTACAACCCCCCCCCCTCACTATCTTACGTGAATACATGAGTCCCTAATCATTTAGCGTTCCAAATCAACCACAACCAATATCTATTTATATATAAAAGCTTTAAAACATTCAATTAGTTCTACCAACTAAGCACTCATAAACATTACATAAACACATTATTTAATAGGGATTTAGTCCAGGGGTTTATGTTATTAAAATTGTTTCCAAGAACAAAATAATATTTCCACCGTTCGTTAATCCTTTTCTCGATGCTATGGTTCCAGTTGAGCTTGTGATGAATATCAATTTCTAGATATTTGTACGAAGTCACTTCCCCCAATTTTCTATTGTCATATATAAAATGTAATGCACCCCGACGCTACACAGTTGTACGGACAACCACCCATGGCCAAACACGATCACGGAACTCACAGGCTCCAAAATTCCTTAAACAATTAATTTAAACTCAAATAAACAAACAACAACAAGCTACAATATACTAAAACAATGTGGAAGCGTAGATTTAAAACCACTTAAATGACAAACATGGCTTAATGAAAGATTAAAAACATCAAACAAATAATTAACAAGGATGATTAACTCTTAATCAAGACCCGACGACTATTAATCTACCTTTTCAATCCAAAATGTTGATCCTGACACTTCCCTACCGATTTCAACCTTACTGACATCGATAGTCGGGAGTTGGCACACCAAAACAATAAAAACAACAACCCTTTCGATTTTTGAATAATTAAGTCGACAGTCGGGAGTCAGCATGACAAAACGAACATACACATACCACTCTTAACTTTCGATTTTCGACGTTGGCATGTCAGCAATCGAAAGTTTGCACCAATAAATGAAAAAAAAAACACATATGCCCTCTTACTTTCGATTCTCGATGTCGGCACGTAGGAAGTCAAAAGTTGGCACCAACATACAAGGATTCAATGAACACTCCTGACTTCTGATTCCCTATGTCAACACATCGAAAGTCGAGAGCGAGCACAAACATAGTGAACATAACAACATTCACTTGCGACTTCCGATTTCTGGCGTCGGCTTGTCGAAAGTCAGGAGTCAACACAAACCACCAAAGTTCATAAATAACCACTCACGCCTTCCAATTTCTGATGCCACCACGTCAGAAGTGAAAAGTCGACACAAGCACATAAACACTGGAAATCAATCTTCATTATTACTCATCAACACAACAATCAATGATCATGATTCCTCTGATTCAACAAACCAACACTTAGTCATTTTTCAATAAAACGACTAAGGCAAAAAATAGGTGAATAAACTCGAGGTTCTGTGATGACTTGACACTGAATCCTTATCCACCAAAGCACTTGTGAAGCTCGTAGAGTGACACATAAACATGAAAAAGGAACAAAGGAAGATAGTTAAGGAAAACTCAGAATGCCCCAAACTTGCATCCGACACTGCAAACTGAATCCACCATAGGCTTATCAACCAAAACATAGGTTCCCAGCCAAACAAACCAGTCTCATTTAAGTGAAAGGGATAAATACACAGGTATGATATCAGACCAAGGAACATAACAAGACTTCACGGTCTTAAATGCCACCGCCATACAAGCTAAAAACATAGTTATTAAACATGCAACCGCATTCTTCTTGCAATATAAACAACTTAGGGAATGATGAGCTTCCCTTTTTTTTACAATGATAATTTATTCATTCCAATTCCATTCAAATAATATCAATACAATATGCTCTATTCTCCTTTATAATCAACTTAGAAAGACCATGAAAATACTGACATGCTTCCACCATCAAGTCCAATTAGACATGCCTTCAACATCATAACAACTTTCCAAAAAGGCATCACAACAACTTACCAACATAACTCAATGATTATCACAAACACGTCTTAAATAGAGGGTTATCAACATTAAAAAAAGAACAATAATTTAACTATTATTCATTCCTACATAATAATATAATTCCTTATGCAAAATTCAGTATTCATCCTTGGTAACTCCTCCAATATTTTACTCAAAATAGAGAATATTTAACAAGGTAAGAAGCAAGATACAACCTTAGATAGCTATACAAGCCTCTTGAATACAGATTGTGCTTTGTTCCTTTAACAATTTAACATGGCATGGCAAGCAAAATCAGGTTACAACCATATATCCCCTTTAGCAGGGCTTAAATATAAAAATAGCTCTGAAACAGAGCATCTAGATTACCATTAACTCATGAAACCTTTGGAGATTCCATTAACTTATCTATGATAAACAACAAATATGAATACTAATACATTTATGGTGACGCCAACACACATAAAATAGACCATATCCATTTATTATTTAAGAATATCATAAACATGTCTTGGCAATTCAATGGATTAACTATCAAAGAACCAATCAAGGAGACACTTATCTGAAAAATTGGAAACTAGCTTCATGGCTTCCACGCTCCACCAAGCCGTAGGTCCATTCCCAACCTATATTATTTTAGCACTCAAAGACCACACTTGAGTTGGGGCTCATGCATTCACCATTAGACATCTCACCAATCTCAAGCTTCTTAGAATTTCTCTCTTTGACGATCAAGATTTGTTGGTTACTACCAAATTCAAGTCAAACTATGCAATCCATTACATCAACTTCGTTCCGCTAGCACTGAAGTGACTACCTTCACTACTCTCAGTGCCTAGATCTCCACGAATTTCACTTCATGCACCATTTTCCAATTCACTAGAGCTACCAACAAAAAAATTAGGGCAAGGAAAACATTAACAAAAAGGATTGCAATCTTAGGTTTTGGTTCACAAGTTTCCCACCAGCCTAACTATGACTGCATCCCGACTTGATCGAGCAAGTCGTTCAAGTTTAGGATGTGATTGCACCATCCACCCGCGATCCCAATCGACCAGAACTAGACTAATTCATGCTCGTGTTGTTGCAAACTACCTCACCTGCGTTGTGCATCCTGCGTGCTATGTTGACTTAGTCAGCTACTGCAGCTCAATCTCCCTCTAGCATCTTCTTCTTCATTCAACTACATCCATAGTTTGTTCATATCCTCCAATGATTAGAAAAGGGAAAACTTGTTGACACTGAGAGGGGGGGTCAATCAGTGTAAAGCCAATTTTAAACCTTTTCTTAGCTTGACACAGATAACTACCAATTCATCAATCTATCAATCACATAAACATTTCATAAACACATTATTCGCATATCATAGCATTTAACTCATCAAGAACCATAACACAGAAGAACACCACACCATATAGATTTGTAATCTTTTTATATTAGTTTGGTCGGCTACAACCGTTAGGCAAAATCAGCACCTTCTGATACATAGAGCACCTACTCTTAATCCAGGACCCTGCCTAGTTTTCTTAGACCCTGCTAAGAAGGGTTTGAGGTATCCTAACCTCAAAAGCAAGACAAGCTTGCTTTTACAATTAAAACTCAATCTGTTCTGCTCATCACTCTTAACTCTACTGTACCACTGCTCACTGCTGCTTCATTAATCTTTGCTCATCTTTTCTACTCATTAATGTTGCTCATCATCTTGGCTCATCATCCCTGCTGCTCACATCATCATTCTGTCAGGCACATCATTCTGAACATAACCATGTATACATCGAGCTGCTATCAGCATCATCCAATGATCATCATATCAATCTGCTCTGCATTTGACACTAATTATGTCACAACCCACTTCAGTGGCTGTAACTGCCCAGTCAACTTAATTGTGTCTTTCAGCTGTCAAATCAATGTTGTCAATCATGAAGAGGTTTGCTCATACTTCTGGCTACTTATATATAGTTAAGCCTCAAAGATAGTCATGTCTTGGTCAGACTTTGACTCAGTAAATTACAACAGACTGTCAACATAATATATACATCAACATATGCTATCATCTAGTCAAGATAAAACGCTGCCCATATACTTACCTTCTCACTGCCCTTACTGTTGTTCAGAAATCAATGATAGAACAGTGTGTATGTCTGTCTTCCTATGTCCTCATATTAAAAGAACTTGGGTATTTAAGTGTCACTGGATGGACTCTTCAAGACTGTCGTATATAAAAAGGAATGCAATCTGCTGCTATTACTGTTTAAAACCCAGAAAACTGAATTCAAACTCAAGATCCACTACACTGCTGCTTCTAAGTGTCTCTGTCCATCCTTTTTAAAAAATACAACATAAACAAGTCATCAAGGAGTTTCACCAAGCACTACTACATTTCATATCTTCAAACGCTTGCTTATCACTGTCATGTCTGTCATATAAACACAGTCTGGTTGTTTGTCAATTATCCACCATTTCATCATCGTTCACTCCACCATCATCCACTTCATCAGCCTCCTAAAGCTTCAAACTGTGCATGTCATACACACAGACTGTGTATCTTACACTGTGTGTCAACTCCACCATTCGGCTGTCAACTGAGTTTAGGGCTGTGTATATGCTTCAAAAGCCTGTCATCATCATCATTGGACTGTGTACATTCTCTAACTGTGTATGGTTTTATGCTTTCAATCTTGGACTGAGAAGAGCCTCCTTTCAACCTCGAACTGTGGTAGATGTTGGTCAAATCTTTGGACTGTATATCATGTTGCTTCCAACCACTGAAATCAGGACTATGCCATGTCACTTCAGGACTGTGTATGTTTGAAATTTAGACTCAAACTCAGGCTGTGAAAACTCGGAGCTTCCTCAATGTTCTCCACGCTTCTTGTAAAATTGTTGATGTCCACGGCTGTTGATTGATCACCACATTCTCCACGGACTCTGTGAGGGAAATCGCTTCTCCACTAGGAGATTCTCTTTCTTTACCACTCTACACGGTGATCTCCGACTCGGCAATCTACGTGCTGATTCTCACGCAGAGAAATAATGCAGAAGGGAAGTCTGCAATAATAGGAATGAGCCAAAATAATTTCTGGCAAAATACACCGGTTAATTTCTATAAAAAAATGGGAGAATTTACACCAGAGATGAAATAGTACACCAGTCACGATTTCAGCCGCATCTTCAATATTCACGGCAGCATTAACCAACGATGGTGAATTTTTTTTTTACTTTCTCACGGTCTAGCTTCTCACAGCCTTCAGTACTCATGCGTTGGTAGATGGCGGCTCTCAACAATTGATACACGGGCCCCTCCTTCAAACTCCTTCAACGCTTGCATTCAATTTGCTGGTGATGGACGCTCTCCATGAGCCTTCACGCTCAGGAATTTGCTTACGGCTGCTATACAGGAAAAAAGAATTATCAACAGCATTCCAGCGTTCCACTTTCACACTACCCACGGCAGCTCCTCCAATGATCTGCTCTAGCCACGATCTCACACAGAGAAAGAGCGCAGCCTTATATAATAAAGAACATAAACTCAGATCACGAGTTGGTTGGAAACCAAATTTCTCTAGCTTCTCCAAAAAAAATTCCAGCTTGATTGCTCCCACGCTGTCCCAAAAATTTCCAGCTTGACCAACAAAAAATTTCCACAAAAAAATATCTCAAAGCTCAAAATAAATTTCCCACGAACTCACTGCGGCTGCCAAAAAACTCAGAACTCCATCTAATTTTCACACCCCCAAAAAAATGAAGTCGTGAGATAGTATTTATACTAAAACTCCATAATAATTTTGGGCCGACCTTCCATTATTTTTGCTGGGCCGACTTTCACCCATATAAATTTATTTATTAAAAAAAAAAACAATGTTTTGAGCCGACATACAAAAATATTTTAATTTTCCTTGTGGGGCCGACTTTGCACTTTGAAGACTAAGCCGAGCCAAAATAAAATTTATTATATTACAGCTACAACACATTACAACACAAAATTACTCCTGATGCTGCAGAATATTTTAATTTTCTGACTGAGCTGGCAGAAACTACTCCTGATGCTGCAGAATTTGCCACAGCTACAACACATTACAGCTCTTATGCACATATCCACCATAGCTACATCATCATCACGTCTTCTTCTAGAGCTACAATGACTTCAAGGGCTTTGAAGGACATCTTCAAGGATACAATTTCATCAAGATCTACATCAAGTGCAAGCAGTGGGGCTCCAGAAACATCAAATGACACATCTGAGTGTGTGGGGGCTTCATCAACCTCAGCTGGGCTTCTTCAACATCTACCGGGGCTTCAAGACCATCTCTAGGGTCTTCAGCATCATCAGCTGGGTCTTCAATATCTTCAGCAAAGTGGCATCATCAATGACATCATCAATGACATCAAGACCATGTTGGCATCAATGACAATTTCATCAACAAAACTCTCAACATTCAAAACCTAGAATCCATATTCCCAAAAAACATAAATGTTCCCCTGTACTTGTTCTTTCTCTTTTATTCTCCAGTATCAAGAAAACACCCTACTGACTGCTTGGTTTGGTCTTCCTACTTCTTTAGTGGTTATGTTGTGCATATTCTCCTTCCAATAACGCCATGTTGTGCCACCACCTCGGACCTTCTCCATAAGCTTGATTCCACTCTTCCCATGCAATATTGTTCCTCTGTGCCACTTTTCAAAAGGTTTAACTATCTTACTATTCTTTTAATCTATCACTAACACCAAAGGTCAGGTTACAATAATTACACAAGGGGATTCAGGTTTAACAAAAGTCACAAGGTCTTCAATAAGGTTTGCAAGGTTAATAGGGCATAAGATTATCCTCCCTTATGCTATTACACCCCCCTCTCATTGTCTTAGGTGAATACATGAGTCCCTAATAATTTAGCTTTATGGCTTAGCCATGGATATTTTATATTTATATATAAAAGCTTTAAAACATTCAATGAGTTCCACTAACTAGGCACTCATAAACATTACATAAACACATTATTTAGCATGGGTTTAGTCCAGGTCTATTATATCCCCCCTCTTAAAATTTACACTGTCCTTAGTGTTCTAATGCTATAAACATTTACCTATACCCAAAATAAATAAATAAAGATACTAGGCTATCCCTATATTTCAAATTTCAAGTTATTCTTTCAGATTGATCCAAGTCCCCTAGATTATGTCTTGCTTCGTCTTGCTACTCTTGGTGGTTAGTACTTTCCAACTCGATTAGTAGATTAACCAAAACTAGAACCCTCTCATCTATCCCACTTTCCAACTATGTCATGCGTTTTGAAATCTCATTCTTTTAAGCTTTCTTGCCACCTCTTGTTGGACATTTACTGATGTAATGATTATCACCACAATTTAAACATTTTATAGTTGGCATGATTTTCTTTTCAATTTTTCTTTTTGTCTGCACCTCGTTCACATTTATCTCTACAAGAGGGTGTTTCTTGGTTGACTGATCTGGCAGAGGTTCTTTTAAAATTTCTCGGAATTCACCCTTCATCATGGTTACCAAAAGTCCTTTTACTTCATTCTACAATCGAATCAAATCCTTCAAATTTTCAAGGTTCAATGTAGTCTGTTGCTATTGAAATTTTATCATCTCTCTAAGATTTTCTTGGGTCTTCTTATTTGCTTGAAGCAATTCTTTATCCAGGTGGAAAATTCTTTGTTTAGCTACAATATTTTTATGTACACAATTGCTCACACTTCTCCCACTAACATATATTGCCTTCTTCTTTTAACAACTACAACCAACTTGGTATGAAGCTTACTTGTGAAATTCATCAACATGAATCCCATTAAGCCAAACATGATCGCGTGTATTAAAATTAGTCGTTTTATTTACCTAGATAGCTAATATTTTTTTCATCCTTGCTTCAAAAAGCTTTCACGCATTTCATGCTTAACCCCACAAATGCATATAAATAAATCCATTCATCTTCAATTCTTTAACATAATTCTAACCTTTCAACATTCATTGTTTATTTTAAATGTAAATAAAATAACCACAATGAATTTCAAGCTGTAAATGCATTCCAACTACTTTCTTTTCCTATAAAGAAATAGAAAAATAGATAACAAAGAGTAAGAGTTTCCCCCTCTTAGTCTTCTCCAAATCTAGAGCTCCACCATTGTGGCTTTCTAGCTCCTTGGTCTCTTCCTCTTTGAGTTTCAGCTATGACAATTCACATTTGAAGTATGTCATAGGGCCTCACAATCCGAGTTGTCCTCTGCTTTGCATAATTAATTTAATGCAATCGACTCAATGCAATTGGCCAATGGATACTCATCCCGGATTGCATATTCTTTAATCAAAGGAATCACATCCTCAATGCAATTGGCCATAGGATACTCATCCTAGCTTGCACACTCTTCAATTAGAGGAAACACATCCTTAATGCAAACGACCAAAGGAAATTCATCATGGCTTGCATAGTCTTCTTCTTCTTCTTTAACTTTGCTCCTTTTCTTCACTTATCGTCTTCAATATGCAAAACCCACTTGCATATTTTGACACTTGACAACACAATTGACTAACGAGGATCATCAATACCATGATACTAGAAACATATTGATCATTCCCTTGATATGTAATCAATGTCGACAACCATGACACAACACAACACAACACCAGGAATGCATCCAATCCTTTTTCGATGTGTACCATGTAGGCTGGAAAAGTAACTTAATCATATTTCAAAATAGAAACATATACTGAACATTTTCTCTTATAGAATTCTTTTCAATATTAAAATTGAGTTTAGGGTGAGGGCTACCCCTTCCTCCTCAAGGCTTAAGCATACTTTTAATTTCTTTAATTGTGCCACATTCTTCAATCAATCATGATGAAGAATTTCTTAAATGATCCTAAATAACTCTAATTCCTGCCTTACTCACAGGTAGTAGCATTAGTATAAATAAAGCACTTTATATAACTTCAGTTACCATCCAGTCAACAAGTTATAATCAATTGACAATCTTCAACAAGTTAAAACTTAGTTATCATCCTCATTAGTTAGCAATTTATATTAGACAACAGTTCATCCCAACTCACTTCACATTTATAATTTCCCTTTTCATAATTTAACATAAACCTGAAAACATTAACAATTCCTATTTCAACTCACACAAACACAACGAACAAGAATTATAATATCCCGATCCAAAGTATATAATCTCACTATCCAAGCCAAGGGACTAAATACACATGTTTGATATCAGACCAAGGGACACAACAAGACTTCACAGTCTTAAACACCACCACCATACAGGATAAAAATAGAGTTATTAAACATGCAACCACATTCTTCTTGAAATATAAACAACTCAAGGAATGATGAACTATCCTTGTTTTTTTTACAATGATAATTTATTCATTACAATTCCATACAAACCACATGAATACAATAGGATCTTTGCCCCTTTATAATCAACTTAGCAGGACTGGGAAAACAATGAAATTCTTTCGCCATCAAGTCCAATTAGACATGCCTTCAACATCATAACAACTTTCCAAAAAGGCGTCACAACAACTCACGAACATAACATACCTCAATTATTATTAGAACACCCCTAAACCTGTTAAATTTACAATGTCATGAGTCATTCTACAAGTCAATCATGTGCATCCAGGATTTGGTCCTCCCATATAGAGAAAGCATGGGTTGGAATCAGGTATTCTGAGTAGATTCTTGAGTTGGACTAAAGAATGCCTACGCCTTCAGTATAAAGGTTATTCCCTATATAGAGGTGAATTCTTTGATTGATCAAAGTGATGATGTTGTAAATTCTTGTTGAACAAGGCTCCGGACTTGTGTGACAAGTCAAGATTGTCATGTGAGACTTCTATATAAAGGCACCTATGGGGTGGACCTCCTGTATAGAGGTAATGTGGACCTTCAGTATAAAGGTACCCATTTAATGTTGTGTTATGTATTGCTAACCATGATCACCGATTACTATTAAGTCTCCTTTGGAGACTGTCCACCTCTAGAGTGAATTGCTTTAGCATATGATCATTTGGTTTGGGGAAATATAATATGATCACACCATCCGATAAATCTTCTTACTATGATATGATATGATAGATAATTAAAGTTAGCACATATTGACCATGCATTAAAAGATAGGAGATAAAGATAAATGCATAGAGAACAAGAGAAATTCAAAATTGTCAATGAAGACACCTCAACTGATTAAAGTGAACTCGAATTGACAAAGCTTCAGTCAAATATGTATGCCTCAATCAATGCTTCAATTAAAAATCAGTTAAAATATTAACGTATGCAATCAGTTAATTAAAGAAGAGCTTAGTATCCCACATAGGTGTGGCTCATTGGTGATTCACTTGATCTGAAGTCACATGTTGTAAAGGAGGCCACGAGTTCAAATCTCACCCGGGTTTACTCGTGTGCCCTGCTTGCGGGCTGTTGTGGGGCACCTAGGGGTATAGTCATAACGGGAATGGATCCCTGGACTTTGTGTCACGCGAGTACCAACCCAGTCCCCAGTTTCCGAATCCCTTAGTAAAATAAAAAAATAAAAATTAAAGAAGATCTCAGTGATCACTTTAGTAAATAAATTAACATTATTTTAGTTAAGAATAAGTTAACTAAAGTGTTAACAAAAGGAATTAGTTAATTAAAGTGTTTTTCATCACGAAACTTTTAGTTAAACTAAAAGACAAAACTTTAGTTAAACTAAAAGACGTCACTTAAGATAAAAGACGACACTCAAGTTACTCCTATTGCTACACTTAATTTAGCATGTTAACTAAGTGATCCTAAGTCAGTTAAGAGGCGAGTTCACTCTAAAGTCAGTCAAGCATGATTTAATGTCAAAGAAGAATGGCATTGCACATTGATTGAGCATGATAAAGAAACCAAGGTGCACAACACGTATCCAAGGAAGGTAATTCATAATAGTTGCATGGAAGGCTGAATTCCCCATTCAATGATTCACTATTGTTTGCATGGTCATGTTTCGACATGTTATTTACTGTAATGAACTAATTGGAAAGTTCATCCAATTGATGTCTCTTCCCTATTGCTTTGTATCTACATTGAGGGTGTTTTATGATCTCTTATCTTTTGAAAGAAATCCGTTGTTGTAAAAGTTCTCCGCATCTAACATAATTATACTAAGAAGATTTCTTGGGGCTTTTATCCTCATTATTTTGAGGGTTTTCCTAGGGTATATGCAATGTAATGGTTGAATGTTTTATGAGAATGAATGTTCTATTGATTCAAGTTCAATATTTTCTTCATTAAATAATTAAAGTACAAAAGCTCAACAAAGTTGCACAAGATTCAACAAAATAGAGGGTTATTGGCATTAAAAAATGAACAATAATTTTATAATTATTCATTCTTACATAATAATGCAATTCCTTATGCAAAATTCACGATCCATCCTTGGTAACTCCTACAATACTTAACTCAAAACATAGAACATTTAACAAGGTAAGAAGAAAGCTACATACTTAGATAGCAATACAAGCCTCTTGAATATAAATGGTGCTTTGTCCCTTTTGTTATGGAGAGAAACTTCCTATGGCTTGGGGCATACCACAACAAACAACTTGACACCATAAATCAATCTTTCCCAATATGCAAGAGAAATCAAACATCTAACACTAAGGGATATCGAATCGTACCTTGTTCTAGGCGGTTGAAGTAGATCCCCATTGAGCTTTTCCAATTCACTCTTGCTTTAGAAATTCACTCTCAACAACAACAAACAAGACAAGAATGCTCTATAATAATGTGTTAGACTGAGTCCTCCACCACCTCAATCCTCCATCTCTCGATAGCAAGCTCACAAAGCAAAGGCAAGCTTGGGAAGAACATAAAGTGCTCCAAAGGGACAAAGGGATGTAGACTCAAGTATAAGCAAACTGAGGCAGCAATGGACTATAGTTTCTTTGCTCTTCAATTCCTCCTCTTCAATGTATCCAAGGGGTTCCTTATATAACACTCCAAAAGGGTAATGGAGGGTCGAATCTGAGCATTCTCAATGCATTTGGAAGGCCAAGAGTCAAATTATTTGGACTCATATGAGGAAAATTCCAAAAATGTTTGGACTTATGCACACATCTCGATGTACGTGGGTTTGAGGTCAAAAGTAGCATGTACAAGCGAATATGGGGTTAAAAGTCGTGTACAACAATAAACATAGGTTTTTTAGGGATGTTCTTGGAACATCAAAGGATAATATAAGTCCATGGGGTCTAAAGAGTCTGTAGAGGGATAGGGAAGGCCATAAATATGTGGTCAACCATGTGTGGTAAAATCAACTATAATAGATGCCCCCTAATGTGTGAGGTCAAAGGGGTAACATGATGGCCAAAATACATTATAAAATCCATCCCAGAAGTGGAGTAATGAAGACCCAGGTGGAGGAACCAGCCACTCATCAGTATAATACAATGATAAATCTCTGCATGTGACTGCAAATACATGGAGCAGTCCGGATACATAAGAGTACAATGCCCATGAATAGGCATGATATACAAAATTTCATGTGTGGTCATCGCCACGTACAATATAAAATAGATCAGAATCTCCAAAGTGGATGAAGATATACAATAGATTAAGATATCCATAATGGCAGAAGATATACAATGGATCAAGATCTCCATAGTAGCTGAAGATATATGATATACATTGGAATCAAATCACGAGAGCTGAAATCTCATGAACACTGGAACGATCAAGGAGGTAGCATACATGGAATGTCACCAACCTGGAAAATATTCTACATGAAACTCTACGAGTACATGTCCTACTATGTGAATAGATGTGTCGAGGTAGAACATAGTAGTCCATCGTTTGATTACCGGTCATTGATGTATATCGTTAACTGACGCGAGATCACCCACCTATAATGAAAATGGGAATCAAGGTATAGAGTGCAATCTAACAAGTGTGAATAGATGTGTTGAGGTCAAATATTTGGAATAATCCATCGATCGAGGGACATTGATGTACCCAAAACTGTCGATGGTGAGAGAACCTACCACTGATGAATGTAAGTCTCAAGGCACTCAAAGGACTCTAGACTCCTATTCAAGAATAAATGATCTGATGTCGATGGAATAGAATCCGCTGGAAGGAGGGCATTAATGTATCCCCCATCAACCAACACAAGGTACTCAGTAACCCTGTATAATTTGGAAGAACTCGAACAAGATGTGTACGAACTAGTAACAGTACCGAGAATGACCGACATGCAAAGTCAAGATAACTAAGGAATGGTCGACTCAGGATTCAACTTCCTTCGAACAACAACATAAAGGCAAATGGTGATTGAAGGTAGGCATCATGGACTCGATATGCAAACTGGGACATCTCTATGACATATGAGGCATCAACAGAGGTTCCATAGACACTGGAATCTTAACCAGTCGATGGAGATAAACTCAGAGTAACGAGTACATATCCTATAGTCAAACTAATAACCCAACCAACGGATGTGATATACAGTGCTCTGTTCGAAGGAGACATGACTCAACTGCTGCCAAAGATAACATCTTTTCCTGTCCAGCTTTTTGTTTTTTTGATTTTTTGGGACTTTTTCAGATATTTTGAAAAGATTAAAAAAGAATAAAAGTGCTTTATAATACAAATCTAGGAGGAGATGAGTATCAGGGGGCAAGCAAACTAGTTCCAAGAAGTGGAATATGCCTATGATCAATGCAAGGATATATGTGTAGGATAACGACACTCGGGGGAAGGTCTCCTCCCAGTAAAAGGGATGACCAAGCTGCAAAAGATATGTAAAAAGGCTTTGCTTGGCTAGACATGAGACAAGCTTGGGCTATATGGCTGATAAATCAAAGTTGAGGAGCCAACATAAAGCTCAAGAAGGCAAGCAAAACTCATGAAAACGCAATTACAACTTGATATATACAAGGGAGTTCCGAGGGAAATGGCCAACATAAAGTTCAAGAAGAGTATGAAGCTCTTGCTGAAGGACATGGCGAGACTAAAAAAGGGACTCCCACAACCTAAAGGAGAAATTTCAGCATGGGCACCAAATGCAATATAGGATCTAACTAGGGCACCAATGTATAGGAAAGCTCTGCCATTCACACAATACCACTTCTAACAACATCATGAAGGTTCCATGATATCATGGAATGGGTTCGTACCTAAGGATAAGATGAAACGGTCATAAGGTCATGTAAAATGCAGGTGGATGTGAAATCCTGACCTATATGCCAGTTCAAACATTATACCTATAATAGGCACGAATGGGTCAAAGGCTCGAAGAGAGTGTACAAAAAATGGACCCTACATGACAATAACATTAGTCCAAAACAACTGGAAATAGTAAGTAAAGAGTCCATACTATAGGATATAGGGAGGATCATGACAACTACATTCAAAGGAAACATCGTAGTGAACGATGGGACACAAGAAGGAATGTAAGGTGCAGACCCAACATTCACGTATCCACTACCACCCCCGTGAGGGTGACCAATGGTGTAAAGACCGATTGAAGGGAATAAACATCCTCCATAAATGGAATAGAGGATAGAATATCACCATTCCCAAATCCATGAGCACAGTAAGGGGCTGTGATGCCCCCAAGTCCAACACCAGGGTCCTGTTAAATTTGAGCATATAGATCTATAGACAAACACACAACTCACAAAGAAGATCTCACAATTTACTCAGCCATTGAAGAATGAAACAGTGCAAAAGGCTTGCAGCTGTGAATGCTTTCATTAATCAAAAAAGTAATCCAGATAATAATTACAATGATGTAAAATGGCTTTAATAGCCACAACCAATTCAAATCCACATGAGG
>LPNX011024889.1:0-139188 GCA_001517045.1 Pseudotsuga menziesii | reverse complement strand
ACTGACCTTGGTTGGTTTCGGCACTCCCAGTTGCTTCCTAAATTGTAGGGATTGATCTAGGAGACTCCTAAACTTATGCAATCAAGTGCAATAAGTGGCCGTGAGTCTCAATTAGTGTTCCCCACACTTTGGTAACTGAAACATGTGCCCTAATTAGGTCAAGTTTAACCAATGGTACTAATGACTATAAATAGACTGGATGGACTCCCGATTTAGACATGACTCCCGATTTAGACATATGACCAAATTTGGATAAGGGAGGATTAATAATCCTAACAGGTCCATACTAGGACCAAGGATGGGTGACAGGATACCAGGCATGCCAAAAATAAAAGGATCCAAACTCAAGAGAGTATAAATATACTCAAGTAACTGCGATACCAAAGGCCAACTAGCGCACACAGAGCACACTCCTAAGAAAATATATAGCCAAAATGCAAGCAAGCCAAGGGGAGGATAAGTGAGCTCCCGAATGCAGCAAGTATTTCTCGCCTAGGAGAGGCTCGAGACTCCCATACACTACAAGCAGAGGTATGTAACCAATCATAGTGGCCCTCGGATTCAATGCGTAAAGAGACTGTGCTGTCAAACCCCTACCTGGCCAGAATACCTGTAGAATAACATCTGCAAATACCCCCTCGATACCTAGCTAAGGCAACTAAGGTCACCTCAATATAACCAATGCTCAGGCGGACAGTCACAGGCAGGATCGACCGTATGGGTAGGGTAGCAAAGCTTGAAACTCAAAAGAGCCCCTAGATATGAATGCGATCCTGGAAATATCTTTGGTTCTCACAAAAAGTGACTAGGGGTCATCCCAATCACAGTCGCGTGCACTGCCTCGTGCTTAAATCCCCAACAGAGTCGCCAATTCTGTTACGGAGAGAAACTTCCTATGGCTTGGAGCATACCACAACAGACAACTTGACACCATAAATCAATCTTTCCCAATATGCAAGAGAAATCAAACATCTAACACTAAGGGATATCGAATCGTACCTTGTTCTAGATGGTTGAAGTAGATCACTATTGGGATTTTCCAATTCACGCTTGCTTTAGCAATTCGCTCTCAACAACAACAAACAAGACAAACATGCTCCATAATAATATGTTATACCTACTCTAGCATATATATTCAATAATGTATAAGCAATTAAATATGTCCATGGATACAATATTCATATTCAAATGCACTACAATTGGCTAAGAAAAGATATTTCTATTAATAAAATCAGAGATTACAAGAGTGACAACCTCTGTCGGCACATCTACGAATCGGACAAACCAAGTCCTCCACCTAGGCCTCCACCACCTCAGTCCTCCATCTCTCGATAGCAAGCTCACAAAGCAAAGGAAAGCATGGGAAGAACACAAAGTGCTCCAAAGGGACAAAGGGATGTAGACTCAAGTATAAGCAAACTGAGGCAACAATGGACCATAGTTTATTTGCTCTTCAATTCCTCCTCTTCAATGTATCCAAGGGGTTCCTTATATAGCACTCCAAAGGGGTAATGGAGGGTCGAATCTGAACGTTCTCAAGGCATTTGGAAGGCCAAGGGTCAAGTTATTCGGACTCATATGAGGAAAATTCCAAAAATGTTTAGACTTATGCACACATCTCGATGTACACGGGTTTGAGGTCAAAAGTCGCATGTACACACAAGTATGGGGTTAAAAGTAGCGTACAACAATAAATAGGGGTTTTTTAGGGATGATCTTGGAACATCAAAGGATAATATAAGTCCATGGGGTCTAAAGAGTCTACAGAGGGACAGGGAAGGCCATAAATATGTGATCAACCATGTGTGGTAAAATCAGCTATAACACCTTTAAAAATTTAACAAGGCATGGTAAGCAAAACTAGGTTACAACCATCTAGCCCCTTAGTAGGGCTTAAACATAAAAAAATAGCTCTTAAGCAGAGCATCTAAATTATCATTAAATCATGAAACCTTTGGAGATTCCATTGACTTATTTATTGATAACCAACATAGATAAATACTAATTCATTTACAATGCTTCCAACACACATAAAACATACCGTATCCATTCATTATTTTAGAATACCATAAACATCTCTTGGAAAATCAGTGGTTTAATTATCAAAGCCGCAGTCAAGGAGACACTTATCTGAATTCTTGAACAACTAGAAAATGGCTTCATGGCTTCCATGTTCCACCCAACTGTAGGTCTCTACACAACTTGTATTGTTTTAGCAGTCAGAGACCACCCCCGAGCTAGGACTCATGCATTCACCACCATACATATCACCAATCCCAAGCTTCTAAGAATTTCTCTCTCTTTGACAATCGGGGTTTGCTAGTTACTACCAAATCCAAGTCAAACAATGCAAATCATTACATGTTTCATTCCACTGACACTACAGAGACTACCCTCACTGCCTAGAACTCCACCAATTTCACTTCATGCACCATTTTCCAATTCACTGGAGCTACCAACAACAAAACCAAGGCAATGAGAACATCAACAAAATGGATTGAAGACTTAGGTTTGGGTTCACAGGTCTCCCACCAGCCCAACTACCACTACATATCAACTTGATCGGGCACATTTATTAGGTTTAGGAAGTGATTGCACCATCCACCCATGATCTAAATCAACCACAACTAGACTAATTCAAGATCGCATTGCTACACACTACACACTACCTCACATGTGTTGTGCATCCTACATGATACGTTGGCTTAGTAAACTACTACGACTCAGTCTCCCTCCAACATATTATTCTTCGTTCAACTACATCCATAGTTTGTTCATCTCCTCCAACGATTAGAAAAGGGACAAAACTCAACATTCAAAACCCAAAATATAGATGCCCAAAAGAAAGAACCATTTCCCTATACCTGTTCTTTCTCTTTTATTCTGTAACATTAATAAAAAGCCTTATTGACCATTCATTCCTCTCCTATGCTACCAAAAAATGCCCCATGTTCTGCCTAGATGGTTTGGTTTGCCCACTGCCTGAGTGGTTATGCTATGCCTATTATCCTTCCCACAACGCCACGTTGTGCCACCACCTTGGGTGTTCTCCATAAGCCCAATTCAGCTCTTCCCATGAAACATTCTTCCTCTATCCCACTTATCAAAATGTTTAGCCATCTCAATATTCTGTTAATCTATCGTTGGCACCAAAGGTCAGGTTACAAGAATTAAACAAGGGTATTAAGGTTTAACAAAAGTCACAAGGTCTTCAATAAGGTTTGGAGGGTTAGTAACCCATAAAATTAGCCTCCCCTATGCTATTACAACCCCCTCCCCCTCTCACTTTCTTAGGTGAATACATGAGTCCTTGATCATTTAGTGTTCCTTCTCCATCATGGCCAAGTTGTATTTATATATAAAAACTTTAAAACATTTAATGAGTTCTTTCAACTAGGAACTCATAAACATTACATAAACACATTATTTAATAGGGGTTTAGTCCAAGGGTGTTACATTCCCTCCCCCCTTAAAATTTACAGCGTCCTCAGTGTTTTAATACTTATAAACATTTACCTATATCAAAAATTCAAATAAAAAGACACATGGTTGTCCCTGCATTTCAACTTTCAATCTATCCTTTCAGACTAATCCAGGTCCTCTGGATTCTAGCATGTTTCATATTGCTGCTCCTAGTGGTTGGTACTTTCCAACTCGGTTAGTAGATTGACCAAAACTGGAAATCTCTTAGCTGTCTTGCTTTCCAACTTTGTCACGAGTTTTGAAATCTCATTCTTTTCATCTTTCTTTCTACCTCTTATTGTACATTTACTGAGGTAATTATTATCACCACAATTCCAACATTTCATAGTTGGCTTGATTTTCTTTTCAATGTTTCCTTCTATCTGCATCTCATCCACATTTATTTCTACATGAGGGTGTTTCTTGGTTAATCGATCTGGTAGAGGCTCTTTTAAAATTTCTTGGCATTCACCCTTCTCCATGGTTACAAAAATTCATTTTACTTCATTATGCAAACGAATTGAATCCTCCAAAATTTTAAGGTTTAATGCAGTCTACTGCTATTGAAATTTTATCATCTCTCAAATATTTTCTTGTGTCTTATTAATTGCTTGAAGTGGTTCTTCAACCGGGTGGAGAATTATTTGGTCGACTACCTTATTTTTATGTATACAATTGCTCACACTTCTCCCGCTATTAGATATTGTGTTGTTATTTTAACAACTACAACCAACTTCATATGGAGCTTACCAATGAAATTCATCAACATGAATCCCAGTAAGCCAAACATGATCGTGTGTATTAAAATTAGTCATTTTATTTACTTAAATAACTAAGATCTTTTTTTCATGCTTGCTTCAAAAAGTTTTCATGCATTTAATGCTTAACCCCACAAATGCATATAAATAAATCCATTCATCTTCAATTCTTTAACAAAATTCTAACCTTTTAGCATTCATTGTTTATTTTAAATAAAAATAAAATAACCACAATGAATGTTCAGCTATAAATGCATTTCAACTACTTTCTTTTCATATAAAGAAATAAAAAAATAGATAACAACAAGTAAGGGTGTCCCCCTCTTACTCTTCCAAATATAGAACTCCACAAATGTGGCTTTCCAGCTCCTTGGTCTCTTCCTCTTTGAGTTTCAACAATGACACTTCACATCTGAAGTCTGTATGAGGGCCTCACAATCCGAGTCATTTTCACTTGGTCTAATCAGAGGAGGTTTAGCTATGTTACAACCTTCATGACAACATCCTGTTGTTGAATTCATTCTTCTTTAGAGGAATATATCTTCAATGTAGGAGCCTGATCATGCAAAATTTAAATAGAGGATGTAGTAAGGATTTCTCCCTACTACAGGGGCAGGGATGGATCCCTTCTGTCTATAGGACAGAAGGGTAGGTTCCTGCTAGTGGGTAAATGTAGAAAATGAAAACGTAATGTAAATAACAGAAACGAAAGCTAAACTATGAGCAAAAAATAAAAATGTACGGTAAATGGCAGTAAAGTAAACTAAGAAAAGATGGAAAAGATGGAAGCACTGGTGAACCCCTCTGCAAACACGGGTTAGGGTTTTGCCTCCAATAACCTGCAAAACAAATCCTAAGCTACAATAATCTACAAAACAATGTTAAGCAAAACCTGCAAATGAAATAGGGGTTAGAAATCAAAGCAAACGAAACAACTAAGAAATAAAACATGAAACATGGTTATACCTTCTCTAGTGGAAATGGGCCACCATGCCCTAGCTTGTGGAAGCACTCCTCTCTCTTGGATGGGGAGCAATGGATCAATGGGAATGGAGGAGAGGGAGTGTGGGTGGCTTGAGAGGCAAATGTGTCTTAAGGCATCCACTTGGGAAGCATAACAATATGCAAGGGAGGAGTGTTTTGAGAGTGACCCCCCACCCTCCTTTTATATCTTTTCCAAGGGGTTTTAGGGTTAAGCCCTTGGTCAGGGCTTTAGCCCCTTTCACCCTAAATTTAGCTCCTTTTAGGGTTTTAGCCCCTTTTTGAGGGCTTTAGCTCCTAGGAGGCTATTTTGGGCTCTTTTTTGGGGTTTTAGCCCCTTTTCTTCATCCTCAGGCTATTTTGAGGGTGTGGGGGTTTAATGGAGGGTCAAATGGAGTTATATGAGGGTCATGAGATGGTGTCCTTGGGTGGTGTAGGCAATAGAGAGCTATGTGGGGGATTTTTGGGTTAATAGATTACCCCCTGATGTGTGAGGGCAGGAGCTCAACGTATAGCCGACGGACATCATAGGATTTTGCTGTGTAGAGGTGGTGCTTCCAGGGCTGGGGCATGGTGGCTTTTGGTTTTTGTATTAATATGGTTCCCATCAATGGGTGAGATACAATAAATGTGTGACATGTATATGGACGAGGCAGGCATCCCCATGCTCATGACAATGTCGAAAGAATAATTTGATCTATGCTCTAAAATACAAGAGCTGATCATATACAACTGATGTTACAATAATGGTTGCCTCCATGTGAGGTTGAATACAATACTGATCTGGTATATTGGACCCATGGCATTCTCATGGAATGCTATATCTTCATGACTGACGGTTTGATGGTTTGCTGGATTTGGAATGGTACATAACTGTATGGACTTGCTGATTGAGAGTCAGAGTCTCTGTGGTACAAGTATGCTTCCATCAATCATAAAGGTATATCGAAGCACTGCTGGGGCTTCTGAACACTGTCTCCAACGTAACCCGAAAATCACAAGGGACATAACCTGTTTAGGTCCCTCAAGTAGAATCACCAATGTGCTAGAGTCAGGTGACATCCGGGGTCTTCAACCAAATACTATGTGGAACAAACCTTGTACGAATCTCAACGGTGCGATGATGGAGTTGAAGTCGAGCACGTGAGAAACAACCATCCCGAGAGGCACTAAGGACTCCTCTCAAGTGGTCCAAGGAACTCATCAATGAGGTTAATGAAACCAAGGTACAGGGACCTCTGGGTCTATCCTCTGGAATATGTGTGTTGGTGTCGACAGAAGGAGACCTGCCCCTAGTCAAGGCAATGACATTTCCTTGACCAGGAGCGCAAAAAATGGGAGTCATCCAGACTTCCAAAGATCAAGATCTCTTGGTCACTGACTCTTCCAAAGTGCAAGAAAATGGGAAATCAAAGAAGAGGAGCTAAAGGCAACTAATTCGAAGCCTCAACAAAATTAGCAAGCTTTCGAATGGGCCTCCGGCTCTAAGAAGAAGAAATTTGAAAAGAAGTTATGTCCTTATTGTGAAAAGGGAAACCATCTTGAAGAACATTGTATGAGGAAGCAACTTGATGAGATGTCTGCTCTTCTCAAGCAACACAACATTGCTCCTCCAAGAGCAAAGAAGCCTGATGAAGAAGCACCGACATAAGATACTGAAAGGTATCATGATTTGAAAGAAACTATATATCCATCCTCCACATACATTATATATTCTGGAGCCTCTAACCACATGGTTTCCTCCAAAGAATCCTTCTCTACTCTTTCAGTATCAAAGGGGACTAATATTCACATGGGAGATGATTCCTATATTCCAGCAGAAGGAAGGGGCTCAGTCAGAGCGAAGCATGGTGAGTTCAAGAATGTCTTATATGTGCCCTCCCTTACTGCTAACATGTTATCTATTTACCAGATGTCTCATACATGCTCTCCAAATAGGGTCACATTCGATTTAGAATCAGTTGAGATCACGGAAAAATCCACTGGAAATCTTGTAGCGAAAGGTATTGCAAATCACTCTACCAAATCTTATGAGTTTTCACATTTCTTACCTGTTTCTCCTCCTACAACTTTTTTGTCTCATGCTAACAACACCAGCAAGATTTGGCATGAGAGATTTGGCCATCTCAATTTCAAATATCTGAAGCAGCTTCATAATGATAACATGGTTGAAGGTTTTCCCTCGATCCAAACTTCTGATGGAGTATGTTTTGGGTGCTTGGTAGGTAAGCATCCAGAAAAGAAGTATGATGTTGGGAAGGCACATAGAGCTGTCTCTACACTTGATTTGATACATAGTGATGTATCTAGACCTATGACCACAAAATCCATTAATGGTTGCAGGTATTTCGTGACCTTTATTAATGATTGTTCTAGGTACTACTGGATTTACTTCATGAGACAAAAATAAGAAGTTTTTGAGACTTTTAAAAGTTTTAAAGCCTTAGTTGAGAACAGTTTCAATAATAATATCAATTCAATACGATCCGATGGAGGAGGAGAATATGTCAAAATAGATTTCCAGAATTTCTGTGAATTAGAGGGGATTCGAATGGACACTCAAATCCATACACACCACAACAAAATGGTGTGGCTGAGAGGAATACCACATCATTGAAAGAGATGGAAACATGCCTTCTCCATGCCAAGCATCTACCTCCTTCTCTTTGGGCTGAAGCAGTAAATCGTGCTTCGTATTTGCAGAATAGGGTGCTCCACAAGTTAGTGGTTGGGGTGACTCCATTCGAAGAAATGCATGGGTATAAGCCCAATGTCTCTCATATGAGAGTTTTTGGTTCCAAATCTTGGGCCAGGATACCACTTGACAAGAGGAAGGCCTTCCAAGCCCAAAGTAGTGAATTCATTTTGCTCGGATATGTAGAAGATGCAAAATATTACAAACTGATGGAGGTTGATACCAAAAGATGCTTCATTGAAAGAAGTTTCCATTTCGAAGAAGATCAACTGCATGATACTCCTCTAGCAACACATGAAGGTATAACTATTTCTCCACCTATTTTTGATAATGATGATGATGTGCTATAGGTTTCAGATTCAGATGAATAACATCACATATAGCATGATCTTGTTATTGAGACTGAATCTCAATAAATTCTAGATCCATATCCAGTACCCATTCCTAATCAGAATCCTAAACCCAAATGGGCTCAAAAGATTCTTGATGCAGCTAGAAGTGGTGCTGGAGTTCTAGAAGATTCGCTCTCTACATAATGGTGCAGAAAAGTTCCAGGTCGATGCTACTTGATGATAGAGAAATGATCAGCTATATGGCCCACAGAAGCAGAGATTTGAGCATTCCCTACCTTCACCATCCAACAGAAACAAACAGAGTCATCAATTCAGAAGTACATTGAGAGCTCCACTAATGGACCATGCTGCTGCATAGAGCTGCAATTTTTGCAGCATTGTTTTACTCAAGTTATTTTATCTAAGGAGGAAGCTTCTTTATTCTAAAGATAGCTTGCAGATTGCTATTTTCCTACTTATTTTTTAGGGGGGGGGGGGGTTCCCATGAGGTTTTCCCCTGTTTCCTCTGTTGTATTAAGCATCATTTTTTATTATCTTCTAGATTGTATTTGGGTGACCTATGGTCTTGTTACCAGGGCCCACAATTGTCCAAGTTAGGATTCAAGGGGGGTGTTAGGATTATTAATCCTCCCTTGGTCATATTTCTATTAGATTAATTATTGCCTAACTTAGGAACCTTAAAATTAATTAATTGGGTCCACTTGTCCCAATGGGGCCACATGTACTATTAATTGGGGTGTGGGGAACACTGCTAGAGGTTAACTACCATTTACTGCATGTGCATGCACTAGTCTGGGTGCGTCCTAGACCAATCCCTACATTTTAGGAGCCATTGGGAGTCCCAACACCAACCTACTTCAGTCAGTTGGTGTTAGTACTAGTTATACTTAGTTAGCCCCCAGTTACATTCAGTTACTTCATAGTCAGTTAGGATAGCACTACCAATGCATGGATAATGCATGGTTGCATGGGGAGGAGCGCTTTTCCTACCTACCACACTCATTTGCATTGAGTCAACTAGCTGTTAGTGGTTGTTGGAGTTATTGGTCATTAGGGAGTTGTCTATTTGGACTCCCATATTGATTGGGAGAACTTGAGTTAGAGATTCAGTTAGATACAGTCATATCCAATTGGAGGATTTGAATTCATATCCCATGCATTCGAATTCTACCTATATAAACTATTGTAACACCGGATATTATTATGATGAATGATACTGTAAATTCCTGAGAAATACTTGTCTGTTTCCTATGTGGTTTGTTTTGCTTAGTTTGTATCTTCATTCTCCATTCAATTGATGCAAACATTATTAGAAAACTCCGCTTGAAGATCTAAATGACATTCAAATTCTAATACAAAGATTAGTTGTAGGGAAACAAAGTGGAAAAGGAAAACATGGAGTACACAGTGCTTGATGAAATCAAAGAAAATGAAGTTTCAAAGGCACCAAAAAATCAAGAACATCAATAGGTACCTAAAACTCCTGCAACTATAAGAAAATATACCAGGTTCAGTAGACCCCTTGAACGATTCTCTCCTTCACTGTATTATTTATTGATGACTGATTCTGGTGAACCATATTGTTATGAAGAGGCAATGTAGGTAGAAACTAGAAAGAAGTGGGAGCAAGGAATGAATGAGGAGATTGACTCATTGGTAAGAAACCAGACTTGGGATTTGGTTTAGTTTCCTGCAGAAAAAAGGGCATTGCAGAATAAATGGGTTTATAGGTTGAAGGAAGAAGATGGAGGCATGAAGCGTAACAAGTCTATACTTGTTGTAAAGGGGTTTACACAAAATAAAGGTATGGACTTTGATGAAATATTTTCTCTTGTTGTTAAAATGAATTCAATTAGAACTATTTTAAGTCTAGTGGCGGTAGAAGATTTGCATATTGAACAATTAGATGTAAAAACAACCTTTCTCCATGGGTATTTGGAGGAAAATATTTATATGCAGCAGCCACAGGGGTATGAGGTCAAAGGGAAGGAGAATTTGGTTTGCGGGTTGAAAAGAGCTTGTATGCTAAATCAAGCTCCAAGGCAGTGGTATTTAAAATTTGATAATTTATGACAGAACAAGGTTATGACAGATGTCATTCTGACCACTATGTTTATTTCAAGAGGCTAGATAATGAAAGATATATTATCTTGTTATTGTATGTGGATGACATGCTTGTTGCAGGGTCTAACATGCAGGATATAAATGTGCTCAAAATAAAACTAGCTAAATCATTTGCGATGAAGGAAGTTGGGTGCTGCAAAGAAAAACCTTGGTATGAGTATAACGAGAGACAGGAAAAATCACAAATTGACATTCTATCAAGGTGAGTACATAGAAAAGGTGTTGTAGAGGTTTAGAATGCAAAATGCAAAAAGCGTTAGTACACCTTTAGCTAGCCATTTCAAACTAAGTAAGGATATGTGTCCAGAGACCCATGAAGAGATAGATTACATGTCCAGGATTCCCTATTCATCAATGGTTGGAAGCTTGATGTATGCCATGGTGTGCACAAGACCAGATATTGCACATGCAGTGGGAGTTGTGAGCAGGTATATGAATAATCCAGGTAAAGAGCATTAGAAAGCAATGCAGTGGATTCTCAAGTATTTGAGAGGTACCACTTCTCATGCATTATGTTTTGGAGGTTTAAAAACTATTATACAGGGATATGTTGAGGCAGATATGGCTGGTGATAAAGAAAGTGGGAGGAGCACCACAGGGTATGTGTTTACTGTGGGCGGAACAACAGTAAGTTTGATTTCAAAACTGCAACAGGTTGTTTCACTTTCAACAATAGAAGTAAATTATGTTGCTGCTACAGAGGCTAGTAAGGAGATGATTTGGTTGCAGAGGTTCATGGAGGAATTGGGTAAGAAGCAGGATAATAGCAGGCTATATAGTGACAGCCAGAGTGCCATTCATCTTGGAAAGAGATCAGCCTTTCATTTGAATACTAAACATATACAACTCAAGTACCACTTCATAAGATCTATTCTAGATGAAGAACTGTTAAAACTGGAAAAGATACATACTAGTCAGAATCCTGTAGACATATTGACAAAGGGAGTAACCGGAGAGAAAATGAGTTCCTACTCGGTTTCTGTTGGCCTTCAAGAATGAAGGTGAAAATAAGAAATTATCCAAGTCCAAGGTCTAGAGCATAGTCTAGCAAGTGCAACAACGGTGGAGTTGTTGTGATCAATCTTCAAGTGGGAGATTGTTGGTTGTGGAGCCTGGTATTCTATATTCAGAGATGTTATTCAGTCGTGTTTGTACCCCAGGTGTACTGTACACTCATTCCCCAACTTTGGGGTTTGGGGGTGAAGCCCCCAAGAATATTTTTTGGGATGTTTGTTGGCCAACAGTTTTGCGGACCCATGGTTTTGGGTTAATGGTAGTATTTTCTCATGGTATTTCCCCTATAAAAGAAATGCATTGTAATACGACTGTGAATAGTATGGTATTGTATTGTAAACAATCTTTGTGATTGTGTGAGAGAAACTGTGAGTGTGAAGAGGAAGTGCAACATAGTTGCTACAGGTTATATCCCTTCATATTTTTGGACGCTAAGAAAAGCACTGACAATTTCTCTATGGACATAGCCCATCTCTTGGGTGAACCACATTATATCTATGCCTCTTTATAATGCGTTAAATGTGTTTTTTTCCATCTTGTTTAATGATTTAACTGTATATCTATTATTGCTCTGCGGTCCTGTTTCTAACAATGAATTATATCTAAATGATCCTTTCTATTGCTACTCGTTTTGGTTGGGAGATTCACCAAAATGGAGGTTAACAGTGCATTTCTTCATGGAGATCTCATTGGATAAACTTATATGGAGAAACCTATTGGTTTTGTGACATAATCTGGCCTTGTCTATCGAATCAAGAAGTTGTTGTACGGTTTGAAACATGATCCTTGTGCTTGTTTTGAGAATATTGATCGTTTCTTTGTCAATCTTAGTTTCAAATGATGTGAACTTGATCACAACATCTATGTATTAATTGTTCATGACTCTAATTGTGGCATTGTATGTTGATGATTTAGTCATAACTGGAAATAATGTCAATCTTATTTTGGGTTTGAAGAAACAACTTGCTGATACCTTTGAAATGATTGACCTTGGTCTGTTTCATTTCTTTATTGGAATTCAAGTTTTACAAATGGATGATGGTATATTTCTTTCTCATCCTAAATATGCCTTGGATATCTTGAAACTATTCAAGATGGATGACTGCAACTGATGTGCTACAACTTATCAGTCAGTAGTGAAGTTGTCGAAAGACTAGGACTCTCCATGAGTCGATGCCATTCTTTATCTATAGTTGGTCAGTAGCCTTATTTATCTGACGCACAGTCGACCATACCTCTCCTTTGTTGTTAATGCCATTTCCAGGTCCATGCAGGATCCTCACGAAAGTCATTGCAAAGCCACAACGATAATTGTTTACTTTATTAAGGGTACGTATCAATATGGTATTAAGTATTGTCACTGTACATACCCACTCGTTAGCTACACTGATTCTGACTGGGGTGGTAGCATTGATGATCAAAAATCTACTTCTTGTTAGAAAAATAGGATTGCAGAGCAATAACAATAAATAATAAACAATATGCAAATATTAAAACACATTATAGGAGAGACACATATATAATATGGTTCACCCAAGATGGGCTACGTCCACATAGAAATTTCCAGTACTTTATTATTATTTCATCCAGCAAAATGAAGGGATACAACCTGCAACAACCCCGCTGCACTTCCTCTTCACACTCTCATAGCCTCTCTCTCACAATCACAATGATCGATTTTACAATGCTACAATACAACACAATACACATTCTTATTACAATACTTTCCTTTTATACAGGAATTACCATGGGAAATTATGGCCCCGTAAACTGTTTTCCAACAAACATCACAAAAATTTCTTTCAAGGGATTCGCGCCCACCCCCCGAACCCCCCTAATGGGACGTGTGTAAAATAAATATAGGGTACAAATACTATGTCTGAACAATAACATATCTAAATCTGGAAGATGAATATCCACATCCACCACTTCTAGCTATGTGTTTCATTTGAAATTTGAACCTTAGTTCTAGTCATGTAAGAAACATAAGGTAGTCTCTCTTTCGTCTACATAAGCCGAGTATCATGGAATCCGACAGCTTCTTGATAAACTTGGAATCCCTATTTAGACCTCTACTGTTATTTACCATGATAAATTAGGGATCTATTCAAGTTGCTAACATTCCCGTTGCTCATAGCAAGATGAAGCATGTCAATCTCCATGTTTATTGTTTGAGAAATATAGTGTAGGATAACACTGTCTCTCTTTTTTATTGTAGGAAATATGATCAAGTTACTGATATATTTACAAATTCTTTACCAGAGCTAATTTTGTGAAAATTTGGGCTATCCTTGGGATTTAGGAAGCTACAATTATGGGGTGGTGTTCACAACAAGTAATTTCTCCTCCTCAATCTTATTGATGGGGAAGTGTTGGAACCTATAGTCTTGATGGTTCATCACAGCTCTAGATATTCTAGAGAAAGTCAGTCTATAGATGACAGGAAACTAGTGGAGCAGTTGACTGGAGCTGGCGGAACAACTAAACATTCGGTTGGGAAAACAATTGAATGGTCGGTGCGACCGTGGTCGATGCGACTACAAGAACTGACTAAAATTTGGGACATTGAATATTCTACGTAAATAGTCTCGACCACAGACCCCTACTTGTGGACCAGATATTCCCTTCTTTTAGGAAGTTGGTTATATATGGAAACTATAAATAAGAGACCTTATGGGTTGTCTAACATATCGATTTAATATGTTTATCATAGTCATTATGCATTGTGATGTTCTAATCACAATGCTTTCATCTTATGTACTTAAAAATGTCTAGAAACAACATTTTCTTCTTGGAATCATGTCCCCTTCTGTTCTTTTTCTGTTCTATAGCTCAGGGCAAGAGGTTTCCCAACATATGAGTACTAGGAACAACATGTCAAATTGTTCCCAAGGCCCTTATGATTGGAAGCTCTAGTCAAAACACTCCATTTCCTCTAGATTCACATGAAGTGGTCACCATGCTCCACGTTAATGATTTCTTTGCATGGGGTGATGAATGGGCATGCTCTATGCCTTCCTTGACTCATAATTTAGATAAAGATGTGGTTGTTGACTCATTGAAAATGGACCAAATAATATACTTTGGATCATTAATAGCTTGCAAGGTAGAAATATCATGTAACTTCAAATCCCTACAAAGGATAAGATGTAATCAATATAAACTAAGACACATTTCTATTGTTACACTCTTATGCATGATTTTGTTAATGTGTTGTTTGATGTCTTTAGTTGTAAATGAAAATTCCATTTTATGTACATACTTAATTTATATTGTGAAATGCTTTGCTTTATATAAATATTGAACCATGTTTGAGTGTTCTTGAAATGACAACATTGACAACACGACGATACTCGTAATGAAATGCAATAATTTATGGTAATGGTAGTGTTTGAATTGGTGCTAACTTCTCAAAATCCTCATTTAACCCATTTTCATATTAGTTATCACATGGATTTGATTGATTATATGGATGATCATTATTGTGTGTTGTCCATATTTGGCATCGTAGTAGTGGTACCTAGAGATGTGAACATATGCTTAGAGAATCAATGTATCCTTAGGCACCTACCTTAAGGCTTTACACAATTGTTTTACCATGCACCTTGAGTACATTATGCATTTAGAGACCCTTGTCATGAAGGTTGTAAGGGATGTGGACTTGCTTATGTTGATGTTCTAGATCCTTATGTTATTTCTCATTTTGATCATACTCATGGTGTTTCCCATGCTTCTCCCATTGATATTGTTATTGATGCCAGTCTTTTCAATATTTGTCCTCATGTTGATCCTTGTTGTGTTGATTATGTTCATCCCATCATTGAACCTGTTGCACTTGTCTAGGGTTGTGTACTATTTCACAAAAGCATAGCAAGTGATACTAGATGTCCCAAATGTGAAGAAGGTTACTATAAACCAAGGTTGAAATCAAATGTAATTCAAGGAAATTCTCTTTGCCATTTCCCATAAATATCATGGTTAATTTCAATATATTGGTGGTGAGACATTGTTGAATTTATGAAATGGTATTCCCAATTAAGAGCAATGGTATATATTGACGTGGTTTATTTTGAGATATGGATGGTATTTAACAATAAATGACCCATTCTTCATAAAATCCTCATAATATAAGTTTGTGTTTTTCTCTACATGGGTTCAATCCACTCTCAGAGTATATTACTAAATGGTCTACTTGCCAAACATTTCCTATGCTTATTAGAGCTATTATTTGATGAGTTAACAAAATTATGGAAAGAAATGGAAAAAATTCAATATTTAAAGGGGTGGTTCTTCATCCAAGTTTAGTTTAAAATCTTCATGTGATATTATTGCTTATGGCACATTAATTGGTCTCACAATTCATGGATACCATTAATATTTTTATTGTATTGTTAGGGAAAGTGTTCCTATGGCTGGGGTGAGGCCACCAACGTACTAGGGGTTCTAGAGACTGACATAAACGATTCTGCAAGCATAAAACACAACAAAAGTTCAAGCTTTAGGAGGATGCATACCTTATGAACTGAAGGCTGATCCAAGATTTCCCTTTAGCCCTCATTTTTCCCTTCCACTAAGGAACCTACAAAAACACTTTAAACCTTCCTCAAACCAATTTAACCATATGTAAGATATTGATATTCAAAATAACATGAAACCCTAATCTCATAGCATCAAAATATGATCAAGAACTGAGATGTACATACACTGATTTGGAAAGGGAATAATTCCAATTATTTTATTGGTAAATGAAATAAGTACAAGATATACCTTCTCCTTTTTCAAGGCACCTCGTGAAACCTTCAATCTGGATCTCTTGCTTCTCTCCTCCAAGATTCTCAACCTCCAACCTCTGCAGCAAGGGTAGATGGAAACTAGAGCATAGGTGAGGGAGATGAGAGTCCATTTTTTTTCAACATCACAATAATCAAGACTAAGTCCCCTTCATGATCCCCTCTCCCTCTCTTATATAGAAAACTGAAGATTTCAGGTCATGGAAGGAGCAGTTACAATCGAGGATGCAGTTCCAAAACCACCCAAACTACCCAAAATTCAAATTTTCTATATTTTTTTGAGCATTTTTACGATACACGATAGTAGGACACTAACAAACAACGTGTGCAAGCTAAAAAAACACTAGTACAACACTAGAAACTTACGTTTTTGTGAAAAAATGCATTTTTAAGGGTTTTTACAGTAATTTTCAGGAGATGGTTTGGTCTGGAAACTTGTTCATTAGCCTCCTAAGCATCCAATGCATCAAGAAAGAGGTAATAAGGTGCTACATAATTGCAAAATGTGTCCCTTCTATTTATTAATTTCCTTTGGGTGATTGGGAGTAGCCTTCATGAAGTGTCGCCATGCGACCAAACATGTAAGTGTCGTCACATACGAGTAAGTGCCCTTTTTAGATATAACATATTCCCCCTGATGTATGCATTTGGAGGGTAATACGCTAGCAAAAATACATTATAAATAAGGGACAATTGAGTCATGGAGTCGAAGAAACTAGAGAAACCAAGATCGAGGCTCAAACGAAGGTACCTGAAACAAAAGTAGAATGTCAGACAATCTGATCTTTGGGGCATACATCTCCATGTACAAATGATCTCCATAAATATACAAGGAGTATCTAACATGTGTATAAATTATGTAACTATCATGGCCATAAAATATGCAAAAAGGTGCCATGTAAAAACTAGAGGAGTCATGGACACAAATGAATAACGTGGATCCATTCTCAATAATCGATCATAGCCACAAGAAGAAAAGGTGGATCTATGTCTCAGCAAATGCCATATAAAGTGTGAAAAGGTCTTTCCCAACTCGGGTAATAAAAAGTATGATGATGCTACCGTTGGCCCAAGTTCTTCAACCCAAACTGCCCAAAGTTACAAATCCTAACCATGTGAATAGAGGAGTTGAAGTCATACATGAAGGAAACCATTTGATTACCGATCATTGATGAAAGTCGTTAACAAATGAGAGGGAAACCACCAATAATGAAAATGGTCCCCAAGGCACCCAATACATTCTAACAAGAGTGAATAAATGGTATTGAAGTCGAACACCTGAATAATCCATCGAGTAGGATAAATTAAGGTATTCCCACTACCCAATAAAGAGGGAAAATTCCACTAATGTATGCAATTCCCAAGGTACTTCCATAAATTATAAATCTCATTCCGAGGGAAAGATGAGTTGAATTCAATAGGAAGAGACTTTTTGAAAGGGAGGCATTAAGGCATCCTCCATCATCCAACATGAGAAAACAAAAAGACTGATTTAATTTGGAACTGCGACAAAGTTTTGCAACAAGGACCGCCAAAGACATCATATAATGGACAGACTCTAGGGAGTGGTTGACACATAAACTCAAGGAAACTACAGAAAATTCGGCATTGGTTTTATCCGTGAAAATTGAGAACGAATTTATGTGACTTAGGTAGCTTTTAGACACAAAGGGACTAACGATACAAATATGCAATGTAGGAGACATTGACAGATTATCCATATGATTGGAAGAGTAACCAATCAAAGTTAGTAAGCTATGAGATCATGCTTAATACTAAGGCCAAAAAATAGAACCCAAATGTTGATAAACAAAAACTGGTGCTTTGTTCAAGGAGACAAGACTTGTTGCCATGATATAAAAGACATTTGAACAGACTTCCCTTCCCTTTCTCTCTTTTTCTAATACCCTTCTTGTATAAGTGTAACGAGTATAAGAAAGAAAACTTGAGACCTTCCTCATTTTTTAAGAAAGATCGAAGAATAGAGATAAAAATGATTGATAAAGCACTGATTCGTGGATTTTACGAGCCTGAATTAGTCGATGATCAAAGGTGTTTTCACAATTTGAGAGTTTGAAAATGCCTAAGAAGACTCTAAGGGGGATCTTTTTCATAAAGTTAGTCTCCAAATTCCAAAAAAGTATAAAATGATCCAGCGGAGAAATCTATTAGCTAAGGAGAACTAAGGTATTCCTTTTTGGTAGTTAGTCGAAGAGGTCTGAAAAAGGGGTAAACTATCATCATATAGACGCTCCTTAAAAAAAATTCATAAATACTTAGTTTAATGCATGTGAAGGAAATCAAGATCACTTGTGTTGTTCCATTCATTTAAGAGTATGGGGCAACGAACAATAAATTCGATGGTTTTGTTTGAAAGTTTTAATGAGCATGGAAATAGCACAAAGAACGCTCAAAATATTTCTCATGTGTTAAGCCAAAGCATGAAATACAAAAAGTAATCCCAAACGGGTTTCTTTTTTGTAAGTTTAGTCTCTAAGGCCCAAAAAAGAGATAAACCTATACTTAGGAATACTGTTCTAGCCACAATGAACTAGAGCATTCCTTTTTGGTAAGTAATGCACAGTCCGGAAAAGGGTGAAATTTATACTTGTGGATGTTCCTTCAATTCCTTTAATGAGTTTGAAATAACAAGTAAAATCAACAATCTAGTCACATTTAAGGATTCAGACCAGAGATTAAAGGTAACTCCATATACCTTTCTCGTAAAGTTTTAATGAACCCAGAAAAGTCAACTCGTGGCCTCAATGTTTTTAACGAGCTTGAAGGAAATATGGAAGAATCCTCTTAAGGTGAGGAGATGAGTGTCAAGGGTATGCGAAACTAGTTCCAAGCGCAAGAAACATGTGCAAGATAAGGATGCTCGAGGAGCGTCTCCTCCAAATAAAGGGTGTCAAGTTGCAGCGAAAAAATTATACAAGGCTAAGAGATGACGAGAGTAGAGATGAGGGATTATATGATGAGTTAAAAGTGTGGAAGTCAGAATCACACTCATAATCATGAGCAGGTTATATGCAAATGCGGTCACAAATTGAACAAAAGAGCGGGACCAATAATAAGTTGTGAATCCAACTAAGAATCATGTATCCAAGAAACAACAAAATCAAGATCATATTCAGAAGAAGATATCCCATACAGGTCACTTTGGTAGAAACATTTTCAATTTCGCTATTTTCAATAAGAGGTATGATCAAGGAATACTTAACTGAGGAAGACTCTATAGTTCCAAGGCCTGAGGATTTACAATTAATAACATAAACATCAAGAGGAAAGATAAAGTTGATAGAGGTGATGGAGTCGGTAGGAACAAACTCAACATCATGGAAGTCAGAAAATATACAACAAGAGTCAAACTCATCAGGATCACCGATGTGCTCCTTGATGGGAGAGTCCAAAGATGCAATAGTTACAACATTTGAGGATCGATCATCAGAAAGATTAGTCTCAAGAAATAAGTCAGGGATGGATCTAACCACAACTAAGTCAACACCCAAAATAATGTCATATTGTATCATAGAATCTAGGAAGACTTCATCTGATGGAAGTAGACTGTCACAGATGGAACACATATATGAACATTCAATTAGAGCAATAGGGTGGAGATCGGGCTCCAAAGTGCCCATTCAATAGATTACATTGTCAACTGTTAGGACCAAGTCCCAAGAAGGTAAGTATGAATACAAATGCTTCTTCTCAGTAGTAATTGGATACAAGCGATATGAGGCCACATAGTTCACCCTTGGTGTGGTTGTGTCTACCAAAACACTCATAATTGACAAACGATAGGCCTTGTCTAAATTCGGGTAGTGAGAGGGATCAACAAATTCTAGCTGATCAACAGTGGCAAAGATTTTGTTCTAAGGAAAATACATCACACGAAAGAGCTTAGATACCACAAATTTTATAGCATATACATAATCAATCCCAAGAAACATATTAAAGTCCAAGGCTCCCTATATAACCATAAAATCAACTAAGATAGTCTTCCCACTCAAAGTAATAGGTGATTGAGAAAGAACTCCCAAAGTTTGACTAGATCTTTTATCAAAGGAAAGTGATTGATTAATAGTCGACACAAGGATGGGAGATTCCATACCTCTCCAAGAATGCGTAGATGGAATACTAACAGAGGCTATTTCATCTACATTACAACGAGCAACCGTGTAGTGGTTGACTTGGACCTTTATTTGAAAAGGTGAAGCCGAAGGAAGGCATGGCTCAACTAGACTATCCCAATCAAAGGAAGCAATCTAAGGGCTTTCCAGGGGTTCATTCAAAGCGAAGTTAGTGTCCCCTGGTCTAGAAATTTTTGAACTGGAAATGAAGACAAGATGACTAACAAACAACTCACTCTCCAAAGGAAGAGTGGCATTAATCGAAGATAGCATCGATTTAACCACTTGATATGGGTCATTCTCAAAAGGAAGAGTGGGATTGACCAAAGATTACATTGTTTTGACTACTTGATGCAGGTAACTCTTCGAAGGAAGAGTGGGATTGACCAAATATCGCATTGTTTCAATCACTTGATGTAGGTCACTCTCCAAAGGAAGAGTAGGATTAACCAAAGATTGCACTGGTCCAACCATTTGATCAAAAGAAAATTGAATAGGTTGTTGGGAAATCACAGGTTAATCAGGAGCATAATATCCTCGGTACTTAGACCACACTCTTTGTACTTCCACGATAATAGGGCACAAATGAGTAAGGTGATCTCCCCAACAAATATTACAAGGGAACTTAAACTTGTGTCATGTATGTTTGGTATTCCTAACAGTGTCAACATGAATTGTGTTAGTGCCATAAATTGTTCTCAGACTACGAAAGAAAAATCCAACACAATCTCAATAAACACAATTAAGTAAAATAGGTCTTTTTTAGGGTTTTGGTTGTACAGTTTGTAGACAAGAGGGCAGAAACTTCATGAAACTAAAGCAAACACTAAATCATGAACATTTGAAGGACAGATATGCATAACATATAAACTATAAACCAAACACAATAATCACAGCACTGAATTCTGCCCACAGTCAACAAGCATTTCATGCATAATAACTTTAAACAAGAAATGAGTATATCAACTGAGTGATTAACACAAATCATAAATGAAACCAGTAAATAGTCTAAATAGGGCTTATAGTTGCATATATTTCATAATTCAGTCATCAAAAACACATAAGAGTTTTTACACTTAGCTCATAAACCACAGCTTGATAGCCTCCCCTTGCAACAAAAATCGAACCCTTGGTCCTTTCCCAAACTTACATTTGTCTTGTTTTTTCAAAAACAGTTATATAACTAAACAAACTACCTTTACGTCATCTATCGAATTGTTCCATAAAACCATCATTATACATAAATGAAATAACTTTAAAAAACTAACTAATAACTGCTTGTCTTAAAGTACTTTTACAAGTCTTTTGTTGCCTATGCTAAAAGAGCAATTCCTTCTAAAGCCTGGGTCTTCCTTCTGGCTTTCTGGTGATCTGCTTCCAAATATGCAACTCTTTTTGTCAGCTCCTCATTCTGTTTTGTCAGCTCTTGAATAGTTTATTTTAATTATGTAAGCAAGCTCTCTGTATGTCTCTTTCTTTCTAAAGCCTCTTTAGAAACTGAAATCAATTCCTGATAGTGACTATTTACTTCTTCCAAATCTTCTCTCAGTCTTTTATTTGCAGTCATTAATCCTTCATTGTTTTTGTTATCATCAGATCTGCTCCAACAAAATTTCAGTTTCTGGCAGCATCCAAATGTCAAAGTGACCACTCAAAAAAGGCAAAAGCACGGTTCCTTAGTCGTGTTGTTGGTGATCCCTTTAGAAAAGGTGTTGAGCAAGGTCCTCAGTGGATGATAGAGCAAGCTAGTTTTAGTGATTTGGGACTTCGCCTGCAGTGGCTTAAGTTTTTTGTGGCTAAAGTTGCACAATACCGCCCGTTCTTCAAATCTTTTGTGATAATGGTGGATGATGCAAAGAACCATCTGGTCAGAAAATGCCTTGAAACTGTTTGGGAAGAGTTGAAGTCCATCTTTTCTAGAATGTTAAAACCCCATTTGTTATTGTGCTTTTCTACCAAGTCAATAGATTTATTGCCCTTGAATGATCAGGTGAACCCTGTTGTAAAGCGGTTGAGACAGTTAATCAAGAACTTTTCAATACTTAGATGTGTAATGTGGCAGTGGAAGACAGAGAATGAAACAAATGATGTGTCTCTTAAGTACCAGCATCTTAAAAAGGGCCGTGGATCAGTGCCTGGGGAACTTTATGAGGAGTTACATTTTGTCTTGGATAGTCTGAGGCTGAAAAATTAACCAGAAGCAGTTTAACAAAATTCTGCGTTATATTAAAGTTGGAAGAGAGAAGGGTATATATAGTCTCCAAAATTACTTACAGGTTAAAGCCATTGTCTCTCCTTTGAAATTGTTCTCGCTTCAAGCTCATGTGATATTGTACATAACAGATTCATTATTGAATTTGGAAACCCATACTATGTTGTTGGAAGTAGAACTTGCATAGGGCAGAGATACACCAAGACATTGGCTACATCCACTGCCAATGACATCAAGTCTTTCAGTAGTCTGCGCCCATTGTGCAATCGATCACCATAGCGCTCAAGCTGATCATATTACTTATATTAAAAATCTCAGATCCAGCTGTTGTTTGGCAAGTAATATCTACAGGGACAAATTGTTTTGTAATACATTGGAAGGAAAATAGTTTCAGAAAAGGTCTCGTTTACAGAGGTGTGCATTTGATGATCGTTTGCCCCGTCTTTATCACGAAGACTGCAATAACAGTGTACGAGAAGCATTTGATGGCGACTTTGTGAGGCTGCATTCACAGGCGGGTCCAATATCGCCTACCAAATCTTGCTATCAGCTCTCAAACCGATATCAGTGATGATTAAAAGGGTTGACCTGAAACTTCTTAAAATAATAAAAAGTGTAATTGTGGATAGGATAATGCTGGTTGAAGCAAATAATCTGAAGTTTGATAGCACAAGGCCTTCATTTTCTGTCACCTTCAACCATTGATGTGTGTGTAAACTGTATGCAAATATGCTTCTAACAATTATAGTCAAGTTCATTTTCAGGAGTTTTTGGAGCAATTAATCATCTATGGCTCGGATTGGTCTGCTTATAACACTATAGATAAGGCATTGGATGATCACATTCAAGGACATAGTCCTCAGCATTTGAATCCTATTGATGGGAGATACAGATGGCAGGAAAAAGGAGTATAATGCTACCATAACAACTGTTAAATTCTCAATTCAAGTCTTTAAAAAAATTGTTCCCAAGTTCTAAGGAAGGAATTTATCTTTCGAAGACAATTCAAACTAAGCACAGATGGCAGAATTCAAGGAAGCAGATCCAGATTTTGAGGCAGAGCATATTTGGGTTATAAGACTGAGCACTTGGAAACTACAAGATTTCAAGAGTTCAACCTCAGATTTGAAGGCATACATTCAATAGTTCCATATCTCCACCTCGTACATCATCGAAATTATTCAGTTGGGAGCAATCAAAGATAGACCATGAAAATACGGTCTAGTATTTATTCAGATCTTATTAGATCCTATACTTTTGTAACTGATTTCTATTCTTGGTTCTAGGGAGTTTTCGATCCACTAGTTTTGGATGTAAGCTAATAGTAGTTTTTTTTCTTCTATATATTGTAAAACAAACATGTAAGGTGAGGAGGAGCTCTTCCTCTCATAAGGAAGCAGGGGGGGATGGCATTTTTGGAGTTATGAAGATCCAATTTTGATCACTCTCTGTATGACATAAAATACTCTACAGATTCAATACAGGTTCTACCTTGAATGAGTATGATTATGATTTGTCTGTGTGTCTTATGAATTGTGTTTCTTGTAATTTATCATGTATATGGTCCATTGAATTCCATTACAGTGATTCTTATGTTGAAATACAATTATCCTTTATACTTTTAAAAAACAGAGGTAGTTTCATTTCATGACTTTATGATCATAGTTACTGGGATATTGGATCTTGTATCTTATTTTATGTTATACATTTCCTGTACGATTTCATGATTCTCTTATAGCTCTCATGACATACCAGCCTAATTCTTTGATAATTGTGTGATTCTCTTATAGCTCTCATGACATACCAGCCTAGTTCTTTGATAATTGTGTAATTTTCCAACAGCTTTGATTTCATACCAGATTGGTTTTCATTTTGAGTTTATTGATTTATATTTTTGAAAAAGATTTCCTTAAGCTTGAACCCCTCTAGTCTAGGTTCAACTTTAGGGATAACAGGTTTCATGCAGGTACTCAATTTGATGTTTATATTGCTTGATACTCCTTTGCAAATTTTCATTTTTAGAATCAATGCATTTTCCTTCTAATACTGGCTGCATTCCTTCAGGCATCCAAGGGATTTTCAGCTTCCTAAAAATTTCTTCATCTTCTTCCATATGCTCTGTCAAGGTCACAGGGATTTCTGAATACTCTTCAACTTTAATACTGCACTGAGCTGCTTTCTCAGCAACCTCTCCTTTCTCTATATAAGAGCTCTTTAAATCATTTTGATGTTGTTCTAGAATCATCTTCTTTCGAACCTCCATGAATATTTCTGAGATCTTAGTTTCAGTGAAAACTGGTTTATTTTCTGAAACTACTTTCTTTTTACCCTTCATAACCTTTTTATTTTGATCTTCACTGTCTTCTAACTTCTCCTGAGATGAAGAATCTTCAATTACTGTAATCTTATTTTCAGCTAGTTTAGGGTTTAACATCTTCTTCATATTTAACTTGAGTTTGTTCTTTGGCCTTGTCTTGGGCTTCCAAGCTATTCCAACTTATCCTAACATTTTCAAAACTTTCCCTTTATGTGTAATAGAAGCTAGTTCAACAACTTTCATTTTCTTCCTTCGTGTCATTGTCTCTTCTTCAGAATGTGTATGTATATCTTGTTTGGTATGAACCCTAGCTTCATCAAATAATGGACTTTCCTCTTCTTTAGAAAGTACTGTAATAGGAAATTGTTTCTGCTCTTTCACATCTTCATTTACAATTTGGTTCAGTTCTTCAGGGGAAGCATCTTCTACAGGCTCAATTTCCTTCACTTCTGACTTTGAGACTTTGTTTTCTTCAATATTGATTTGTTGTTCAATTTCAATATTTTCATCTTCTTGGTTCAAAGATTTTCCTGGTTCACTACTTTCTTCATTCTTGACCGTGAATGACTTTCTTTTAAGCTTCTTGACCAAATTCTGACCTTTATTTAACTGTCTCTTCTAAGACTACTCTTCCTTCTCTATTTGAAAACCAGACCAAAATAGGAAATACTCCCATGTTTTCTCTCTTTTTTGCAATCGAGTACTTATAACTAGTTTTATAATCCCATGATGAAACATAGATTGTTTGGTGTGATCTTGATGTTCCTTCACCCTGCTAGACATCTTCAGTAAACTTTTCAAGAAGAAGAATGGGAGATTCATTTTGGCTTCATGGTTGAGATGTTGCAAGAACCTAAAATGATACTTAAAAACAAAAGCAAATCTCCCTTCACAAGTGATATAACTTTGTATGATTTTGATAGGCTCTATCCATTTTGGTTTAAATTTTTGAATAGGTACTCCCTTTCCCCAATATGCTACTACATTTGGAAGTAAATATTTTTGAGCATCAAAGGTGAAAGGAACTTTTAAAAACCAGTATTCACCCTCATCTAAGATCCTTGTAGCTTTTGCTAACAATTCCATGGTCAGCTTAAACTTCAAAGTATCAAAAGTCACCATATCCTTATCCAAACACTGAGCAAATTTATAAGAGACTTCTGAGTGATATCCCTCAATTCTTTCAAAAAACACTAACCACCCTGCCTTTGAAAACAATTTTGCACAGTTTGGAAAATTTTGAACCCGGCTCATGTCTAAAGGTTCAACTCTATTGGTTTTACCACTTCTTTTCATTTTTAACGACTGTCAAATTACTTTTTTCAGTAAAGCAAACTCTAAATCTATTCAAGTCTTGACAATCTGACAGACAATGCTATGTTGGGAAACCAAAAACCCTAAGCTGAACTGTCTCGCTTAAACTGCTAAATGCCTTAATTCCATTGACAGAGAATTTGATATTAAGTATGAATTAGGTTTACATACTAATAATCTTCATTCAATTTCATCATTAATCCTTTTCTTAGTAAAAACCCAAATACATGGACTTTGATATCAATTCGCAGCCTACCTATCAAAGTGATGAATCCAAGTGCTAGAATCATGTTTTCTTGACTGTCGGGTGTCCAATTTTAGTCCTCATTCTTCTCTGACCACTATGATAACTCCAAATGATCGCCCTTCAAAAGCCCTAATTTTTTGACCTGTTTCAGTATTTGATTATGCACTGCTAATACTTCACCACGAACTCATCTGATCTTCATGCACTTTAGGGAATACAAAATTCAAGGCGCATTTGTCTCATCGTGTTTCACCATCATTATTCTATCACTTTGCAATAGACCACCACGACTCGCCCTCATGATGATTTGCTTGACGTATTCACACTTGTCACAATGATCATTCTGGAGGAAACACGTATCAAATCCATCAACTAAGTATGAATGACCTCTCATGTGTGAGAATTTTAAAAAATTTGAACAAAAAATGATGATTTTTGAACTGCGCGACTTTCTTGTAGTGCATGTGTGTAATTTTTTCAGGCTTGCGCTACAAGAAAGTTTGCTTTAATGATTTTCAAAAATATAACAACTAGCAATGATTTAACTTTGTTAAAATGATCTAGGTCAAAACTTTATGATATTTTAGGACCTTTTTAATTCATATAAACATTCTATAAGCCCAAAAAACCTTGAAATTAATTAAGTAAATTAAAAATTAAAAAGAAAACCTATTAAATCAACTAAAACATAAGCCTAAAATCAAAATATTTTAAAAGAAACCAAGGTCAAAACTTTAAAACAATAAGAAAAATCATATTTTTAAGACAAGCAAATGGTTCAGAAATAGGAAACAAAAACAAAACCAAGGTCAAAACTTTAAAACAATAAGAAAAATCATATTTTTAAGACAAGCAAATGGTTCAAAAATAGAAAACAAAAACAGGCTATAACATCTGGCTCCTGCTGCGGGATGAAGTCCTCCCTGTGAGGCTTCATGAACCTGTAGACTATTGCCTTCTGTAACTAAAACTGCCTGCTATTTTTCAAAACATCCATTGGGCTATGGAGTCTTTATTCAATCCTTCACACACCGATATATACAATGAAAATCAAATCTCTTTCTTTCAAAGACTATAAAAGTATTTGAGGAACCTTCCATTTACCGAATCAAATTGTAATCCCATTTCCAATGTAACCAGGAAAAAATTTCATCAACCCACCAAAACTTGTTTTCAACTCTGAATATATCTATAATAAAAAATATTGGAAAACATGAAGAGCAAATATCTAACAACTTATACTCACTTTCATCAAATGGTGTCCCTAAAATAAAATATTTATAACTTAGTATTGACTCTAAATAATCTGCCATTGGATCATAAAATTTTCCAAAAGTTACCTCTTCCTATTCTTTGAAAAAGATAGGTTGTCCATAAGAATATTTTGTTCCATGAATATCAAGCAGGCATTGGCAGTAAAAGACATCAGGATCAGCCTGAATTTGCTCCAAATTTTTTTGGACAGTATCATCAATAATGCCAACAAGTTGAACCTCCTTTTCCACACTGTCTTCAAATGGATAACTATCATGCATTGGCTTTGGCTATTCAAGGATAATGCACTGAATGCATTCCTAAATCTGCTGATCAGATTGTGCCATATCACACAGCTCACACATTTCTGGGTCTTTCTTTTCAATTTCATCATCATATTTATTAAAAATTAGAGCATCTTCATAATGGTTTTGAACAACAGATTTATCATAACCATGAATATAAGAAACTTATGATATAACATTAAAAATGTGAACATCCTAGCTTTCATCAATTTTAGTATCAAAACAAAAAGGAATAGAATATAATTCATCACAAAATTCTTGTCTTGGAACCCTAATCTCTTCATCATAATGAGGAGCATTCTGGGAAATTTCGAATGATGATGTTGAAGGTTCGTATTTTTATTCAATACAAAGCCGATCTTTAACACAACATTGATTTCCAACAGTTTGTTGAACAAGAGATTGATCTTCAACAGGATTAGCATTCAAATGATTATTAAGACTGTTGAAATCATTATGAGAATATTCCAAACTGTCTCTGTTGGTCTCATCACTAGAATAATCTTCAACCTGACCTAAAACAACAAATTGATTATCGTAATGATCATGGAATTCTTCCTTGAAAGCAGTATCTAAAAATGTTACCTCTTCATCTTCAACAAATTCTAAAACTACAACTTCTTCATGATATGTTTTGAATCCTTGATTATACTTATCATCATGATTTTTGAATCAGAAATTGTATTATAAAAATCAGCCTACTCACAACAATCTTTAAAAAAGAATTCAGCTGAGAACACATACTTACAATGTTTCCGAAAACATGTGTGGAATTCTTTCAGTGAGGAAATGCTAGCAGAGGGAAGAGAAAAATACCATTATCGTGCATCTTGCTCGAGTGAATACATGAACATCTTCATGAGCACATCTTCATGATGTATATTTAACTGAACCATATATTGATGAAATCTGATGACGTGATCTGAAGGATTATCCTCTTTGCTTTCTCTAAACCGTGGAAGACAATCTCCCCAAACATCCATAGTAGGTACTGTATTTGGAAAACCTGAAACATTGGAAAAATTGAAAGGTGCAAACCTTCGAGCCAGAATGGATTCCATGGTCTTCAACCTCTACATTTTGAACTAGTGGAGTCGCCAATCGATTTGTCAAGATAGATTTTGTTTTTCCTCCTCGGAAAGTGGAAAGGGTGACAGTAGGTCAAATTAATTAGGGCTGCATAAAGCTGGGGATGACTGTGATCTCCTAATTTCCTAGCTGTTTTCAGAATCTGCTCTAGGTCTGAGACACCCAGTTGTAAAGGTGAACTTGGTCTACTTCTTGTTCCAACTCCTTTAGTAGCCACTGTGAAATATTTGGTAAAAAGTAGTCTTTTAAAATTTGTTGGCTTAAGTTCACCTCTCAAGACTAGTTAAATGATGAGTAACCCAGGGAAAATAGGTTTTCAGCTTCATCCCCGGCAATGGCGCCAAAGATGTTAGTGCTAGAAGTTGTTCTCAGACTACGGAAGAACAAGGCAACACAATCTCAATAAACACAATTAGGTAAAATAGGTCTTTTTAGGGTTTTGGTTGTACAGTTTGTAGACAAGAGGGAAGAAACTTCATGAAACTAAAGAAAACACTAAATCATGAACATTTGAAGGACTAATATGCATAACATATAAACTATAAACCAAACACAATAATCATAGCACTGAATTCCACGCACAGTCAACAAGCATTTCATGCATAATAACCTTAAACAAGAAATGAGTATATCAACTGAGTGATTAACACAAATCAGAAATGAAACCAATCAATAGTCTAAATAGGGCTTATAGTTGCATATATTTCATAATTCAGTCATAAAAAACGCGTAAGAGTTTTTACACTTAGCTCATAAACCACAGCTTGATAGCCTCCCCTTGCAACAAAAATCTAGCCCTTGGTCCTTTCCCAAACTTACATTTATCTTGTTTTTTCAAAAACAGTTATATAACTGAACAAACTACCTTTAGGTCATCTATTGAATTGTTCCATAAAACCATCATTATACAAAAATGAAATAACTTTAAAAAACTAACTAATAACTGCTTGTCTTAAAGTACTTTTACAAGTCTTTTGTTGTCTCTGCTAAAAGAGCAGTTCCTCCTAAAGCCTGGGTCTTCCTTCTAGCTTTCTGGTGATCTGCTTCCAAATATGCAAGTCTTTTTGTCAGCTCCTCATTCTGCTATGTCAGCTCTTGAATAGTTTATTTTAATTCTGTAAACAAGCTCTTTGTATGTCTCTTTCTTTTTAAAGCCTCTTTAGAAACTGAAATCAATTCCTGGTAGTGACTATTTACTTCTTCCAAATCTTCTCTAGTCTTTTATTTGCATTCACTAATCCTTCATTGGTTTCATGTAGGTACTCAATTTGATGTTTTTATTGCTTGATACTCCTTTGCAAATTTTCATTTTCAGAATCAATGCATTTTCCTTCTAATACTGGCTGCATTCCTTCAGGCATCCAAGGGATTTTCAGCTTCCTAAAAATTTCTTCATCTTCTTCCATATGCTCTGTCAAGGTCACAGGGATTTCTAAATACTCTTCAGCTTTAATACTGCACTGAGTTGATTTCTCAGCAACCTCTCCTTTCTCTATACAAGAGCTCTTTAAATCATTTTGATGTTGTTCTAGAATCATCTTCTTTCGAACCTCCATGAATATTTCTGAGATCTTAGTTTCAGTGAAAACTGGTTTATTTTCTGAAACTACTTTCTTTTTACCCTTCATAACCTTTTTATTTTGATCTTCATTGTCTTCTAACTTCTTCTGAGATGAAGAATCTTCAATTACTGTAATCTTCTTTTCAGATAGTTTAGGGTTTAACATCTTCTTCATATTTAACCTGAGTTTGTTCTTTGGCCTTGTCTTGGGACTCCAAGCTGTTCCAACTTCTCCTAACATTTTCAAAACTTTCCTGTAATAGAAGCTAGTTCAACAACTTTCATTTTCTTCCTTCGTGACATTGTCTCTTCTTCAGAATGTGTTTGTATATCTTGTTTGGTATGAACCCTAGCTTCATCAGATAATGACCTTTCCTCTTCTTCAGAAAGTACTGTAATAGGAACTTGTTTCTACTCTTTCACATCTTCATTTACAATTTGGTTCAGTTCTTCAGGGGAAGCATCTTCTACAGGCTCAATTTCCTTCACTTCTGACTTTGAGACTTTGTTTTCTTCAATATTGATTTGCTGTTCAATTTCAATATTTTCATCTACTTGGTTCAAATATTTTCCTGGTTCACTACTTTCTTCATTCTTGACTGTGACTTTCTTTTTAAGCTTCTTGACCAAATTCTGACCTTTATTTAACTTACTCTTCTGAGACTGCTCTTCCTTCTCTGTTTGAAAACCAGACCAAAATAGGAAATATTCCCATGTTTTCTCTCTTTTTTGCAGTACATTACTTATAACTAGTTTTATAAGCCCATGAACACAGATTGTTTGGTGTGATCTTGATGTTCCTTCACCCTGCTAGACATCTTTTGTAAACTTTTCAAGAAGAAGAATGGGAGATTCATTTTGGCTTCATGGCTGAGATGTTGCAAGAACCTAAAATGATACTTAACAAAAGCAAATCTCCCTTCACAAGTGATATAAATTTGTATGATTTTGATAGGCTCTATCCATTCTGGTTTAAATTTCTTAATAGGTACTCCCTTTCCCCAATCTGCTACTACATCTGAAAGTAAATATTTCTGAGCATCAAAGGTGAAAGGAACGTTTTAAAACCAGTATTCACTCTCATCTAAGATCCCTGTAGCTTCTGCTAACAATTCCTTGGTCAGCTTAAACTTCAAAGTATCAAAAGTCACCATATCCTTATCCAAACACTGAGCAAATTTATAAGAGACTTCTGAGTGATATCCCTCAATTCTTTCAAAAAAAACTAACCACCCTGCCTCTGAAAACAGTTTTGCACAGCCTGGAAAAGTTTGAACCCAGCTCATGTCTGAAGGTTCAACTCTATTGGTTTTACCACTTCTTTTCATTTTGAACGACTGTCAAATTACTTCTTTCAGTAAAACAAACTCTAAATCTATTCAAGTCTTAACAATCTGACAGACAATGCTATGTTGGGAAACCAAAAACCCTAAGCTAAACTGTCTCGCTTAAACTGCTAAATTCCTTAATTCCATTGACAGAGAATTTGATATTAAGTATGAATTAGGTTTACATACTAATAATCTTCATTCAATTTCATCATTAATCCTTCACTTAGTAAAAACCCAAATATATGGACTTTGATATCAATTCGCAGCCTACCTGTCAAAGTGATGAATCCAGGTGCTAGAATCGTGTTTTCTTGACTGTCAAGTGTCCAATTTCATTCCTCATTCTTCTTTGACCACTACGATAACTCCAAACGATCGCCCTTCAAAAGACCTAATTTTCTGACCTGTTTCAGTATTTGATTATGCACTGTTAATACTTCGCCACGAACTCATCTGATCTTCGTGTACTTCAAGGGATACAAAATTCAAGGCGCATTTATCTCATCGTGTTTAACCATCATTATTCCATCACTCTGCAATAGACCACCACAAATCGCCCTCATGATGATTTGCGTGACGTATTCACACCTGTCACAATGATCATTCTGGAGGAAACACGGATCAAATCCATCAACTAAGTATGAATGACCTCTCATGTGCGAGAATTTTAAAAATTTGAACCAAAAATGATGATTTTTGAACTGCGCGACTTTCTTGTAGCGCATGTGTGTAATTTTTTCAGGCTTGCGCTACAAGAAAGTTTGCTTTAATGATTTTCAAAAATATAACAACTAGCAATGACGTAACTTTGGTAAAATGATCTAGGTCAAAACTTTATGATATTTTAGGACCTTTTTCATTCATATAAACATTCTATAAGCCCAAAAAACCATGAAATTAATTAAGTAAAGCCAAAATTAAAAAGAAAACCTATTAAATCAACTATAAACATAAGCCTAAAATCAAAATATTTTAAAAGAAACCAAGGTCAAAACTTTAAAACAATAAGAAAAATCATATTTTTAAGACAAGCAAATGGTTCAAAAATAGAAAACAAAAACAAAACCAAGGTCAAAACTTTAAAACAATAAGAAAAATCATATTTTTAAGACAAGCAAATGGTTCAAAAATAGAAAACAAAAGCAGGCTATAACAAATTGAATTGGTCGACTGTTTTCACCCAGCATGACCTCGATAGGCTAGGTGTTTTTCCCCAATATGAACTACAAAGGATGGGTGATCGGATCCAACATGACTTGTAGAGGTTGGGTGAATGTCCCCACCATGACCTCTAGAGGTTGGGTGACTTCCCTCTTTCTTTCACATATTCTTCCTATTCTTCCTCCATTTATTCCTTTTAGACTATATGTTACTAGTATCAGGGTTTTCACCACATGCAGTGGAAGGAGGGGGAGAGGTTTCTACTGGCGAAGGGGAGACGTTGTTTTGATGCCCTTGATATAAGGTGATTTCTTGAGAAGGATTAGAAGCATTTAGGATATTTTTAGTGGAAAAAAAACCAAACCGGTATCCCAAGGGTGAATCCAAGAAGACTCGGAGTAGCCATCAAGGGGACACCAACATTCCAAGTAAAAGGAAAAGCACAAGAAGCCCCTTGGATGAGGGTCTCTTGGTTGGTTCCCACAGGGATACTAGCCATAGTTTTCGACCCAATAAGAAATAACAGTCTAAGGTCGACTAAAAACTAAGAACATAGAGAGAACACCACTAGAACAAAATCCTAAGTATCCAGGCCAGGTAAGAAAATATACCTTCCAAAGGAGAGTCTGGGATGATGAGGGCCCATAACTAAAGAGTGAAGGAAAAATGATAGTTATTTGGGGTCCATAATACAAATCATTTTGGGGAAAGCGTTTGAATCACCAACCACTTTTCCAAAGAGCTTCACAAGGTTTCCTCCCACGTCTTCCCTAGGTACAATAGAAATATCCTTCCAACGTCACCTGTGTAGAGCCATAAAGGTCAAGATGTTAAGGATACGAAAATCAGAAAGAAGGTCCGACGGAACAGTCGTCAGTCTAGTTGATGCACATGGGCAAGGTATCTATGACTGAAACTCAAATAGTACCAGGCACCACACGGAGCCATTAGGAGGTACTTAGTGAATCCCCAAATGCACAACAACTATGGTGTATGCTCAACTAGGTATTGGAGGGGTATCTCCACAACTCAATCTTGCACAACCTCATGCTTGACCCCTGTGTAAGAGGGGATTTTCGGTTCACCTCTTTGGAAGGTTGGATATACTGAAAGAAATACCATTGTTTTTGAGTTTAACAGTTTTGGGTAGTTTATAGATAACCCTAACCCAATACGCTAGCCTAGACTTGTGTGTGTTGTCCCTAGAAAGAAAACTTACCAATATATTTTAAATTATTAGCGTTCTTTTTTAGGGTTGTTGATTACTCAAAAAAGATAGCGGTGATGAAACTAATGATTTTTATGAATTGAAAGCAGAAACAACATGGAAAATGCGAAAGAGGTTCAAAATGTAGAACTTTTACTTCTTTATTTCTTTTCAAAACTAAAAATGAGGCTACAAATGAAAGATCTCTTTTTCTATTTTCAAAAAACAGAGATAAGAAATGTTCCTAAGCATAATGACACTAGCCTAAATGAATAGAAAGAAAAGACTTGTTATTTTTATTTTTTCTTTTAAAAATAAAAAGAAAACAAACTACAAACAAGTACATGTATATGATGTAAAACAAAAAAAATGAGCTTTTGTACTATGTCTACAAAACAAAACCCTATACTGACATAAGGTATGACAAGACCTCTCTTGGAAAGAAGACTTGCATAAGAGACCAAACACACCACTTTGGCATAAGGAGTTTGACCACAAATACTGAAGAAGACAGGGATCAGATGGCTCCTAAGTTCAGGCTATACATACTAACAGAGGTTGATCAACACCATACACAACAAGGTCATTCCAAGCAAGGGGGTCAAGCACAAAGAAAGATACAAGTCTATATGCTTTAAAAAAGGTTTTAACACCAAGTCAATATCAATTATAAAAGAATACCCCACTTCCAAGTGGTTTTACATAGACCAGGCAACAACAAGGACCCTACAGATTGTAGCCAGACCCTCCCAAAAGGCCCAAAAGGTGAAAACATCACTGAAAAGGGAAGAATGCTAGTGCACTATAGTGTCAATCACATGTAAAACAATGGTTGTACTACTCTATACCTGTGTGTACCTAGGAAAAACACTATTGTATGGTCTATCACAAGCATGTGGGTGGTGCAAGGTGCAAAAAAGGTGAAATTCACTCCTAAAACAACATGGAAGATGTTTATAATGACTCAAGGGTTGTTCTTAACCTAAAACCCAGACTCATACCTTAAAAGACACTGGATAAATAGACAAGGATACTGTAAAGAAGACAAGGATTCTCTCCAGTGGAGTCACCATTTATGTTGTTAGGGAGAGTGTTCCTATGGCTAGGCGAGGCCACCAATGCACTAGGGGTTCTACAAATGGAGATAAATGATTCTACAACCATAAAACAAAACACAAGTTCAAGGTTTAGGAGGATGCATACCTTATGAACTGAAGTTTGATCCAAGCTTTCCCTTTATCCCTCCTTTTTCCCTTCCACTAAGGAACTTGCAAATACACTTTAAACCTTTCTCAAACCAATTTAACCATATGTAAGATATTGATATTCAAAATAACATGAAACCCTAATCTCATAGCATTGACATATAATCAAGAACTGAGATGTACATATAGTGATTTGGAAAGGGAAGAATGCCAAGTATTTTATGGGTCAATGAAAGAAGTACAATATATAGCTTCTCCTTATTTAAGGCACCTCGTTAAACCTTCGATATGAATCTTTTGCTTCTCTCCTCCAAGATTCACAACCTCCAAGCTTTGCAACAAGGGTAGATGGAAAGTAGGGAATATGTGAGGGGGATGAGAGTCCAATTCCGCCCGCATGAAAATAATCAAGGATAAGTCCCCTTCATGTTCCACTCTCCCTCTCTTATATAGAAAGCTAAAGAGTTCAATTCGAGGAAGGAGCAAATACAACCAAGGAGGCAGTTCCAAAACCACCCAAACCACCCAAAATTCAAAAAAATTATATATTTTTGAGCATTTTTTAGTGTACACGCTAGTAGGACAATGACCACCAACATGTGAAAGTTCAAAAGCGCTAGTACAACACTAGCAACCTATGTTTTTGTGAACAAATGCATTTTTTAGGGTTTTTCTAGTGATTTTCAAGAGATGGTTTGGTCTAGACACTTGTTCATTATCCTCCTAAGAATTTAGTGGGATAAGAGAGAGGTAATAAGGTGCTACATAAGTCACAAATATGGCCCTTCCATCCATTAATTTACTTTGGGGGACTAGCAGTAGCCTTGATGAAGTGTCATCATGGAACTGTCGTCATTCGACCAAACATGTAAGTGTCGTCACACACAAAGAAGTGTCATTTTTTGCTATAAAAGATTGCATCATGAAGGATTTTGTGAGGCACTCAAGTAGTTATCATAAGTGTACTTGTTATGGAACCTTTATTACCTTAAAATGTAACACATATCAACAAAAATCACATTTTAATGGTTAAGAAGAAAATCAAATAACACCATTGGCAATAAAAAGAATATATTATTGAGAATGTTCAACCAAAATATTGTACTTTATTAAAGGTGGTGTCATTTGCGGTAGTCTAAATGATCCAATTAAAGAAATCAATGTAAAATGATTATGTATATTCTATAACTTGTGATACTTTATACATGTATCCATTAGGAAAACCATTGAATTTATGTATATAGTGAGAAAAATATCACTTATATTAATGTGAAAATTCTTTCCATGAATACAATACAAGTACAATATGACAAGACTTTTAACAACTAACGATTTGTACAAATATTTGGGTTGAAAGGTACGATGATGGAACAATTAGAAAACCTAGTGCTCGTTGTGTGTGGATAAATGTGTTATGACCCAAATTCCTAACATACCATAATAAAATAGAGTACAAACAAGATACAAATAATTGGAAATTGATGAACGTATATGTGAGAAGGATATTCGAACAAATCCCCCCTGCAAATCTCTTGGTAGTTTCACTGACCGACTTTGTGGTGTTTCTGGCTTGAAATCCATCCATTCTTTTGTTATAACAAATACCACCATATCTACAAACAATTTGTCTAGTAAAATTGAATTCTTAGATACTTCATTTGCTAACTCATGTCCATATAGCTTAGGCATTTTCCTATCCCCTAATGTAGACAACAATGTGGATAATATACTAAGTAGAAGAGTTGGATTCTACTAATGTAAGGGTTGTGATTTGAATCTATATAAATCAAATCCATTCTAGGGCCATTTGAATTTTTAGTGCCATTTGTCATTGAATAGGTTATTTTTTATTTAGATATTCAACTACGAGTGTTTTGTTGTGGATTTCTGTTACCTTAAGAAAAGGAGAGTCGCGTCATCATTGTGCTTATAAATGTTATCTTCTATGCCAATTTTATGTTATCTGCAAAAGGTTTATGTTTGAATGTTTATGGATTTTTTACTCTATTTTGTATATAGTCTTATGAGTGGTCATTCTAAATGGGTCCTTCAAATATTTGAGCAGAACAAATTCATATATTGAGTATGTTTAATGTGTATATTCACAATCTAGAATGTGTATCAGCCTAATTTCAATGTGTTCATATTTTAACAAAATTTTACCCACTTACCTTAAATAGAGTGCCTACCATAAAATATGTCAATAGGCATTGGGTATTGCTAACCAAACATTGTTTTACCTTGCTAGATATTGATGTGGAGTTTTTGGTTTAGTTCAAAAAAGGAAAAATCATGGAAAAATATCACCACAAACGTGCACAAGTAACCGTGATCAATGTAATTCCAGTGAACATGTATAGGCCTACTTTTAGCGTGCTAGCATTTTATCAAAATTTTACCTAGACCTATATTTTAAATAGAGTATCTAACATAAGGTTGTTAACAGGGATTGGGTATTTCCGACCGGGTACTATTTTTCCTTGTTGGATATTGCTATGGAGTTTTTCATCGGGTACAATAAGGAAAAATCATGGAAAAATAATACTATAAGCATGTATCAGTGTGATCAATGTAGTTTTGGCATATAGGTAAGGATTACTATGAAAGTGAAGGTTTTCTCTTAAATAAAGTGTTACACATGCATACAAAATTTCCAAAGATGTATCTGGGGAGCTGCTGCTGCTTAGGGTTTCTTCGATGACAATGGTTGCTGCATAGGGTTTCTGACAGGAGACTTTGGCTTCGAGCTGCACTTTGTCCTGACGCACGGCTGCAGGTCAGTATTGGGTTTCCACCTCATCTACCTTAGGCTTAGTCTGCACATTTTGTTGTGGGCATGTCAATCGCACCCCATCGGGGTCGGGTGGTGATCATGGAGGATCCCACTCGGGGGGGCCTCAACCCCACCGCATCAGATCCAATGACCAGTAAAGACATGGAAACAGATCACCAAAATATGGAGAAAGCAAGTACCATGGGAAAATACTTAGGAAAAGGAAAAGGGCTGATGCACAGCACTAGGAAATGCATAGCCAAGACAAAATAAATCTCATTGTTGCAGATTAAGGAGGAAGGATTTCGAGCGCATATACAGTACATGTGCGACCATCCCCTTATAGGGAAGTTTCTGGGCATTTGTCCTACAGAGAAAGCTTTTATTTATTAGATCAATGTAAATTGGAAACCCCTGGGGCACTTTGACCTCCACTTGGGAGCTAAAGGATTTTTCACTATTGTCTTTCTAAACATGGAAGATAGGAACTGAATTTTTGAAGGAGGTCCATATTTCTTCAACTCAGCAGGGTTGTTTGTTAGGCCATGGAAGGAAAAATTTAACCCAGACAATGAAGACCTATCTTATGTGCCGATTTGGATTCGGCTATACTCACTCTTGTCTGAATATTGGCGTGAGAATATCCTGGAAGCATTGGGAAATTCCATAGGACAGTTTGTGAAGGTGGTCGACTAGACGAAAAGAATGCGGTATACGTCATATGCTCGCATATGCATCTACATGAATATAGCGAAAGATTTACAAGAAGGAATAAACCTGTGTTGGGAGGATGAAGATTGGCATCATCCCATAGATTATGGGCACATCCCATTTCGTTGCAGGAGGTTCCACGAGCATGGGAACTTGTTCTGGGACTTCCCAGAAAATAAACCCAGTAACCAGCAGAAAAGAAAAGATCAAAAGGACGAGGAAGGATTCATCAAGGTTGCGGGAAGGAAGAGATCGTCCAAGCAACATCAAGGACCAAAGGTAAATAAAAAAGCCAACCCCTCTAATCCTTTTGAGATACTCCAAAATGATAGCCCTATGGAAAACAAAGAAAGTACGCAACCAACAGCACCCAAATAAAGTACTAAGGAAAGCCAAGAAGGCCAAGATACCCTCCAAGAATCGATAATGCAAGAAGATGAAGAAGACATAGAGGAAATGGATTTGGGAGAACTTAACCTCGATGAACTCGAGAGAGAGGTTCAAGATCTGATCAAAGGGATCATACCAGCCCAACAGGTTGTACTTCTCAAAGAAGTAATCATAAACACTATAAAAAAAAAAAATCTCTAGGAGTGTGCACAAATAACCCAGGAACCAAAATCCATGAAACCATCAAGCAAGCAGGGAATTAAAAGCATGGAAGAAGAAGCAATCAACAATGTATTAAAGACATTGGGGAAAAATTGGTAGCGTCAGGGAAGTTTTCGAACATCAATGTAGCCTTCTTCATACCTAGCAAACTCTCCCAATGAAGCTTATATCATGGAACATCAGAGGGTGCGGAGCACCTAGAAAGAAAATATTATTGAGAAATAAAATAAATAAAGGGAAGCCCTCAGTCATTTTTATTCAAGAAACAAAGTGCACAAAGGATAGCTTCAAATGCATGGCAAGAAAATTTGGAAGAACAGTGAAGCCATGTCCATTGATTCCATAGGCGTAGCAAGAGGTATAGGAATGATAGGGAACCCTTCCATCCTCAGTCTCACCAATTTCATGGCCACCAGATTCTCAATCTCAACTGAGTTTCACATATTAGGGACCAATACCAAAGGTTTCCTCACTAGTGTTTATGGACCTTTTGTGCAGACCGATAAGCAGCTCTTCCTCAATTCAATGAAGAACATAAGTAACCTTATAGGACGAAGACACTGGATACTAGGCGATGACTTCAATCTCATCCAAATATTCAGGAGAAGAAATGGGGAATCAGAACCCTAAGCCCAATAAGCAATGAATTCGACAGCATGATTGATGGCTTAGCCCTCGTTGATATAAACACTGAAAATCGTTGGAACACCTAGACCAACAAAAGGTCTGGAGACAGACACATTCCATCCAAACTGGATCATTTTCTTCTTTCGGAATCCATACTTGTAGGAGGATCTGACATGGCTGCGCATGTGCTCCCAGCGGCAGGATCAGATCACTGGCCCATATGTCTTCAATGGCGTAGACAGGATGAACAACTAAGAAGGCCATTCATTTTGATAAATTTTGGCTAACCCACAAATATTTCCAACCTCTACTTCAGCAATGGTGGAAAAAGTATATGCCACCAGATGGCACACCCATGTACCAATTTCAACAAAGGTTGAAATATATTAAAGCTTAGGTTAAAATTTGGAAAAAGCATTTCTTTGGAAATATTTAGTAGGAAAATGCGCAATTGGAGGAACAACTCATATGTCTTCAAAGAATCATCATGCAAGAAGGATACACAGAAGAAACCAAAGCAAAGGAGGTAAAAATTCAAGAGGAGCTGGAAATAAGGGAAAACCAAGAGGAAATGCTATGGGAATTCAAGGCTCAAAACAAGTGGCTGATAGAGGGGGAAAGGAACACTTCCTTCTTCCACAAAATAGACAGACAAACATAATTGCAAGGCTTAAAGATGATGACAGTAATACTTTGGAGAATCACAATGAAATAGAGGCCTCTCTCCTAGACCATTTTAAAAACATCATGGCTGAGCCGCAGATCAATCGAACTACGACACAGGACAAAGTCATGGATAAAATTCCATCATTAGTTACGGCAAAACAAAACCATCTCCTGCGGAGACCGATAGAAATGACAGAACTGGAAGAAGCGGTCAAGAAATTAAAGGATGACAAGGCACCTGGGCCTGACAGTTTCACCACCAACTTATTTCATGCGTGCTGGGAAACCATAAAAGAAGAAGTGATGGTGATAGTGGAACACTTGAGATAGACTGGAGATCTCCTTAAATCCTTCAACTCGAACTTCATAACTCTCAACCCCAAGGAACACAGAGAGGATACCCCAGGTAATTTTCGACCCATAGCTCTCTATAATGTCATCTTCAAAATCATTACCAAAACCATTGCTAACCGTCTGAAGCTCCTACTCCCAGGTCTCATATCAAAATAAAAATTAGACTATGTTGAAGGACATGAAATTTCAGATGGCATCATCCTCTCCCATGAGCTTATCCACTCACTTAAACTTACTAAAATTCCTGGACTCCTAATCAAGCTTGACCTCTCAAAGGCCTTCAACAAGCTCAACTAGAACTACATGAAAAAAAATCCTCTTGGCCTTCAGCTTTGATCCTACTTGGGTAAGTTGGATCTTAAGGCTCACCTCCTAGGATTTTTTCTCTATCCTGGTTAATGGCTCTCCTTCCTCCGCCTTCAAACCTTCTCGAGGTATCTGACATGGGGATCACCTCTCCCCCTTTTTGTTTGCAATAATGATGGAAGATATCAGCCACCTGCTCAAAGCCAAAATCAGATCTCAAGAGCTCAAAGGTCTCACCCCTCACCCAGGGTTGGAACCCCAATCCCACTAGCAATTCGTGGATGACACAATGTTGTTTGGAAAGGCTTCGGTCCAAGAAGCTCGAATAATAACAGATAACCTGAATACCTTCCTTAAGGCAAGTGGAATGGAAGTCAACAATAGGAAATCTCATATCTTTTTCTTCAACACCTGCAACATTACGAAACATAATATATGTCACATTCTTGAGTTCAATGAAGGTAAACTCCCCTCGAAATATCTAGGAGCTCCCTTGTCTGACTCCATGCTTCGAAATTTCTCCAGGAAAGATCTCTTGGATAGAATGAAACTCAAGCTTTTGAACTGGACCTTCAAATCCCTAAACATGCCCAGCCGCCTAATCCTTATCAAGTTGGTCCTCCAAGCCATGCCCCTCTATATTTTCTCCATCCTATCCGCCCCTAGCTCCATCATAAAAAAGATCAAAGGATTACAACGAATCTTCATATGGGGAGGCTTTGTTGAACAGAAGAAATGGGCTTTAGTAGGATGGGAAACACTATGGAAGCCCAAACTGGAAGGTGTCTTAGGCCTGAAAGATCCTCTTACCAGTAATAAAATAGGTAATGCCAAAATATGGTGGCGATGGATTACACACAGCAACGAGCCTTGGGATATTCTCTGGCATAAGAAATATGCCTCGAATCATACAAAACAAAACCTTATCGGAACACCATCAATGGATTACACTTGTGGAACGATATCAATGCTAATCGCAACATAATTAAGGACCTAAGATTTTGGGAGATAAGGGATGGGGAGTCGGCAGATTTCTTCCAAGATTCTTGGCATCAACTCAGTCCTCTCAAGGATTCTCATGACCTTCCTATTCTTAGGGAGCAACTACAGCATAGGAACCTCACCAAGGTCAACACCTTATTGGAGTAGAGCAATAGGGAGATCACTACAGGCAATGGAAAAGTAAGGAGTGGTGGCAGAGCATTATACCCAACGAGGATTTGCAGGCTTTCTGGGAGGATCTTCAAGCAAGGAAAATATGTATCACTTGGGGTGAGGGTAAGATCAGATGGGGCTTCTCACTCTCAAGAGCTTATAATCTAAAAGAAGCGGCCAACACCCTCATTATTCCTGAGAACAAAGACCAAGACATCAACTGGAAAAAATATGGAAAGCAAATCTTTGGCCAAAAATATCTACCTTCTTATGGCTCCTCCTCCATAATCGCATCCTGACCGGGGAAAATAGAAATAAAAAAGGATGCATAGGTCCACACTGGTGCTGCCTGTATAAATTTAATGAAGAACCCACCAATCATCTCCTGGATGAATTTAGTTTTGCGGAAAAAATATGGCAAGAAGGAGAACGAATCTTCAGAGAAAATGCAAGGATAAATGGCCAACTAGACCTCACGATAGCTCTATTGCCTCACAAACCATTCACCATCCAAATCCTCAGTAGAATATGGGAAATATTTCCAGGATTTGTTGTATGGGAAGTTTGGATTGAAAGGAACAATAGAATCTTCATTGACAGATCCAAAACATAAGCAGAGTTTTGGGAGATTCTTAAAAGGAACATCCAAGAAACCCTCAGGTTAGGGAAATGGAAGGACTCGGATCTCAACTCCAACAACGCTGAAATGCAAATTCTCCAGGAATCGGGGATTCTTGCCATTCTGGCCTACATTGGGAAAGAAGTGTTGATGTAATTGTAACTTCGGAATGTATTCATCCGTATTTCTTATGTATTGTAACCCGATGTTTATTCCGGGATGTATTGTAATGTATTTGAGTCATGTCATACCCCGATGTTTATTCCGAGAAGTTTCTATAATGAGAAAGTCATGTCAAGTCATTGTGGGTAACCCTCATATTGGTCAAGGGTTAAAGTCCCCACAGTTGTGGGGCCCTTGGGTTATTATACTATCCTAGTGAAGTCGACCCTAGGTGAGTCATTGTAAGTTAGGGAAATAGCCCCCACCATTGTGTTACCCTCCTATTGGTCGGAGGAGGCAAAGTCCCCACAAGTGGTGGGGCACTAGGGTTATTAGACACTCCTAGAGATGTCGGCTCTAGTAAGTAATTGTTAAGTGAGGCCGACATGTTGGAGTGCACTTCAAGTGAACAAAAGAATATAAATAGAGAGTGAGCCTCTCTATTTATCTCACTTTCAACACTCACACTCACTCATTGGGGCGCATGAGTGAGAGAGGAGAAGCTCTCTCAGTGAGAGAGAGAGAGAGAGGTTGCTGCTGTCAGGAGATCGTCTTATTGTTCGGGGATTTTACTGTTTTTGGTGTTGATTCTATCTCTAAGGAAGTTGCGGGGTTTTCTCCTTTATGGTTTCCCCGAGGAAAACTCTTTGTGTCTCTTGTCTCTTGTGATGTTCTTATGTTTTATTGCTGTGCTTGTTATTCTCTCAATGAAAAGATCTTAAGATCATAATGCTAGCTTATATGATGAAAAAATAACATGGTATCAGAGCTAACTTGAGAAGAAGACATTGTGCAGCTATAGAAGCTAGGGATTCTTACTTTTTGGGTCTCTCTCCACAATCCATCAGCAAAAGTATGCTAGGATGACTCTCCATTGAAGGGCGCATCTTTCTGTCAAAGCAGAATTCGATTCCGAGCATTTTCAGTTTTCGATGCAAAAATTAGGGCTTTCTACTTAAGAGGAATTTTTGAGTGAGCCCAGAATAGGATTTTTCTCCTCATAAAAACCGAAGTTTAGAGACCTGGATCAATAAATTTGGTTGGGTGAAACTCCAAGAAAGTCAAACCCTAGTTTAACCCCTAGCTAAAAAAACCCTAAATACTAAAAATGCTAAGTTTTAGTACATTCGCTATATCCCACTATTGGAGAAGTTTCAAGAGCTGAAAATTTCCTATTATGAATATAAAATCCTTTTCAATCTTGTGTCCAAAAATCAGCCTCAGATTCGCTATATTGTGGGCGCAATGATCCCTCCAAGTTAGGGTTCCAGCCTCTTCCAGAATTCATCCCTGAACAGGACACCTGAGGATAATTACAATATCTTGGGCTACATAGGTCCAAATGGAATTCCTAAAGATGTTCCAGAAAGTGCACGGACTGTAATTTCGTTGGTCCAAACATCAGACTCAGAAGATGAACCAGTGACACGTGGAAGTCCGTACAACTTCGCTATTCTGAACAGTCCTGTAACAGGTCACCTTGGGAAAATGATCATAAATCCAAAATGGTGAAACCAATTCTGATGAAAACTATGGTGTTGTATCAGGGACATGTGAGGTTACCTCAGTAGAAAATTTCAAACATAGAGGAGCATTAATTTCAGATATATCACAGAAACAGTAACAGGTAGTTCTGCAGAAGAAATTGGAAAATTAGGGCTTCCTGTTCTGGGAGCTTCCCTCCACTGTTTTCAGAAAAGGAGTACATTGGACAGCTCCATTTGAAGAGATATATATGTATATCCAATCAGATCTGAAAGATTCCAAATTTTGAAAATTAGGGTTTCTGTGACAAACCCTAGATCAGCCAGCTCTGGAACCAAGACGAACACCTCAAATCGGTAAGATCTAATCTATTGCTATTTCCATTTGAGGTTCTCATTTCAAAGTGATCTATAACATCAGCTTGATGATAAGCCTTGGTGAAGTTGACAAATTCCAAGCATAGAAGTATTTGATCTCTCTAAAGGAAATGAATTGGATACCTATATGAGTATATAGGTTCCAGTTCCAAAGGGAGATGAGGTTAGAAGCCTTACACAAGAAGAACTTGGTCAAGGCCAAGAAGATAATTGTCGATTCAATCACGGATCAACTTGTACTACAAGTGTCTTCCTTAAAGACACCTAAGATGTTTTGATTCCTTGACCAAGCTATTTGAAGGGAAGGATAGAAATCAAAATATGACCTTAAGAAACTGGTTGAATAATGTGAAGCTTCAGAATGCAGAGACCATGCAGTCATACTTTACAAGGGTCTCTTAAATCAAAGAACAACTTGAAGCGGTAAAAGAAGAAGTGAAGAATGCAGAAGTGGTGATGGCCACCTTGAATGGCCTCCCAGGATCATGGGATTCATTCATTCAAGGAATGTGTGCCAGAAGGACGTGATTACTTTCAGTAGACTTTGGGAAGAGAACTCACAAGAAGAAGAAGCTCGAGAAGAGAAGGTGGGAGCAACTGAAGATCAAGATCTTACCATCCAAAGAAGATCCCTCAAGCGATGAGGAATACGAAGGACTCAACTCTTGAAGAATCTCTCATCCACCTTAGCATTTGGATAAGAAACGATGCTATTATGAATGAAGAAGACAATGAAGCTGAAGGATCAAGAAAGAGTCTACCCACGAAACAAATAAAGATACGTATTCAATTGTCATTTCATGATATTGTTTTGTTATGATTTGTTTATATAAAGTTGATGTATTATGCATGATAGAATGTTTGCATTAACGACAGTATACTACTAATATGCATGTGATGGGTAAGTAGCTCATGGTGCTATACAACTCTCCATTGCTACTTATCTAGAATGAAACCTCTTTGCTGACATATTGGATTAGTGCACAATCTCAATGTTGTCTTGGTAGAGATGGAAGGCATCTAGAAAAGTTTCATGAGATATGGATGAATGTTGTATTGGCTAAAGTAATTGCATGATCATATATTTATGCATAAGAATTTTCCAGTATGAATATTCCTTATGAAATGTTTCTAACCATACAAATGCATTTGACTTGTAGGAAATATCGCATACATAATCGCCTACAAGCAAAGAAGAATGAAGACTTGTTCCGAAGAACAAGTGATGACAGTTCAAAGATGAAAATAATATGACCAATACAGCGACATCATTGATGCAGAATCTTCCAAAAAAAAGAAAAAAGAAAGGGAAGACCAATTCAAGAAGAATGATGTCTAGGATGCAGTATCGAGACCTGAAGAGAATTTCATAGTTCCATCATGCAGTAGATGGAGACATCATGGGATACAAAGCAAGATTCGTAGCACGAGGCTTCTCACGAAAAGAAGGCATAGACTACAAAGAGACATTTGCAGCCACTGGAAGAGAAGTCACATGACATGCATAATAATGTGTGCAAATGAAAGAAGGCCTTGTACGAGTTCAGAAGACACACATGAGATAACACATACATGAGGAACTTAATGAAGATTTGAACCTTTGCTACAAGGTTGATAAAGGATGACAAGCTCACAAATGGATGTGAGAAGAACTTTTGAAAAAGTTCAAAATAGAGGATCTTGGTATCCAATGATCCTAGATGGATACTACTTGTCACTCCAGTACAGAATGTTTCAGTGCATCGAGTACGGAAGACAGAGGGAGTGACTGCAGAAGATCCTGTGTTTCGACATGATATGACAAGATGAACAGATTATTGATGACTCTAGGCTTTACCAAGAGTAAAGCAGATTCCAACCTTTACCACAAGGTTGAGGATGGCAACCCAGTGATGCTCCTACTATATGTAGATGATCTATTTGTGACAGGTACAAATGAGTTGATTGTTGATACAAAGAGAAAGATTGCTGCTGAGTTCGAGATGAAGGACTTGGGGATGATGCATTACTTTCTAGGTATGGAAGTGTGGCAGAGTACGGATGGAATCTTCCTTGGACAAGGGAAGTATGCAATAGAGATCCTGAAGAGGTTTGGGATGGACTGCAAGACTATGGCCACACCTATGGCATCGAACCTGAAGCTATTGAGTGATGCTTCATCAGAGATGGTTGATGCTATGATGTATCGTCAGATGATTGGATCATTGATGTACCTAACGAACACAAGACCAGACATTTGCTTTGCTGTGAACACCTTGAGCCAATGCTTGACAAATCCGAGAAATGTTCACTTGATTGCTGCAAAGCATATTTTGAGGTACTTGAAGGGTACAGTTGATTATGGGCTCAAGTACGATGTGAATCAAAAGATTAACCTGGAGGGTTATGTTGATTCAGAATGGGCAGGCAATGCCATTGATAGGAAGAGCACTTCAGGATGTTGCTTTAGTATGGGATCAGGTGTGATCTCTTGGTTTAGCAGGAAACAATCCTGTGTGGCACTAAGTATAGTTGAAGCAGAGTATGTCACAACTTGTTCAGCTAGTTGTGAGGCAGTGTGGCTGCGGAAGCTACTATCTGATATATTTGATCTCCAGTTGGATGCTACTTGTATACATTGTGACAACCAGAGTTACGTGAAGTTGTCAGAGAATCCAGTGTTCCATGACAAGTCGAAGCATGTCGAGATCAAGTATCACTATATCAAGGATATGGTGCAGAAGGGAGATGTGAAGCTCCAGTATGTTGCGATGGAGGAACAGATAGTAGATGTATTGACGAAGCCATTGGCTAGAGTGAAGTTCGAGTACTTCAGGGAGAAGCTTGGTGTTCTCTAGATTGAGGTTTCCTCCAAGGGAAAGTGATGAGTCCCATAGCCATTCTAACATGGTGAGAGGATTGTTTCCTTCCATGATCAGATGTAAGGGCTAAGCCATCTGTCATGGTGAGAGGATTGGTTCCTTCCATGACAGATATGAGTATTGAGATCCATAGCCATTCTGATGAGCAAGTCAAATGTAAGGGCTGAGCCATTCTGTCATGGTGAGAGGATTGGTTCCTTCCATGTTATATGTGAGTGCTAAGACATTCTGATATGACTGCAGGATTGGTTCCTACATGATCAGATATAAGGGCTATTGCCATTCTTGGAATGGAGCTGCATGGTGAGGTACCAGGAAAACTCAGTTTATGACTGAGGGTCGTTCTGATATGACCGTGAGATTTGTTCTCACATGATTAGATATGAGTGCATGGACATTATGATGTGATAGAGGAATGTGTTCCCACTTGATCAGATGTAAGGGCTGAAGCCATTATGTCATGGCTAAAGGATTAGGTTCCTCCCATGTCAAATATGAGTGCTAAGCCATTCTGACTTAGTGTCAGATATAAGGGCTACCGCCATTCTCTGAATGGAGCTACCTGGTGAGGTACCAGGGATCCTCAATCTAGGACTAAGAGCCTTTCTGATGTGACTGAGGGATGTGTTCCCACGTACTCAGATGTAAGTGCAGTGGCCTTTCCACAGATGATAGTAGTTTGAGTTCCTATCATGCTAGTGGTTGTAAGTGCTGAGCCTTTTCACAGATGATAGTAGTTTGAGTTCCTATCATGCTGGTGACTATAAGTGATGTGCCTTTTCACAGATGGTAGTAGTTTGAGTTCCTACCATGCTGGTGATTGTAAGTGCTGAGCCTTTCCACATATGGTAGTAGTTTGAGTTCGTACCATGTTGGTGGATGTGAGTACCGTGCCTTTCCACAGATGATAGTAGTTTGGGTTCCTATCATGCTGGTGGTTGTAAGTGCTGAGCCATTTCACAGATGATAGTAGTTTGGGTTCCTATCATGCTGGTGGTTGTAAGTGCTGAGCCATTTCACAGATGATAGTAGTTTGAGTTCCTATCATGCTAGTGAATGTGAGTGTTGAGCCTTTCTGATATGATTATAGGATTGGTTCCTACATGATCATATGTGAGTGTTGGGCATGCCTTTCTGACGAGTAGGTCAGATGTAAGTGCTGGGAAAAAGACCCTACATGGAGGCTAGGCCTACAACCAGCATGAAAAAGGGTTGGCTCTGTAGAACTTCCTATGACGAGAAGAATCATGAGATAGCACCCGTGATGATGATTGCTAGTAATGATCCATATCGAGTGATGATCGAGATCCAGTGATGATGATCCAATAGTGATGATCCAAATCCAGTGATGATGCCCAGTGATGATCCAGATCGAGTGATGATCCAGATCCAATGATGATGATCCAAATCGAGTGATGATCTAGATTCAGTGATGATGATCCAAATCCAATGATGATGATCCAAATCAAGTGATGATATAGATTCAGTGATGATGATCCAAATCCAATGATGATGATCCAGATCGAGTGATGATCTAGATTCAGTGATGGTGATCCAGATCCAGTGATGATGATCCAGATCCAGTGATGATCTAGATTCAGTGATGATGATCTAGATCAAGTGATGATCCAGATCCAAATGAAGTTGACTTACAAATGAAGATGACTTGAATATGAATATGAGTTTGAAGACGATGAAGACCTGACGATGACCCAGATGATACAGAGAAGAAGACTTGTGCTGATAAATTGTGTCGAGAGAATACCTTCCTAGTTAAGAGGGAGTGTTGATGTAAGCATGGTATGCCACAAGGCCGTTTTGGGTGAGGGGATCTCATCGCAGGTTTTGGATATGGCGTGGGTTGGCAAATCTCCTTGCAATCCTTCAACGCCGATTTCCTGTACTTGGGTGTGCACCACAAACCGTCACTGTTGGGTGCCGAATCAGTGTTTATCTAGGGAGCAGAGAGACTCCATTTCCAAGAATATTGTGGAAAAGATTTGGGAGAAGCATTCTCAGGTCTACAGAATTATATCCAGACACAAAGCACTTAACAGAGGGAAGGTTCCTCGTAGACGAGGACGGCGCAGACGAAGCTGGAAATTAAAAAGCAATTCCTACATCAAATTGAAAAAGGCATCGTCTCAGCAGGAAATGGCCGGTCCAGCAAGAGGGGAGGGAGGCAACGAAGAATACTAGTAGGAGTGTATTTTCAATGAGGAAATGCCAGTCACATTTGCCATTCCATTGCTGCTATGGAAGAGGAGATCTTTGGATAATTTCGTGTGAAGCTGGGAGATGGGGTGGTCATGTCGCATTACTGGCGACTTAATTTTATACTCTCTCGTTCCATGAATGAGAGAGAGAGAGAGAGAGAGAGAGAGAGCTATGTGGATCTCATCCGTATCACCGTGGGAAATTCAAGGATGAAGCCAAAAATAACCTCAGTCATATGCAAAGCATGCTCTGCCCTTTTAGCGTATTCCGCGGGAAGAAGATGTGAGCATGGAAGAGTCTAGACATGTGGAAGCAAATCAAGGAACTGGGTAGGCAAACAATAACTGCAAGGACGAGGCCGAGTCCTCTCGCAAATGCTAGGCCGAGGCTCTTTGTGGGTTTTGTTTTTTCTTTGTTGTTTATTCTCTCATGCACAGTTGGTTATTGTTATTAACTGTTTGTTCTCATGATTGAGTGCCCAAGCTGAAAGGCTGGGCCGCTCTCATGCTCCTCTGTATTTCTCTATGGGCCATACTTTATACTTTTATTTTTTGGACACCATATCGATGCCTGACTCCATGTTTCAAGGAGCATAGCTTGTAAATATATTTTGTTTGTTTCAGTAATAGAAGGGCCCTTTCTTACTTAAAAAAAAAAAAAGTGTTACACATGCACACATGTCAATAGAAACTTTCTCTCAAAATTGCTTATCTTGATGTTCCTTTCAACATTGTAATGTGCATTCACTTTAGATATTATTTCAACAATCATTTCAGTAGAACAATAGAAAATTCTAAGGATTGGTGTCTAAGTTATATTGTCATAGCATTCATCTCATAAATTTGTCACATATTTATCTTAGGAATTGTTTAAGGGTCATTGTACATTTCAACTAAAGATGGTCAAGATTGGTCCTAGGATTCATTGTCCAACAATTCATCTCGATCTTATTCATTTGATATTGCAAATGGAGACCTAGTTGGATGATGGCTTATGTGCTAAGCTTGATCATGGCTATATATTAGTGCGAGTTCTAATGTTTCTAGATTCCACTACATTGTTTGATCATTTTCCACCTGGTAGCATTGTGAACAATTAAGGATCCATGTTCTCAAAGTGCTTTGATAAATTAGTTGCATGTCTTGGAAAAAGAAAATCAAATATTTATTAAACGAAGGGTCTAATCTATAGAAATTGTCACTATGTATTAGTTGTAGATGAACTCTATTTCACTCATTCCATTATCTAGCACTTTTGTTTGTTGTTTCTATTTGCATTCATTTGCATCTTCAGGGGCAATTGCTAATTTAGATATTGCATATATTTCACACGACAAAATAGGGACATGACTATAAATATGGGACAAAATAGAGTATAATTGTACTATGAGGTTTCAAAATGTAGAGAACAAGTTTTTTTTTAATGTATAAAAGAACACATTGAATAAGATACATATGGATGACCACCTCAAAGATTTGGGAAGATATGTTACCCTCAACTTGCCTCAAGGCTTTGGTTTTAGACAAAGTTCACACCATTGATAATTTATTGCAGTAATCACTGGGAAGTGCTAAATTATTCAATTTTTGTACTACCCATTAAAATTGTAGGTATAATTTTTTAATCTATCAATCAATATACAAGAATGAATGGGTAATAACTATCATGTTAGTAAGAATGGACTGATGCTACCATTACATAGAATTAAAATGGTTATCAGTGAGTATAATTGATATTGGTGACTATGATACATTGGTTATTAGTGAATACAATTGGTATTGTTGACTATGATACATTGGGCTATGAGGAGGTTACAACTTCTTGATACGAGGAGACGTTCTCTTAGAATGCATTTTTGGCATAGGTGCATTACCCAAATCTAGTAAACAGAGCTTTTATTTGGCCACTAATTTATATATATATTCCGAAATTTCAACAAGAGTAACAAACTTTTAATCTTTTAAAATTGTTACTTAAAAATACATATGAAATGCATACTTAAAAGCATAAAAAACTAATAAGTTATTGGATTATGGTAGAATTGTACTCTTGCCAAAAATTTCTATCATATTTTTGCCTAAAATTTCTATCAAATATTTTCTTAAATTTGTAATTAAAAATATGATTTTTTACTACAAAATTAGCATAGTTTTTTTTTTTAAATTTAAGACTAGAAAAAAATTCCTTCTACCACAAAATTAGTTTATTTTACTCCATAGACTATGGAATCCTAAGCATAGTCTCATATATTTTAAATCATGATGATGATGGTTAACCTCCATTGAGACCAAACTTTGGTCTATCGGACCTAAAGAAACCAAAAGCATCAGCAGACAAAAGGTAGTCATTCAACTTCTGAAAATGCTAAACACTTAACCTCAATCCATCCTCAAAAGACCCAAACTTGTAGCAAAGGAAGAACAAAGTTCAGCAATCCCAAACAAATCCAGGCAAGATAAAATTAAAAGGAGGGTCCAAAATTTTAAAAAATTTGGGAAATAGTTGCAGTTACAACACCTTCATTATAGTCTTTACAGTTTTTCCAACCAACAGATGGTGCTTTTTCCACCCAAAACGTTTCTCAACTATTTTGTCATTTTCCAATTTTAGTCGAGTCGACTGCTACAATGGTTTGATCAATATGTTGTAACATGTTGACTCTAGTCAATATTCCGACAAGTTACTTTCTTTCGACTGTAAAAATATTGTTATCTCTTCAACTGCTTCTTTAATAGGTTCTTCTACAAGGGTAAATGAGAAAAATTTAATAAAGTTTTATTTAAGTTCGTTCCAAATGAAGGTTTATGCTCTAACTTCTTACATCTTGTACCACTTATTAGGAAAATCTTCGACTATGTTTGGGAATAAGTGAGGATATAGTCATTCATCTCAGTATCCTGCATTTTTTCGATTCTTTTTCACATAAATCAATATGCTTGGCTAGGTCTTGGTATTTGTACTTGCGTTGTAAGCTTATTCCCTCCAAATCGTTCAATAAAACATTAGAGGTAATTTGGGGTCTAAAATGGGCCTTATAAGAAAACACGCCAACAATAAGTTCTTGTGAGTTGGAATTCAAGAACCAATAGAATTCCATTAAAATGAGTCAACCATAATGGTTGAATTGACATATTTGTCATAAAAGAAAACTACTTTTTTTGTTCGTATTTTCGACATATCTCCCTGTGGTTTTACTCAAATTTCGATTGGGAGAGCTCGTTGGATGCAGAATTTGATTCTGCATCCAACGAGTACCCACATTGCATAATTTTGACGGACACCGCTACCCCAAAAACAAGAAATACCTGAAAAAACATGATGATGACATCATCATCACATTTTTTCAAGTATTTCTTGTTTTTCAGGTAGCAGGGTCCGTCAAAAGTATGCAGTATGGTTACTCGTTGGATGCGGAATTTAATTCTGCATCCAACAAGCTCTCCCGATCGAAATTTGAGTAAAAAAATGGGGAGATATGTCGAAAATACAAACAAAAAAAGTATTTTTTTTATGATACCTATCCCCAAATTTATATTAAAAAAGTGTTTAAGACCTATACGGTATTTCAAATTTAAAGCAATTTCATTGGCTAACACATGATGGCATGGAATTTGAGTTAAATTTAAAAGGCCCATTTTGAGTTGAAATTTCCTCTAATGGGAAAACCCTAGTTCCCAAAACAACCAGTAAACTCAAGAGAAATGAGAAACCATGGTTGGCCTACCTGGCAAGCAAACTCCAGTTGACGGGATGGTCCAACACTTCCACGGCAGCACCCCAAACGAGCGAAATCCCGACAGTTAAGAACAGATGCACGGTTCGACTCGACAGGGACAGAGCAAGCGTGAATTATTTACAAGGATAACAATAAAATAATAACCAACCCCAATATATAGACCTCATGTGAAAAAATGTCAGCGGGAAAAAACTTCCATCGATGAGCGGAATAACTAAGCATCGGGCGATTAGTTCACCAAGGCGCCGCAACGGTAGGAGCCATACAGCCTAAGGGTTCCGCCGCAAAATAAAACGTCGGTGAAATAAAACTCTAAAAAGCTATAGCATCGGACCTCAGAACCACTACATCATCGGATGACTAGTTCAATGAGGAGCCGTAATGGCGGAAATCACATGGACTAAGGGTTCCGCAGCAATAGAAAACATCGACGAAAAATCAGAATAAACCATCGGTGAACGAAAAACTCGGAGAACCATGAATCGGCGAAGCAAAGGACTAGGCTTCCGATCAAATGTCAAACACAATCCCGATAGCGAAAGAAAGCAAATCATTTAAAACAAAAAACCCACGAAATCGGCAAAGCAAAGGACTTTCTTCGGGGTGCTTGCAATCTGCCATCTGAAACGGCGGCAACGCACAAGACTAAAACTCCGATAGTGATAAAACAGAAAACGTCGATAGTCAAAAGTTTTGAAAAAATAAACAAAGGAGATAAAAACATGACTGTCCATCGAGACACTCATAATTTAGCTTCTGCAACGGCAGCTGCGTAGAGGACTACAGCCCCGATTCATTGTTCAATAAACTTCCAACAGTGAAAAGGAAATTATCTACAAACAAAAACTTCAAGTTCAAACCAAAAGCATCAGCAGACAAAAGGTAGTCATTCAACTTCCGAAAATGCTAAACACTTAACCTCAATCCATCCTCAAAAGATCCAAACTTGTAGCAAAGGAAGAACAAAGTTCAGCAATCCCAAACAAATCCAGGCAAGATAAAATTAAAAGGAGGGTCCAAAATTTTAAAAAATTTGGGAAATAGTTGCAGTTGCAACACCTTCATTATAGTCTTTACAATTTTTCCAACCAACAGATGGTGCTTTTTCCACCCAAAACGTTTCTCAACTATTTTGTCATTTTCCAGTTTTAGTCAAGTCGACTACTGCAATGGTTTGATCAATATGTTGTAACATGTTGACTCTAGTTAATATTTCGACAAGTTACTTTCTTTCGACTATAAAAATATTGTTATCTCTTCAACTGCTTCTTTAATAGGTTCTTCTGCAAGGGTAAATGAGAAATATTTAATAAAGTTTTATTTAAGTTCATTCCAGATGAAGGTTTATGCTCTAACTTCTTAATTCTGGTACCACTTATTAGGAAAATCTTCGACTGTGTTTGGGAATAAGTGAGGATATAGTCGTTCATCTCGGTATCCTGCATTTTTTTATTCTTTTTCACATAAATCAATATGCTTGGCTAGGTCTTGGCCTTGGAGGAATTTTGGTATTTGTACTTGTGTTGTAAGCTTATTCCCTCCAAATCGTTCAATAAAACTTTGTTGAAGCAATCGTCAAGGTCTGTAGTCGATACTGGTGTGTATCCCACCATCTTGATGCTTGGCCTATGAATTTTTTTACTAAACTTTCTAGTCAGCCTTGTTCACCCACATTTTAGATACTTCTTCGATATGTGCAATTGGTGATTCTCGTTCTTTATACCTCAAAGAAGGAATATTAGTCGACTCTTTCTTTGTTGGTATAATGGCCGGATATTCTCTTTTATTTTCTCAAAAAAATTAGGAATGATAGATATTGTTAAGCACTTTTATACTTGTTTTCTCGCTATCACTTCTATTGACCAGCATTACCATACTTGAGCTTCGTAATTTTCTATTTTCCATTCATAGAGCTCAAAGTCGGAGTTATAATCGACTGACATAGGTCGACCTAAATGGAATTCTCTGTAATTTTAGGCTCTACGGTATCTTAATTATTTTGGACTATTTGGTATAGCCATCGAATGTCATCGTCGGTGTCATCTCATTCCACCCATGGTTTTTCTCGTGATGGGTTAATCGGGACAATGACCTTTCATTCTCCTTTTAATTTAATTCTTTCTTTTTCTAATGAAATAGATGCTTTCGTTTTTCGTCTCCATGGTCAACCTACTAGTGCAGGGAAAGATTTGGATCCTTCCTAAGGATCAATAATTTTGAAGTTGATGGTGTTATTTATCCCCATTATTGAGGTCTTGACGTTTTTCCATACTCCAAATGGTTCAAGTAAGCCTTGATCTACCAATTTAAGATAAATGTCAGACTCTACCGGTCGGGGTCAACCAATTTTTTCCCGTGTCGATAGTCATTATGTTCACTTGGGAACCAAAGTCGAAAACAACTTGTTTAATGCATAATCATTCTACTTCTAGGTCGACAAGAGGGTCAATATCAGTTCTATCTCTTTGATTTAATGTGCATAATTTTTTAGCATCTTTGTTTATTTCGGGATTACTTCTTATAGATTGCATTAAATCAATTAGTCGTGCAATGGCTTCTTCTTTAGTTAATAAGTTAAATAACTCATCAAGCGATTTATTTTTACTTTCTTCATTCATTTCTTCAATTGCAAACTGTGTAAATATTTTTGATGCATTATTAAATATTTGTTTCTGCTTCCATGGATTAGGGTACTCATCTTGGTCTCTTTTTATCTTTTCAATCTAGTTTCTCCCGGTGTTTGTATATTGTTTAGTAACAACTTGCAAATTTTTAATAATAGCTACATTATTTTTAGGAACACAAGACAAGACATTAACATTTCTTCTTTTATTTAGTGCATCAAGCATTATGGGATAATCTTCTAAACTATGCTCACCCATACCACATTTTGTGCAGAATTTTAGATTTGTTCTATCTTTCCATGGACAGTCAAGACTTAGATGGTCCTCATTGTAGCATACAAAGCATCGTGATTTTTCACATCCAAGTGGTTAGTATCCTCGATTATTGTTTCTGCCTTGACCATTTTATCCTCCTTGTCAGTTGTTGTTATTATTGTTTCGTCAATCTTCGTTGCAGTCGTCTCGACCTTTCTGCTCGACTGTTTGTGTCAAGTATACCGTATGGTAGTCGGCTCCAGTCTTTAAGTTCTTGATGCATTCGGCTATGGTGTGTAGAGTTGTTCGACATATTCCGCACCACTTGGGATTTATATTTTTAGCATTATATGGACAGTCTGTGGTTGAGTGAGATTTGAATCTTTCACATATATCGCAGAAGTAAGTCGTCTACATCTTCAGAAAAAAAAAAAAATTGGTTTTCTCTCCTCTGGGAATATACATGGTACTTCTTCAATTTGTTCTATCTCCCTTTGATATGTATTACATGATATATTCTTTGTTCATATGGGAATTTGTCCTTGATATGGCCTTCTCTCCTACATGTTGAGTTGCATAAGTTGTTATGCTGCATTGTTAAGTGTTGCAGTGATCTTTGCATATTTTCAACTTTTTCTTCTAATCGACGATTGACTAGTGCAGATGTATAGTCAGTGTTTGACTCGACCCGTAATGCTTTCTTCAAGACGTCTTCATATGTTGTGTACTCGTTCATTAATATTGGTCTTTTGATTCTTTGTTGGAGTCCATCGACGAAAAATTGAATTACTAGGGCAAGATCGATCTTAGAAGGCATCTGGCTTAGAATATCTTTGAATCTTTGGTCATATTATCTAACGGACTCTCCTATTCTTTGATTGATTTGCTTGAGCTTGTGTCTCACCCTGTGATTTGTATCATCGACTTTGAAAAATTCCAAGAAATTGTCTTTTATTTCCTACTTGGACTTAGGACCTTCTTCCAAAATGTCCACCTGCAAACTGATTAATTTGTTGATTTTCATCGTCAATTAGGTTAGCTTTCCACAAGGATTTACATACAAACCAACGCTTTTTAGGGTCTACGTCCCCATCAAAAATAGGGGTATTAATAGGATTCAAAAATCCATTGTGTTATATTTTTTCAAACTTACCAAAGATGATGAAGTACTCGACACGCTTACTATTTATCGATTATTGCTGACCTCTTGTGACTTCGACGTGTACCATGACATACGTACTTCTTCTACGGACTCTTCATTTATAACTCGACTCTCTAGCGATTTAGGCGGTTCAATCAATAATGTTGTTGGCGAGGGTGCACCTCCTAGTGTTCTGAGTAAAATAAGTTAAATGATTGTCCTCCAAATTTTGGGGTAAAAGTAATCAAGTTACCTCAGTCTGGCCTTTGGATCATCAACCGATCGGTAATTTCTCCACCTTGGTCTAGTCAAATCCATATGTTGCAGTTGTCAGGCATTAGTCCCATGTCACACTCGAATATTTGTCTAATGGTCGGTCCAGTCGTTATCATCATAGGTACTGCATCGACCGGGGTCAATCGTTTTGGGATTATAATACAAAAAGTTTGCAGGTTCAACACCATCGTGTGCGGCTATTCCTCGAGATTCAGCACCTCACCTTCTCTAACTGGTCAACTTTCCCTTGACTCAGGTAGGAATTTTGGTTTCCCAACCAACTCACCCATTTTATTTATACTTATTTTTGTGTGTACTGGACTAGCAAGCTCCCTTTGTTTTTTGTGTCGCTTGCACCTCTTTTCTCGTTCGAGTTTCCATATGTCTGTTGTTTGTTTGAGACTTGTCAAATAATTTTTTCGTCGGATTAGACTCAACTTTTTATAGGGTTTCATTCTTTGTCCTCTTTCATCGACTATACTTTCATACATTTTTACTCATAACATTTGGTCGACTACCCCCCCATTACCAACCCGACGATTCCTGTTCGACTGCAGTTGGTCTGGAGATGGTCATAATTTACTTGAAAGTACTCCCACTGTCGTTCACTGACAAATTTCTCCTATTCTTTTTTCTTTGTTGCCAAGTTGAAGCAAGTGTACCCAATGGTGGTCATGGCCCGACTATATGGACAACTTCATTCTCAAACAGAAATTTATATAACAGTGTTGGGATAGAACATAGGAATCCTTCGTGTAGGTCGATATAGAATTTCCTTTCGACTTCTTCAAGAGATGTTCGATCTTCTATGACTTGGTCTTCACAAAAATCATCGCATACATTTTCTAACCGCTCGTATAAATTTGTTCCTCCATTATTGTAGAGTTTGTGCATCAACAGTCTCTCATTCTTTTTGTCCAAATTGGGCATGAACAATATCTAAAAAATTCTTAATCTCACGCGGAATAGATTCTATAAATTTATCATGTGCTTCACAAAAAAAAAATTCCCTTGCTTGTGCAAGTGTCAACTTATTAGGCCTTGCATAGTTCTGGATGTAGTTGATTACTTTCTTATCCCACCACTCTTGAATTTCTCTTTCAGTCATCATTTAGCCATGCTCATCGCATTATTCAGGTTATGTACTACTGGAAACATAACCAGTATTATAGTCTAGGTGTTCGGGTAACTACCTGCAATACATAACTATAAATAAAAGAGAACATTCACATGATACTAACCATAATACAAATAAAAGTAAGTGGGACAGTTGAAACTAGCTTTATATTATAGATCAGAAAGTATACAAGTACAATGAACAGGTATATCTATGGATCTTGCTCACCCACCTAATTTATACATGTTACATTCAATTATTTAGTTATAGTTGTCAGGTCGGTTGACCAACCAACCAACTGTATCGACTTGATTGTAGTCGGTTGGAGGACGTAGACCTAGTCGGCTATCCAACTAGGATCCTCCAACAATGTTGTAGAATACCTTCCTTGTTAAGAGAGAGCGTTAAAGAAATGCAACTTTGGAAGATATTATATTGTACTTTTATTATATTATTACTACTCCTCCTTCGGGAGATGTCCATGATGTAATTGATCATGTAAAAGTATTGAGTTAAAACCTCCATTGTAAATCGAGTCAATAGTACCCACAAAAGTATTTTATAAATGTTATTTTGAGTCTTCCTAGGTAGGCCAGTTGTAATTAAAGAGATGGGCCAGCCTAGTTAGGTAATTAGGTCACTCACTAGATGAGTATAAATAGGTGAGCCTCCTCCCTCATTCAGACACATCTCTCACACAAGTAAGTGCACAAGAGAGAAAGTGAGGAGTTTCACTGGAGAGAGGAAATTGCTAGTCTTATTCTTGGGGTTGTTCGTTGTACTTGGTCGAAATCTATATTAAGGAAGTTTTGTTGGGTTTTCTCCCCCAAGAGGGTTTCCCAGGATAAATATATATGTTATTTTATCTTTTTTTGCTTGTCTTTCTTTCAGTGATCCTAATGTTATGGTTATGATGAAATGATGCTAAATGTCTAAAGTTCTTGTATGGCCTAGTATCAACATTCCTCCCCTTAAAATCCTTAATAATATTCAATACAACTTTAAGAGTGTTTACAGGGATACAATCAAACAGAACCCTGTTCTTATGCTTCCAAATGTCCCAACAAACAAAACAAGTTATTTAACACAAAGGACAACACCAATCCAAGAACCAAAGCTAAAAACCAGAGACATAGATTCCCAAATCCTTGTAATCCTAAGGATATATCTCACCTCCATCCCAAAAAACTTGGCAAATTCACAATGTACTAAAAAAGAGTCAATAGATTCAACATTCCTATTACATAAATATCACACACTAAGACCAACACCCCCTCTCTTAAACAAAATTATCCCAAGTAAGATCCTTGTTCTCCAGAGCTAGCCAACATAAAAGCTTAATTTTTAATGGGAAATTCCACTTCCAAAAACATGTGAACCACCATTTAGCATTGTCTTAGGCATAAGAGAAAAAAGATGAAATCATAAACTAGCTTTGTTGTAACATCTCCACTATAGTCATTCCAAGACCAAGCCAGAGAATCCTCAATATCAGCAAGAAAAATACCACATTGTTGTAACCCCTTGATGAAACAAGATCATTCAACATGTAGAGCATCCTGCAACACTAAGTCATTAAACTAACACAAAACCTGGAGAGAAAAAGCATCAACATCCTATTTTCTCACCTAATGCAAACACTGAATTCCTTTGTCCCTAAGCACATTCACTAGAGAAGTTGAAAGCTTACAAAAATCTGCCCACAATCCACCACACCCCCCCCCCCAATAAAAGGGTCTTGACTCACCTTAATTCACCAAGCCAACCAATCCCCAACCATGGGAAATGCATTTTCCACACTTCTCCAAATTTCTGAGACCTCCCTCTCAAAAGTACCACCGACTATGTACCAATCTTCCACTGACAAATGCTTTAAATATTTATATTTAATCACCTCACCCCACATGCTACCTAAAAAGAAACATCTCTACAATATTTTTTCAACCAAACCTTGTCCAAGTTTGAAAATATTCTTCTGCCTCCAAACCCCATCATTCTTAGGAGTAGCAATCCTATCATATTTCACCATAAGAAATCTCTCCTTTTTGTTTCCAAACCACATGAAAGAAAAACATTTATTACAGCAACAAGTGTATTTATTTGAGATTTTGGGGTGCAATCCTATCATATTTCACCATAAGAAATCTCTCCTTTTTGTTTCCAAACCATATGAAAGAAAAACATTTATTATAGTAATAGGTGTATTTATTTGAGATTTTGGGGAAATCTCTCCTGGTAAGGTCAGCTTTTCATTTTGAGAAATTTCAATTTTTAGTGACCTACAAGATAGGATGGCCCCAAGCACTAAGGTTGAGGATAAACTGGAAGGAATTGAAAACTTTCGAGCATGGAAGTATAGGATTGGTCTCATTCTTAGAGAAAATGATCTTGATAATTATATCAAGGATGAAGTCCTTGAACCAGAAGATGAAGCCAAGGAGAAGCACCAGAAGGACCTAATCAAGGCAATGAGGATCATTGTTGATTCTATCAAAGATCACTTGATCCCTCAAGTGTCATCTAAAGGGACACCAAAGCAAATGTATGATGCCCTCTCCAGAATGTATGAGGGAAGGAACATCAACAAAAAGATGAATTTGAGAGCTCAAATAAAGAGCACTAAAATGAGTAAAGTAGAATCAATCCAAGATTACTTCACAAGGGTCTCCCAGTTCAAGAAACAACTAGACGCTATTGGAGACTCCCTTGATGAAGATGAACTACTCATGACTGCTCTCAATGGTCTCACTAGACATTGGGAATCATTCAGACAAACTATGTGTGCTAGAAAAGAAAGTATGAATTTTGGCATTGTATGGAAACACTGTATCCAAGAGAAAGCTAGAGTAGCTAACAGAGAAGCTTTACTTAAGGAAGATGATCAAGCTCTAGCCACCCATACCAAGGGAAGAAAACAATCAAACTTCAAGAAGGATAGTCATAAGGAGTATAGACCTCCAAAGAAGTTTCAGAAGAAAAGAGATAACAGTCAGAAGAGAGACTACTCCAAATATAAATGGTACAACTGTCATAAGATAGGACACCTTGTCAAAGAGTGTCCATTGAAGAAGAACACCAACAAAAGACAGCATGCTCATCTAATTGAATATGAAAATGAAGAAGAAGAAGAAATACCTCAAAAGAGACAAGTAAAAGAAGAAGATGTAGAAGAATATACTATTATTTACACTCTTTGGGTCTGTAACACCTAATGAAGATACATGGCTTATTGATAGTGGTGCTTCAAAGCACATGACATGGAAGAAGCAAACTCTGTCAAGACTTGAAGAAAAGAACTCTCCTTAGAAAGTATCATTGGGAGATGACTATCACTATCCCATCAAAGGCATTGGTGAATCAAGCTACAAACTTGACTCTGGAACCTCCATGAAGATGAAGGAAGTACTATATGTACCAAGTTTGAAAAAGAATCTACTTTGCATCTCAGCACTAGATAAGAAAGGATATAGAGTTGCTTTTATAGATGAACAAGTACTCATGTGCTCCAAAGGAAAGACAATTAAAGATGTTGTGGTATTTGGTGAAGAAGGAGGACTATACAAACTCAAGGGACATCCAGAGACAACCCTTGTCTGTGAGACCACTAGCTCATGTCAACTATGGCATAGAAGGCTTGCTCACATCAACTACAAAGCATTACCCTATGTGAGCAAGGTGGTAACAGGTTTACCCGATATAAAGATAGATCATGAAGGAACTTGCAAAGAATGTGCAAGAGGAAAGAACGTCAAGAACCCATTTCCTAAGAGTGAAACAAAGACTAAAGATACATTGGAATTAATTCATTCTAATGTATGTGGTCTTATGCCCTCCACATATTTAAGTGGATATAAATACTATGTCACCTTTATTGATGACTATTCAAGAAAGACATGGATTTACTTCTTGAGAGCCAAGAGTGAAGTGTTCGAGAAATTCAAGGAATCCAAATCCTTGATAGACAACCATTTAGAAAGAAGAATCAAGACACTGAGATCAGATAATGGTGGACACTATACTACAAAAGAATTTGAAGCATTCTGCAAAGAAGCTAGAATCAAGAGGGAACTAACCACTCCCTACAATCCTCAGCAGAATGGTGTTGTAGAAAGAAAGAATAGAACCATTATGGAAGCAGTGAAAACAATTATTCGTGACCAAGACCTCCCCATGCACCTATGGGCCGGAGCAGCAAGAACAAATGTGTATGTGCAGAATAAGTTATCTCACAGTGCTCTTGGATTCACAACTCCTTAAGAAATGTATACAGGAAAGAAACCTGAAGTGAGTCATCTCAAGATATTTGGTTGTCCAGTATATGTGCATATTCTGAAAGAGAAAAGATCAAAGTTGGATCCTTCTAAAAAGAATGGAATATTTGTTGGATGTTGTGAAGTCTCCAAAGCCTTCAGGATATACATTTCAAGATTCAATTGTATAGATATTAGTAGGGATGTAACATTTGATAAAGAAACTGCTCTTAAAAAATCCGTAAGGTATCAGCTTGAAGAAGTTCATGAAGAGGATGTACCTCCTAGAAAGGTAGAAGTTGAACCCTCTCCTGAAATAGTAGCATCAGAAGATCATGATATACTAGAACCTCATGAACCCCCTACTATGGATATCTCTCGAAAAAGAAACCCTGCTTGGGTAAGAGAAATCATACAGGAAGCAAAGATATATGGAGCTCCAAAAGGATCCACATGAACAAGCAAGAGATCAAAGCCATTCTCCAGCTATGTAGCTTTGATGTGTGACCTTGTAGATCAAGAACCCACCAACGATGAGGAAGTTGCAAAAAAGAAAGAGTGGGTAGAAGCAGTGACAAAAGAGTATCAGTCAATAATGAAGAATGATGTTTGGGATATAGTACCCAAACCAGAAAACAAGAGTGGTATCTTCGAAATGGATCTACAAGATAAAACATGCAGGTAATGGAAGTATTGAAAAGTACAAGGCAAGATTTGTGGCTAGAGGATTCTCTCAGAAAGAGGGAATTGATTATGAAGATACTTGTAGCAAGGTACACTTCCATCAAAACCATCATGGCACATGCTTCCATGTTGAAGTGGGATCTACACCATATGGATGTAAAAACATCCTTCCTGAACGGTGTGATTGAGGAAGAGGTTTACATCGAACAACCACAAGGATTTGAAGTCAAAGACGAAGTGACTCATGTATGTAAGTTGAAAAAGGCTCTATATGGACTGAAGCAAGCTCTTATAGATTGGTATGGAAGAATTGATATCTTCTTGACAAGCTTGGGTTTTACTAAGAGTAAAGTCGACCCTAACCTTTACATGAAGGTTATGGATGATGAACCTGTCATACTATTACTGTATGTGGATGATCTATTTCTCACAAGAAATGAGAAACAAATCACAGATTGCAAGAAGAAGCTAGTTGAAGAATTCGAGATGAAAGATCTTGGATTGATGCATTATCTCCTCGGGATGGAAGTGTGGCAAAGCCCGGAATGAATCTCTCTGAACCAGGGAAAGTATGCAGTGGAAATATTGAAAAGATTCGATATGTTGGATTGTAAAGACATAGCCACACCCATGGACACCAACCTGATGTTGTTATCTGATGAATCATCAAAGTTAGTGGACATGACTTAATACACATAGATTATTGGGTCACTGATGTATCTGACAAATACAAGGCCAGATATATGCTTTGTTGTGAACAACTTGAGTCAGTTTCTAGTTAAATCTAGACTGGTTCACCTGATAGATGCAAAGCATGTGATGAGGTACCTAAAGGGTACGATAGACTTTAGACTATACTATGATAGAGATCGTGACTACAGATTGTATGGATATATGGATTCATATTGGGCAAAAAGTGCCGCAAACAGAAAGAGCACCTTTGGTGGATGTTATTGTCTAGGATCCGCCATGATCTCATGGTTTAGTAAGAAACAGTTCGGTGTCGCTCTCAGCATGGCTGAAGCAAAATACATAGCAAATTGCTCTGCAAGTTGTGAAACGATATGTCTTTGAAAGCTAATGTCAGGTCAATTTGACATGGAGTTGGATACCACAGTGATTCTATGTGACAACCAGAGTTGTATAAAGATGACAGAGAATCATGTGTTCCATGATAAATCAAAGCACATAGAAATCCGATGTTTTTATATAATGGATATGGTACAAAAGGGAGCTATAAAACTCCAGTATGTAAGTACCAATGAACAAGTTGTTGATGTATTGACCAAGCCTCTATCTCAAGTGAAGTTGAATACTTCTGTGACAAGCTTGGTGTAGTCCAAAAAGACTTTCCTCGCAAGGAGGAACAATGATGATATGGACCCTTCTCGAAAAGGAGGAACAAGTCGAAGATATGGACTCTCCTTGAAAATGAGAAACATGTCAAAGATATACTCTCCTCAAAAAGGAAGAACAAATCGAAGATATGAACCCTCCTCGAACAAAGGGGGAGCAAGTTGATGATATGGATCCTCCTTGAAAAAGGGGAGCGATGATGAGACTGTCAATAATGATGGGATGGCAGTGAATCTCCAATATGAAAGAAGCCAAGTGCACCTAAAGATGTTGGCGAAGTCCGACATTCACTTGTGGATGATAGTATCCTCTCTTGAGGATAGTCATGCGAGAAAATAACACTTTGCTCCTGAAAGTGGTCCTTACTAGCTAAAGATGGTTTTGCAGACATTAATCTCACATGGAGAGTGTACCTACATGTATATGTGGATGCCGTAGCATAACACTCGCATGGAGTGGCCCTAGCTTTAACGCTGAAGATGTCCTACGATGAGTCATTACAAATGCCAAGTCCTGCTTTCACATATGAACGAGATCTACAATAGCAAAGGTACTCTCGCATGGAGAGTGTACCTACATTTATATGTGGATGACGTAGTATAACACTCACTTGCGAGTGGTCCTAGCTTTAACACTGACAATGTCTTACAATGAGTCCTTATGGACACCATAGTATAACACTCGCATGGAGTGGTCCTAGATTTCACGCTGAGGATTTCGTATGATGAGTCCTTACAAACACCAAGTCCTACATTCACGTGCGAACAAGATCTGCAGTAGTAGACATTCTTACATCCATATGTAGATGGCGTAGTATAACACTCGCTTGCGAGTGGTCCTAGCTTTAACACTAAGGATGCTCTACGTTGAGTCCTTACAGACGACAAGTCCTACACTCATGTACAGACAAGATCTACATTTAGTTGTAGACAATTTAATTGGTTGATACCATGGATCCTCCTCGTTAAGGGGGAGTAAGCTAATGGAAGATTGCATCATCCTTGGACCTACGTCCTAAAATGATACAAACTAATCCTCTCACAAAAGATCAAGAAGATCGAAGTCTTGTGACAAAGGATCAAGAAAATCGAAGTGCTGCTGCAAAAAGATTGAGAAGATCAAAGTGTTGCTGCAAAGAATCGAAAAAATCGAAATGTTGCTGCAAAAAATCGAAAAGATCAAAATGTTGCTGCAAAGGATTAAGAAGATCGAAATGTTGCTACAAAAGATCAAGTAATCATGTGTTGCAAAAGATAAAGACTCGATGTTGTAAAAGGCATTGTTTCAGTACTTAAGACAATAAAGAGTAACTGTTCTAGTTATTGACTACGAAAACCTTCTATGACATATAGATGTATTACTTTGATATTGTTGAAGATGCTCTCTCGTTACTCCTATAGTTGATATAATGTTGTCAATAGAATACCCTTCTCGCTTAAGGAGACTGTTGAAATATTGTAACTTTGAAGAATATTCTAAATGCATTTTACTGATATACCCCAACAAAGTCAGATAAAGTCTGACTTCAAGAATTTTAATTTGTTTACTCGGTATAGCATCCTCCGTTGTCAAGCAAATTCCATTTGCCATGGACTAAATCAATAAAGTCTTTCTCCTCAAGCCAAGCATGATTAAATTTTAAAGGAAAACAAGATCTTATTTTTAATATAAATCAAGTTGGTAACGCTACCAGCATGTGATCAGAGAGGTCAATACATTCAAAATTCATGATCTTTACCGACCAACACCATCTACCAGACTCCCCGAAATGTAGAAGCATTCCAACCTCTTAGCCATCCTTGCCTGGCCAGCTCTCCCATTTCTCCTTGAACAAAAATCTTAAGTAACCAGCAAGAGGGTCGCTTCGAAACCTCGACCCGCATAAAATTGTGATGCAATGCCATTGTCAAGGTTACAATCTATTCTAATATTGAACTATAAAATTCAATATAAATTAATTTTATAATTAGATTTATGTTCATCCAATTGAATACACCTTTTTAAAATTTTAATTTAAATTATAAACTTAAAGTAAAATTTTTGTTTTTTGCTTTTTAAACTTGCACTATATTTTGCACATGCCAAACTCCATCCAGTCCAATACAAATGTCATGAGATCTTTACACTTTACACGGTGTGGTTTCTAGCGTGTCCAAATCATGTGATTGAGTGGAACATATAGATCCAAGTGTCCAACACCAACACAGTACACAACAATTCCAAATACATTGCATTTGCTCCATCAAACACACAAGCATAAATTGCAGTTTTTTTATTTAACCATTTGATGTCAACCAAATCAAAATGCATTATATAGATACTAATACTATGCCAATAGATGGACTTGAAGGAAGGGAGACAAACAACACCAATAGCTTAACCGTGATGACAAACAACACCAATAGCAGTCTGTGATGACTGAGGCATGAATTCTGTGATATGAATAATGAGGAAAGTTTTTAGAGAAATGACAAAACAATGAATTTAGAGTGCCTTCAGATCTGTTGTTCTCCTTTCCCTACAAAACGTTGCGGCATTTTACTGTAGTTGCAAGTGAGACCCAACCCCCCCAAAAAAAAAAAAAAAAAAAAATTCATAAATTTGTTTTGGCTCAGAACACACTAGGAGATGTGTCAAACACATGTTTTAACATGTCAGGGATCAGGCACATGGAACGAACACGAAACCAATTTGGAATGTGCTTGCCTATTTTACTAGCAAACTTCTGCTTGTTTATCTTGCTGATCTGTCCAGTAATTACGGGCATGTATGACCCTGTCCGACAGCTAGTGTGGAACTGGACCTCCCCCAAGTAGTTGGGGACCGATCTTTGCTGGGTGGTATACAATGCATTCCAATTATCCTGCAAGGCGTTTAAACATCATGCATAAAACAGCCTTTAAGCTACTTGTAAACATTAGCTTTATTATTCAAATTCATTGACCTCTTTCTTTCTAGCTACCTGTTAATTTTTTCACACTAGAATACAAATTGTAAACATTAGCTTTATTATTCAAATTCATTGACCTCTTTCTTTCTAGCTACCTGTTAGTTTTTTCACACTAGAATACAAAATGTCACTTAAACTGCAGACAAGTTTATTGGCTAATACCATACTTGTTAGTTAATTAAACTTTTTCACCCTAGAATACAAAATGTCACTGAAACTGAAGTGACTAATACCATACATTGATATCCAATTATATTTATTAACCAAATATTCAAGATGTTGTCCAACATTTTATTTCAATGAACAATGGAAAAATCAAAATCTGCAATAAAACATGAAATTATCAATATATATATAACTCCTCTGCAAACAAGGGAAAATTAAAAAAACATACAAGCAAGACAGACCATAGCTAAAAACCTTATACTGAAAATATCTGAAAACAAAACTTATACTATCTGCCTAAATCAAAAAAACTAAAGATTAAAATAAATTGTGAAGACAAAAATCATGAGTGAATCACTCATGAAGACAAAAATAATGAGCTTATACTGTTATGTAAATTGTGAAGACAAAAATCATGAGTGAATCAAAAAAACAGAGCAACACACTTTACACAGCAGACCAATAGCTGATTTAATCATCAATTTCACTGCACAGCAGAGAACTAACACCAGTGTCAACAGATTAAAACCCTGAAAACAAACCTCACAGAACTAAGGGTTTTGCTTTTGTACATTCTGACTTTTATGATGCAAAATGTCAGGCACAAGAATATCGTATATATATCTCATAAAAGGAACTAGCCAATCTCTTTACTGCTCAAATTCAAGAAAAACTGTGGTGAGGAATAAAAACAGTGAAAACAGCATTCTGCCCTAGAATCTGCAAATCAAGCAGATCATGACAGTGGTTATACAGCCTTAGCTTTAGCATCTGCAATTCAAATAGGTCATGACACGGTTAAATTTGATGGAAAAGCTATTGTATTTTGAAGACAGTTTTTGGTGTGGTCCTAACTCCCTTAGAAACTCGAGAGTGAAGTTCATTGCACTTCTTTTTTTTTCAAATTGCTTGGCGAAAATGGTTCATTGTGGGTTTCACATCAACCAATGATAACCACCTTCCCATGTTGCAGATGACAACCACCACTATCGGCAGAACAGAATCACCTTTGATACTCTACCAAAACCTTGAAATGACATAATACTGCCCAAAACTTTGAAAATTCCAACTGACTGTTAATTCATGGTGATCAAAGTCGATTATGTTCAGCCGATAGTGCTAATGAGAGTCTCGACTCCCAAGCATTAAGAAAACTTATGAATTTTCTACTCCTCTATCCTTAAAACATACAAACAGTGTCCCATGATATGACTATCCATCAAAAGAAATATTACTGACAGCTTAAAAAGAGGAAACACTACACCAGAGCCTTCATCTTATATTTTATTTAATCACATTGATTTCCAGACAATGTTTATTTCCAAAAAAACAGACTTTGCCTCAATCTGATTTGGCAACCACTAGAGGCACATAATCTATCATTAAGTTAAAAGTGTGATTTGATAGCATTAATGAGTGTGCCATTGACATAACCTGTATTAAGCAACCACTAAAAGCTTTGACACAATATGTGTTAAACCGGTTCATAAAATATGTGCCCAAGGACAAAGACTAAAAATCCATAGGATGCCCTCCAGCAATGGGTAAAACATCATTACAGTGGCAGTGATTGAATAAGGCCTACATCTCCCACTGCCTCCACTTTAAAAATATCCATACAAATTTGTTAAACATCATATATCCTGAAATAAGAATCCATGCCAATGGACAAAAAAAAACATTTGACATATCTGCATTTATATCCAGTAACACAGGACCAAAGTATTCCCCAAACCAATCATGATAATTTCAATAAAAGAAACAAAAAAACACTCATTAAAGAGAGAAAAAACAACTTAACATAGGACAACCCGCATGCCAACATAAACAAGGAAAGCGTCGCATTAAACAATTTCCAATTAAACAAGGTCACAAGCCCCCAAAGAAGTAGAGAGTGGTGTCAATAGACACCGTGAATGAGTGAATTATTGATGGCTGAGAGAAAGATCAAGGTACAAAGAGATTCCTCAGCCTCCAAAACCGTAGAGGGTTCGGCCCTGCCTCTTTAGGGAGTAGACAACATCCATAGCTGTCACGGTCTTTCTCCTGGCATGCTCTGTGTAGGTCACAGCATCCCTGATGACATTCTCCAAGAAGATCTTCAAGACGCCTCTGGTCTCTTCATAAATGAGGCCGCTGATACGCTTGACGCCTCCTCTCCTGGCGAGACGCCTGATGGCGGGCTTTGTGATGCCCTGGATATTATCTCTGAGAACTTTCCTGTGCCTCTTGGCACCTCCCTTCCCCAAACCCTTCCCTCCCTTTCCACGCCCAGACATCCTGATTTTCTCTGCGCAAAACCAAATTGATGAAAAGATAACTGATGAATGGCAACGAGTAGAAAAGATGCGAGCGAAGAGTGTATATATCTACGTCTCTCTCTCGCACATCTCCCCGCTTCAATTCAAATGCCTCTCATCAACGGCTTAGAAGTCTCGATCCGTGGAAGCCCAATCATTTCCATGTGGACCGTCGATCATTTTTCATCAACGGATGCAATCAATTAGACGAAGATTGTTTAGTCTTCTCAACAAAGAGGTTTCTTGATAAGTCGACATTGACAAGGACACCATGTTATTAAAACTAGCCGAAGGTAACTATTGTGATTAATTCACTTTTTTAACTTTTTAATCTTTTGGCAGAGTATTAATCACTTTTTTACTTTTTAAATTTTTGTTTTTTGGGCATAGTTTAATATTGTAGGGAGGAAAACCAAAATAATTTATTTTCATTTTATATTTTATATTCTTCCATCTTTTTTCAGAAGAAAAAATACCAGCCTTTGATATTCATTTGAATCAAAAAGACATCTTAAACAGAATACATGAATTGACAATGATACAAGCCATCATCCATCCAAACAAGCAAATATAGCACCCAAATGCATGCCAGCCAAAGGGGGACAAATATAGTTACAAAGCCTGATCATATTCAGACTTCTTCATCATTCCTGAGTAAACTCAGGTCAGATATTCAAGTCCAAAAGTGCACTTCAATCATACATTCCATGGAAGCATAAGTAGCTAGCTGAGTCGTCCATCAAAAACAGGCAAAGTAAAGTAATTATAAACCATGATAATCAAGTGCTGACAGAAATGCCAAAACAGCATATTAATCAAATAGAGAATAATAGCCAGCACCAATGATCTCCCCATCAAAGGTTTCCGAGAAATAAGCAGAGCCAAATTCCAGTTCAAGTGCCCTTTTAGATAGTTCATTAGCCAATCTATTATGCTCCCGGAAGATATGATTATAGGTCACCGATGGAAAATGTTGTGCCATTGTTAATATCTCATCGCACCAGTGTTTTAAATGTGGTAAATTCAGGGTAGATAGCGTGTTCACCCAAGAAATAATCACCATAGAGTCCCCCATGATCATCTGTATGGGCAGCCCCATCAAGTTACAAACTCGGAGGACAGACCACAAAGCTAACAGTTCAGCACGGGTATTGGTGCTAAATCCACAGCCCACAGCAAAACATAGAAAATGGGTTTCACTTAAGTAGATCACCAACCCAGCTCCTCCCTTATTCAATTGAGTTGCTCCATCAAAATAACCAACAGGAAAAGTATGCACAGGTTTAGGACCAATCTGCCTGCTTCTGTGTGAAGTGATAGGCACCGGAAAAAGAGTGAGAAAACTTTCTATCTTGGAGATGAGCAGAGAGGCATATGGTTTTTCCAAATCAAATATACAAGCATTACGAAGAAGCCACAGATGCCAGAAAACAACGATAGGGGTGTAAAGGAAAGACACAGTAGTGGCTTGGGTAGTGAACCAATGTGACAAAAAAGTATGTACAGAGCTGCAAGGGGTGAAAGTGAATCCCAAACAAGACGAGAAGTGATTGAGGATATTCACCGAAAATGGACAAGTAAGGAACAGGTGGCTACAGTCCTCAACATCTCTTTCACATAATACACATCTACTGGGACCCGAGAAACCTCTCGATTGCAAATGTTCCCAAGTGAGGACTCTGTCCTCAACCAAAAGCCAAGTGAAACAGGTTACCTTCAGTGGTAGCTTTAAAGACCACAGCAATGCCAAAAGACCGTTTTGTTCCTCCAATAATTTATTATGGATCATGCTGTCATATCCTAGTGCAGCACTAATAGGACCCACATATTTGCCATATGACCACATGACCGTATCAGGCTCCTCCTTCAGTCTGATTCTACTATAATTCAATCCTCTGCTATATACATTCCAGAGATGACTCCACTCCTCACATAAATCAAGGTCCTCCGCAGAAAACCAAATGCCAGATGCATGGTTGATAGCCTGATCCAAAGTGCATATGCCATAGTCTTCAAGGAAAGATCTCAGCTCATCCGGAAGGATGAAAGAGCATCCCAATCCTACAATTGGGTCCACCCCAACACGAACCTCAGAGCCATCCCCAACTTGCCAGATCAATCCTTTCCCAATCCAGTGCAGGGCTTTTAAAAAGCCAATCCATATAATAGAAACATGCCAATATTTGAAATGTTTAAGTCTGCACCAATTCTGCAGAGACAGATTCTTCATGTACTTTGCCTTGAGGAGCTGATTCCAAATGCCTGAACTGTTCAAGGCAAACCAGAAATTCTTCATCCTCAGCGATAGACAGAATAGTGAGAAGTTTTTAATACCCCAGCCCCCCTGAGAGATGGGCCGGGCCAAAAGATGCCAATCTGCCAAATGAAGCCTTCTTTTTTTTTGGCCGAGGTACCCCAAAGGAAAGAATAGATAAGCTTCCTGAGTCTGTCCAGAATAGAAGCGGGGATAGGAAACAGAGCACACCAATAGACTGGCAAACTAGTAAGTACAGAACGTACCAGGACCAAGCGTCCACCCAAAGATAATAGCCGGTTTGTCCAGTGTGAGATACGTTTCTCAAATTTAGAAATAAGCCAGTTCCAATCCTTTATAAGGTAGCCCGAGGGCTTCAAGTAAAAACCAAGGTAAGTAAATCCAAGATTGAGATGTGCGAATCTGTAGGGCATGAATCCTGAAATTCTGGACAGAAGAGCATCATCCAGATCGTAATGAAGGAAGCAATACTTATCCAAGTTGATCATCATTCCAGAGGCATCACAGAAAATATCAAGGATAACCTTAAATGCAATCCAGTCCTCATAAGTCCCCATCCCAAATAGGATAACATCGTCCACAAAGAGTAAATGAGTAAGAGAAAGAGTAGCAGAGATCTGAATACCTTTGATAACCCCATTTCGCTTGGCATCCTCAATTAAAAGGCTGAGTCCTTCAATGACTAGTATAAAGAGTAGGGGGGATAGAGGACATCCCTGTCTAATGCCTCTAGAAGCAGAGAAGAAAGATGAGGGAGAGCCATTAACGAGGACAGCGAAATTTGCAGAAGAAATACACCCCATAATCCAATTTACTCCCACAAGTGGTACCCCAATCTGGATAAGTATCAGCCTAATATAAGTCCAATTGACCCGGTCAAATGCCTTCGATAAGTCCAGTTTAAGAATGAGAGCCGATTTCTTCATCAACTTCATAGAATGTAGTACCTCCTGTGTAATGGCTACAGGCTCATGTATCAACCGATTCTTAAAGAAACCAAACTGCTGGGGAGAGATATGGGAGTCCAGGAAAGGCTTCAGTCTCATAGCCGCCACTTTAGAGATCAATTTGTAGCACAGATTACATAAAGAAATAGGTCGGTAATCCCCAAAGCCAGTAGGGTGTTCAACTTTGGGGATAAGGGCAATGAAAGTAGAGTTTAAAGCTGGTGCAACCTTCCCAAGAATACGAGATGATTCCACCAGGTTAACCATTGAATGACCCAAAAGATCAAGGAAGTATAAGTAAAATTCAACCGTCCAGCCGTCAGGACCCGGGGCTTTATCTTTCTTGAACGACTTCAGTGCCGCTTCAATTTCTGAGAGGGACACAGGGCTGGTGAAAGCAGATGAATCCTCCCCAGAAACATAGGAGGGAAAAAGTCTAATAACTTTCAGCTGAGCAGTTAGTGTAGTCAACCCATCATCATAAAATATTTCTCTAAAATGATTGACACCGAGTGCCTTAATACCACAATCATCCGAAATCCATTCACCATTACAGTCCTAGATACTCCAAATGGCATTCTGATTTTTTCTGGCAGAGGCCACAGAATGGAAAAATTTGGTATTGGCGTCCCCAGACTGAGCCCAAGTGATTCTGCTCTGGAGTCTGGCCGAGTTAACTTCTAGTTCAAGTAATTTGTGGTACTCCACCTTCAAATAGTTCAATCTGTCCTGTAAGTCCCGAGACAAAATCGCAGTATGCGATTGATGAAGAAGGGAATTAATTTCAATTACCAAATGCAGTGAATTCTCCTTTAGTCTTAATTGCTCCACTTTAGTCCATCCCCGCACCTTCTCTTTTAATAGGCAGAGTTGAGAAGAGAAAGCAGCCATAAAGTCCAATGAATAGTCCACGGGTAGGTCAGGCCAGAAATGACGAATTAGTTCATCAAACCCCTCATGACCTAACCAAGAATGGTTAAATTTAAAGGGATAATGACAAGGACTCCGAGGCTCACCCCATTCAAGCAAGACAGGAAAATGATCAGAGATACCACTAAAGAGTACTTAGTCGAAATCTTATTGTTGAGCTCTTACTTTGTGGCTCGTACATAAAGCTAATTTTTAACATAGATCGGTTCTAAAGAGTATATACATACGAAAGATTTGTACATTTATTAATCATACCATTTCTCAAGGTCTAGCCATATTTAATTCATTACACTAGAAATTTTGTCAAGCATAGTGTCAGTGACATTGGACATTAATACACTAACATGATCATATTGCGATTGAACCAACGCTTTTGAGTTAGTTCTTGTCTTATCATACAGTGTGAGTGGCATTGGACATTAATATACTAACATAATCATATTGTGATTGAACCAACACTTTTGAGGTAGTTCTTGTCTTATTTGTGGTGCAAGTTTTACTTGTTCTTGGTTGTTGGTACATCGGCTTTGATCCTTGCAGGGAGCATTTGGTTAGAATGCATTTTTGGGTCATTTTACCAGATTTCTCGATTCAATGCTGGAATATGCAGGGATTATGGGTATCACAAATTTTATTGTCAAATTCATATTGATTGAAGACGACCAACTTCTGGGTTTTGAACGTTCTTCTCCTCGGATGCTTGTGGATTTGGATTTATCTAAGGGTCTCCCGACCGACTTGGAGGTGATTTGGGACAGTGGGTCCTTTATCCAGAGGTTGGACTACTGGAAGATTGCTTTCAGATGTCATTTTTGCAGACTGACGGTGCATTCCAAATATTTATGTCATCTGAAGGGGCCCTCGGTTATTGAATCACTGGTGGAAGCTGTGAATGTTGGGGAGATGCTAGTACAACTAGATAAAGACGTATCCTTCCCGATTCCACTCGATAGGGACTTAGCGCTAGCTTTCGTGGGTAAGTTTGCACAGTCAATTCCCTTACTTTTAAAATTTGTCTCTGCCATTGACATCTTGAGTTTGTTATCCATCCCTAATGGAGAAGGGTCTACTGATATTTTGTCTCCATCTGTTGGGGAGGGGTCTCCTAAGGTTATTTCTTCCCATTCGGCTAGGGGGGTGGGATGTGTTCCTAGGCTTGGTGACACTACCATGGATGTGGTGGACCCTTTACCATATATGTCGGGAGGGACTGGTGCGTCTATCTTTTGTCCGAAAGACTTCCCTCCTCTTCGACCTGACACTCTTGACTATATTGACATTGAGATCAATCCTTCGCTGATTTCAAATGAACTGTCTGCGAAGGTCTTACCACTTTCACCTATATGTGGGGTTTCCGACACTTTGTAACAGGAATGTGTCTCTCCGGTTGATACTCCTTCAACACTTATTACCCCCCTTCCTATTTTTGCGGTGGATGACTCTGCTAGTCCTGATATCTTTCTGATTTCCTCTCTCGGATCTACGAATGTATCCATTCGGAAGCATAAAAAGACTTCTAAGGGTAATATGAAAGGGGTAAAAGATTCCATTAGGGAGCACGTCTTTGTCAACCTGAAGGTTGTTCCCTTGTATGTTCGAGGTTTGAACGCTAGTTTTGGTATTGATACATCATCTTCACATCGGGCTCTTAGAGACTTTGCAGCCCCTTCCATGGTTACTCGATGAATTGTGTCTCATTTAATGCTCATGGGCTTAGCGGGGACCCAAAATGCGTCGCTTTAAAACGCTTTATTGACTCTACCTGTCTAGCTGTGGTGCTTAATCAGGAAACTATGTCTTTGGGGGTTGTCGCCTCTAATTTTTGTTTGCACCTACATCCTGGTTGGTTTGTTAGTGCTATTGATGCTTGTGGTCATTCGGAAGGCACTCTGGTGGCGTGGAACCCACTATTGGTTGACCTTGGTTGACCTCAAGGATTTTGAAACTTATGCAAGTATCCTACTTATCAGGAAACTGAAGGGTCTTGACACTACTCTTCTTATTCTTAATATCTATGGGTTGTATTCTAACAGTAGATGCTTTTGGGATCTTATTAAGTCTATCGGCCTTCTCTCACTACCTCATCTTATTCTCGCAGGGGAATTAAACTTTACCTGGTCTCCGGATGAGGCTTGGGGGGTAGGTCAATCTCTTGACCTTTTGTCAAACTATTTATCCTCTCTCTTTGGGGATGCCCAACTTTTAGATATTGCTCCAGTGTTCATTTCGCCTACATGGTCGAATGGTAGAAGTGGTTCTGGGGGTGTTGCTAAACGCGTGGACCGATATTTTATGGAAGAATCTCTCTGTGGTTTGATGGGTAAGTATCGGTTTTGGAATTATTCCATTGGATTCTCTTATCACAAAGCTATCATTCTGCAATTGGATTTTGATCGTGGTTTTGTGACCTATCCCTTCAAATTTAACCCGGCCTGGTTGCTTGGGGATGATTTTAATTCCCTGGTTGTGGAACAATGGGGTATCCTTTCTGCTGAGGCCCCTCCACATCTACACCCAATGCAGTCCTTGATATACAAATTGAATAAGCTCTGCCCTCTTGTTATGGATTGGGAAAAAGAGACATAAAGGAAAGTTGACCAATATTTATGTGAAATTAAATATGTTATTCAATCTTTCGAGGAAGATTTGGGAATCGGTTATTTTAGTGAGGATCGCTCTTCTGCCCTTAAGGAGATTTACTCACAGAAGCAGATGATTCTCTCTCATAAGGAGGAGACTCTCAGACCGAAGAGCCAAGCCATTTGGCGGAAGGTGGGGGATGACAATACCATATTTTTCCACAATTTTGCTAATCGTAGAAGGCTCACTAATTCGATTTGGGAGGCAAAGGATGATCAAGAAAATATGGCCCGTGACTAGAGATCTATTAAGGCAGGGGCAATTAACTACTTTTCCACATTGTATAAAGATCCTCAGTCCACCAATATTTGTGATCAGTTGAATGTTATTAAGATTTTTTCAACTTTCTTTAATGGTGAAGAGTGGGCAGCTATTGGAGGTCATATCTCGTTGGGTGAGGTTGAGAAGACCTTGAAGGGTTTCGCTAAAGATAAGAGCTCGGGGCCCGAAAGTTGGATGGTGGAGTTCTATCTTCACTTCTTTGACCTTTTGGGCATGGATCTGTTACAAGCTATTAAGGATAAGCTCAGGCATAATTCCTGATAACTTGAATACTACCTATCTCACCCTTATTCCGAAATTGGACAGTCATGTTTCTTTTGTTGACTATAGATCGATTGCCTTATGTAATCTCTTATATAAGATTATAACAAAGATTATTGCCAAACGATTGAAAGTTTCTCTTAGAAGGGCCATTTCGACTGAACAGTTTGGGTTTCTCCCTAATCGACAAATTCTGGATGATGTTGGGATTGTTCAAGAAATCTTACATTTGGTAAAGTGTAAGAATTTATCTGTTATGATCTTAAAACTATATTTGGAGAAAGCTTGTGATAAGGTGGACTGGACCTTTCTCAGATTGATACTCTTGCAAGTGGGTCTTCCCATTGAAACTACCTAGTGGATTATATATTGTGTAACGATTGTTAGTTTGGTTGTACTAATCAATGGCTCACCTACGACTTATTTTAAGGGGTCTCGTGGCATACAACAAGGCTGCCCTCTTTCGCCATATCTATTTCTCTTGGTTATTGAGGGTCTTAGAAGACTTCTTCTTCGGACGAAGGAAACAAAGCTGATTAAAGGTATTAAAGTTTCAGGTTCTATATTTTTGACAGGTACCCTTTTTGTGGACGATGTATTGATCTTTGGTATGGGCTATTTTTCTGAATGGACACACATTAAGGCCTTGGTTGATCTTTTTATGTGGTGCATCGGGTATGTCCATTAGGTCTCATAAGTCTTGTTTCAACCACTTTGGTACTTTCTAAGAGGTTATTGATGAGATTATTCCGCTCTTTCCTTACAAAGTGAGACATCTTAATATTAGGCTGACTTATTTGGGTTTATTCCTTAATCCAAATAATTATATGCGTGAGGACTGGTTGTGGCTACTAAAGAAATTCCAACGGCGCATGAATCGATAGACGACTAGGTGGCTTTCTCTTGGGGGAAGAATCACTCTGATGTCTTTGGTTCTTCAATCTATTCCAGTATACTGGTTGTCACTATTTCGAGTCCCCGCAAGGGTCCTGTTGTCTATTCGTTGTTTGATTTTTAGATTCCTGTGGGCGGGTATGTTAGGATTAAATAATCCTCCCTTGTCCATATATAGTCTAGTTGAACATCTTGCCTAACTTAGGAGTCATTTGGATGAGTTTGGTGCCACCATGATATTGGTGCCACTAGTGCCACCGGTGCCAATCCCTACATTCTAGGAGCCACCACCAACCTCCATCAATTGGTTGTGGTAGGTAGGTAGTTATGTTGAGTCAACCTCCAGTTACAATTAGTTAGATCACTCTGAGTTAGTCTAGCGTCATTTTTGCATGGTTGCATGGGGAAGTGGCGCATTTTCCACCTTCCTCATCAGTTTAACTGGTTTAACTGATTGCAGACCGATTTAGACATCAGGAGTTAGACTAGTGCCTCCCATTCTAGGGACTAAAACACAGTCTCATAAGAGATTTCAGACAATTAAGCATAAAAATGGCATATTGGTGCTGGAATTTTGAGCTTTGCTCAATTTTTCATGCAAGATCTATCAAAAACCTTGTTTTTTAGAGATCTAAGCTTCGTCCCACCGTGAGCTCTGACACCATATTAGTCTGTCACAGTAATCTAGGGACTAAAACACAGTCTCATAAGAGATTTCAGACAATTAAGCACAAAAATGGCTTGCAACTGTGAATGCTTTTCATTAATCAAGGAGTAATTAGATGAATAATTACAATGAAGTATAATGGCTTAAATAGCCACATGCAATTCGAATCCACATGAGGAAATTCGAATTGATTAGACTCTACTTGACTGTGTGTAACTAAGACCTTGTCTAAATCACTGTCGGAGGACTCAATAGTTAACTGACCTTGTCTAAACGATTATCGAAGTTCAACGAAGTTCTAAAACACAACTCAAGTGTCTACTTCAGTGTTGACTAAGGCTAACTGATTGTGGTAGGTGAGAAATGTGCCTCTCCTACATGCAGCCATGCAAACCTAGCGCTAAATTAATGTAGAGGACTAGAATTGAATGTAACTGACTCCTAACTCAGCTTGACTAGTCACTAACTGAACTCGACTATTGAAGGTTGGTGTCGGCACTCCCAGTGGCTCCTAAATTGTAGGAATTGATCTAGGAGGCTCCCAAACTGATGCATGCAAGTGCAATCAGTGGCATCATGAATCAATTAGTGTTCCCCACACTTTAGTAACTGGAACATGTGCCCCAATTAGGCCAAGTGGACCCAATGGTGCTAGTGACTAAAAATAAACTGGATGGACTCCTGATTTAGACATATGACCAAATTGGACAAGGGAGGATTAATAATCCTAACACCCCCCTGAATGCTAACTTGGACAATCTGTGGGCCCTGGTAACTAAGACCATAGTTCACCCATTACATCAAGTAAAGTAAAGTAATTGCTCAATAGAAGGAGTTGCGGGAAAAAACACATGGGAAAAAAGCCCCCCCTTTAATTAAGCAGGTAGAATAAGGATCAATCCGATTCTTCTATGCATAGGTATCCTGGGGTCTAGCATGTGAACCTCCCATCATTATGTCTGGAGGAATATTCCTCTTTGGAAGAAGAATGATATGCTCAACTAAATCAGAAATATAGACAGTTGCCGGATGAAGACTAGACCCATGTAGAGCAACTAAAGTCAACTGATAAGTGAGAAAAGGTTCCTGAGGATTCATAACATGTGAGGAACACTCAAGAAACTGATATTTTGCAGCCATGAATAGCAAACCATGAGTGGTAAAATTAGCCCCAAGTGTTAGGAGCAAGTGTTCAGGCGGATGCAAAATGTCTTCCTCTTTACTAGTTCTGCGAGGAGATGAGCATGTGATCAATGGTAGAGAAGCACTGGGACTGTTGAGAGTGAATGCTTGAGCTCCATAGTTTGATATAGCTTCTGAAATAGCTAATGAATCACATAATAAAATATCAGCAACCTCATAAGAGGAAACTAACACCAAATCCCCAGCAACAGTTTTGAAGAGAAATTACGATACTTGGTTTTTCACACCGGAATTGGTGAGAGAAGCTACAAGCATGACTGAAAGCTCTTGGATTTTAAAATTTGAACCAAATAATATCATATCAGAAAGTAAATCAGATCTAAATAGGTTCACAATAGATCCAAAACTGTGAAATGAAATCAAATCCCCAGCAACAGTTTTGTAGGAGACTTGCGGTACTTGTTTCTTCACACCGTTGATGAGAACAGCTACAAGCAGTACTAAAAGATTATGAATTTGAAATATTAAACAAAAAAATATCAGATCAAATCTAAATAAGATCATATCAGATCCAATAAGGTTCATATCAGATCCAAAGAAATGGTCAACTGAGACGGTGGATGCACGGCTTTCTTCTTCTTCAAAATTCTGAATTTTGGCGCATGCAATCTTGCAGGATTTTGCTGGAAGATCTAGATCATGGGGAGCAAATGGATCAATCTGGTAATCTGATATTTCTTCCAAAATATCCAAGGTATTACATATTTGCACACCAGTAGCAACATTAGAGAGAGAAAAATCAAATTTCTCTTCACTTTCGGAAGCAATTACTAGCAAATTTTGCACATAATTCAAAGGAAAATCACCAGTGAATGTTTGCATGGAAGTGCAGCAGTGTTTTTCTTAAATATCAGAGATTCGAATGCCCTCTTATGTTTCAGAAATACGAGGAGATGAGATATCAGAGATCTCATGAACTTCCAGAGCATCAAGAGAAGGAGACACTGCAAGGAGACTGTCTTCAATTCGAATTGACTGTGTAAAAGATTATGCTTCTTCTTCATTTTGAACAACTTCATCAGAGAGAGTGGAGGCTGAGATTTTTTTTATCAAGAATGCTTATGGTGCTGGATATTCTCTCCAAAGTGCTATTATGATCCTCATCAATCATTCCAAAGGTTCTGTCCAATCTTGTCCAGAGTTCCTTTGGGTCTCCAATAGATCTACTGAGGTAGCACAAGCTAGGCGAAAGACCCAGTGCTATTGTTCCAAAAGTTGCATCACATTTATTCAGTTAGTCATTCTCACTAAAACATTCTTCACCGATTCCAATAGACACCCCATAGAGACCTCGCCTCATTAGAGATGCAATCATCTTCTTCTTCCATTCTGAATAGTTTGTGAATAGGGTGAGAAGAGGAACCGATGAATCCATTTTGAGGTTGTACCTACAAAAACACAAAAGGGGCACCATAAGGTCGAACAGCTTGCACATTTCAGGTTTTCATCACACCCAACATAGTTGATCAAGCAAGCTTGATCAACAATTCCTTAACTTGGGGTATTAAGTGGTAAACCTTCTGCTTCTGGTGCAGAGCTGGAAGGAGCAATTTTGCTCAAAAATGATCCAGTAGGAGATCTGAGGAGGAGAAGTGCCTTGTCTAGCAAGGCTCTGATACCATATTAAATTGAGCACATAGATATGTGGACAAACACACAACTCACAAGATAGATCACACAATTTACTCAGTTATTGAAGAATGAAACAGTGCAAAACTGGCTGGCAACTATGAAAGCTTTTCATTAATTAAAGAGTAATTAGATGAATAATTACAATGAAGTATAATGGCTTAAATAGCCACATGCAATTCAAATCCACATGAGGAAATTCGAATTGATTAGACTCTACTTGACTGTAGGTAACTAAGACCTTGTCTAAATCACTGTCGGAGGACTCAATAGTTAACTCACCTTGTCTAAACCATTACCTGAGTTCAACGGAGTTCTAAAACACAACTCAAGTGTCTACTTCAGTGTTGACTAAGGCTAACTGACTGTGGTAGGTGAGAAATGCACCCCTCCTGCATGCAGCCATGCAAACCTAGTGCTAACTGAATGTAGAGGACTAGAATTGAATGTAACTGACTCCTAACTCAACTTGACTAGTCACTAACTGAACTCAACTGTTGAAGGTTGGTGTCGGCACTCCCAGTGGATCCTAAATTGTAGGAATTGATCTAGGAGGCTCCCAAACTGATGCATACAAGTGAAATCAGTGGCAGTAGGCCTCAATTAGTGTTCCCCACACTTTAGTAATTGGAACATGTGCCCCAATTAGGCCAAGTGGACCCAATGGTGCTAGTGACTAAAAATAGACTAGATGGACTCCCGATTTATACATGACTCTCGATTTAGACATATGACCAAATTGGACAAGGGAGGATTAATAATCCTAACACCCATGAAGTGATTTAGACACACTGATTTAGCCAGTCATACAGGTTTAGTTGGTAGATTTGAATCTTATCCATGACATTCGAATCCTACTTATTGTAACACCATTGTACTACTGTTGGTATAATGAAGATTAATGTTGCAATTAACTATCAAATCTTATTAGATTTGTCTCAAATTTTTCTGGTTAAGTGTACATTGTTCTTGATATTCCACTGCACAATTATACTTCTCAATTGCTCTCATTTTCCTGTAGATCAATGGTTCAATAATTTAGCATGGTATCATATCCTTATTCAGGCTAGCAGCAAGTCTTGTCTGATTTCCAGTGTACACCAAAAGCAACTGAGTTTCCACATAAATCTTGGAATGATAGCCTTGCTCCCTCTGAATTTTGTTCAGAGAAGTCTATCCAAGTGTGAAGGACTTTTAGAAAGTGTACATGTTGAGGTGGAAAGGCTTGAAACTGACATGATTGCAAATTGAATTGGTTTTTGTAGTGTTATTTGCAGGTACCTACGTAGCTTCTTGAGGAATTGATTGTTTCAGCATACAGAAAGATGGATTCTTCAGCTCTCGTACCCTGAATCCTTGCACCCTTTAACTAAACTAATTGGAGGGAAGATATGCAGGTATCCTTGAGAAATCTTGGTCTGTTTATGATGACAATGGGAAGAGAAACTGAGCCCCAATAGTATGTTGAGAAGAACAAATTTTTGAATCGGCTTGATGAGTCCTTTGCCTTCATGTGCACTCATATCTCTCAGGATATTTTGTTCCATATTGAGTGACTTAGGACTCTGAAGGAATATTGGGAAAAGATTGAATATTTGTTTGGAAAACAAGATGAGCTTCGAGGGCACACATTGGAGAATGAGCTCATTGCTTTACAGCCCAACAGTTTCAAATCTATTCAGCAATTCTTTATAAAATACAAGTCACTAGTACTGCAATGCAAACAATGTGGATTAGAGAGGAAAGATGAGCAGCTTGTAATGATACAAGGTCTGATATTTATATTAGATCACTAACTATTGTTGCAAATTAAATAAAATTTCTGATATTACACTTGCAAACACTCAATAAATTTTTGACTGGGGAAATGGAGGTATTTTGCAGAGAAATTTGTATGCAAGGAAGTTGGAAGGGGAAAGCAACCAAAGGTGAGATTCATAATAGTGAATTAATTTACCCTAACACATTTATATTGGGGACCATTCAGGTTTCATATTCTTCTATGCATAAACTTAATCCCCCGTTTCTGGGTCACCCAACTGTGAAACTAGGGAAATTTATTCAGTCCTTTCGACCAGGGGCTTGGGTAAAAGCACAGAGGTGTTATCGGGCCTTCAGAAAGCATAAAATATGGTTTGGAATAGTTCATAGCAGATATGGAGATGTATGGAGAGTTTAAGAAAGAATTGGGGTTTTTAGGCAATTTTGGCCTAGGGAAGTCCTGCGCAATGGAGGCTCCCAAAACATTGTACGAACTCAACGAATTTATGATATGGAAGTATGTATGGGTAGGTGGGTATTTAAGTGACATACATAAACTTATAGAATCTAAAATTACTGAATAGAACTCACATAATTGAATAAACATCTAGATTAGTCAATTTAGCCTAGTCATCTAGCTAGGGTGCATATAAACACATGAAATTCGTGGCAGAAGTGCATAATATCTGAGAAATTAAATTAAAACAACCTAATACAGTTGATATCAACATATTACATCACTCATAATCATTCTCATATCCTTGATTCATTTATTATTGCATTTACTTGACCAAAAACCCTCATTTGAGCATGGATTGAAGCTCATTGTTAGAATATGTAACATGTGAACTAGTTGGAAAGTATGTTTATAGTAATACAGAGGTTTATTAAGTTATATAATCAATCAAATGCAAAGTAAATCATTCTTCAAGTGGTAAAGATGTGACTAGCTCTCTGGGCAACTCACTAGCTCCATCTTCAGGCCTTTCCAAATAGGGTAAGGGTGAATTGAATTATATTTTTTAGACTTAGGGGACTTATATATGTCTTCTAATGACTCATCAAAAAAATAATGGAGTTATTTGGAGTCAGACAAGTTGAAATATGAAAGTTACAGCAAAACTAGTCACTTTCCAATGCAAATCTAGAATAGGTTGACTTAAAATGAGTAAATATCAGCCCTTTCGAATTAGATTGAAATGAAACGTGTAGATAATGTTTATGATATAATATTACATCCAATAAAATTTAAATAACTCTCATCAATGAACTATAACACTCTCTTTAACATTGTCCATCATTACAGTGTATTTTAAAGACAATATTCAAGGAAGGGCATGGGGGTTTGAACCCTTAGATACTAGAAACTCATGGACCTATTAAATGAAACCTGATATACAATCATGGATGGTTGGAGGCTTCCAACAAATCATGAATCAACTTAGAGAGGCTTCTCCATAGCTCCAGTATAACTTGCAATGAGAAGGGGAGAAGAGGGGCGAAGGGGAACAATGGACTTGGGGCACATCACGCAAGATACTAAGGCTCATCACTCAAAAATGAAGCTTAAGCTTCAATCAATTACAAAACATACATTAACCAAACTGTGTGAATGGGCTCGAATTGTTCTTTAATAGAACTCTAGGTGACATGTTTAGCAAGTATAGGCAATTGGTGACCTGTGAGAGAAAGTCAACCACCTAGAAGCCCTAACCCTAGCCACATAAGCGCCCTCCTTGAGAAAATTGGAATGTAGGACCATGTGGATATGTTTCCCTGTCCAAGTCATCCATATGATTTAGCAACTGCGCCCTCCTTAGTCAAATAGTTGTTGCTTTTATCCCTGGAAGCTTTATGCTTTTCCATGCTTTTGAGACTGAGTCTCCAAATGCAAACTGCACCCTCCTTTGTCAAAACTTTCCTACTTTTGTTATGACAAATTTTCTGAGTCTCCAAAAGGAAACTACACCCTAATTTGCCAAAAATTTATTGCTTTTGTTATGACAACTTTTGTCATAGATTTTGGGCACTTTCCCTTTTCTCCTGACTGCTTTTGTCATAGAGTTTCCACTTTCTTGATCTCCTCCCTTGGCAAGTTGGCTTGCCAATTGTGCCTGACATGGAAACCTCAACTCCACATAATTAAATTGCATAATAAATAATAATGATAAATATAAATTCAAATACATGCCTCAATAATGTTTATTTAACAAAATTTCCCTAGGCAACTTAATTAATTCCACTTAGTCCCCCTAGGTGTTTAGCATGGTCCACACTTTTGTTGGTCCAAAATGTGGGGACATGACAGTCCTCCCCTCCCAAATATGCTTGTCCTCAAGCAGAAGCACTCCAGAGTGCTGCAAATTTGTCTACCATGTAGGAGAACTGGAGCATGAACTCATATGAAAAACAGGTTGACTTGCTCCATCAAGTCAACATGTAAAGTTTCTCCAAAACAAGCAATGCGAGGGTCCCATTGCTTGCATTACACCCCCTTCAGTGAGAATGCCTTCTCACGCAAATTATCAGACATAAATATGCTTGGATCCCATTTCCTCAACTGTAAGTATCCAAACATTAGTATCCACCATAAAAAAATATCTTCACAAGAAATGAGATTCAAGATGTGGAAATCATACCACTGCACTGAAAATTGGAGACTCTCAATGCAAAATCAAAAATCTGTGAGACTTCCCCACCCAACATAAAGTTCATTATGTGCCTGATGCATGCACTGAAGCTCATAGTTTTGTTGTTGCAATGACATATGTGTGAGTCCCATGTCCAGCCCCAATGAGTACATGCATCATCCAACCAACAAGGATTCTCAAACTGCACACAGTAAGATGATGCATCGCAATTATCTCAAAAAATGCAAGCACGGAAAACAAATAAGTGTCCCCTCATCCAACTTGAGAAGGTACTGACACTCCAACAAAAAGGTCCATGTGAACACTTCCAATGGCTCAACTCTCTGCCACTAGTTAAATGGTACAAGAATCCATCCAAGTGTGTATATTTCCTCCACCAAGACCACCTCATGCCATATATTTTTTTCATCAACTCCTCTTGGCATTTTGCTTGCTCAGCTGCCTTCCACTGCTCATGAGAAGAAATTTTTTTGCAAGAAGACTCCATGTGTGACATGTGAAGACTATAATCCATATGTAGCTTAATGGAATCAAGTGACAATAATATAATCCTATCTGGATGTTGGGAAGGTGATGGTGCATTCAACAAGTCATCATGAACACTTAGGAAAGCCTCCAGCTCTTCCTGTTGCACCAACAAGGAAAATTCTTTCTCCCAATTTTCATCCCCACTTGATGAAGCTGAAATAGAGGTGTGGGTAGAACAATGAATCAGATCTCTGCAATACTTATCCACCCAACTTATGGATGCCTCTTCTTCCTCAATGGTTGATCCAACTGAGGTGAGCTCATCTGCCTCTTCCATGGAGAAGAGACACTCTCCAGAAAATAGCTCCAGTTTTCTCTGGAAAAGGTCAAGTGCCTGGTTCTGATCAGGCTTGCTTGCACAATTCTCAAGCACATGCAAAACCAAGTGCACCTCATGATCCACCATCTCATGAGATTCCTCCATATGTTCAAGAATGAAATCATCCTTGTGAATATGGTTGAATGGTGTGTAGGAGGGTATATGAGATCTTTGCAGCTTCTCTTGAAATTGCTCTATCTCCATCTTGGACTCTTGGAGTGCACATTGAGTGCTCTTCAAGGAATCTTGGGTGGTCAATAATTCATATGTGAGCTTACAGATCTCTTCTTCATCCTTTAAGGATTCTCCATACAACAACTTCACAAGCTCAAGTAGTCTGTCTCTATCAGAAAGAAACTGTAGAAAATTACCTTTGGTGCTTGTCATGGCCTTCTGAAACTTCTATATGTCTTCAATGTCACGTCCCCACCCTTCTACCAGAGAGAGAACGCGACCATAGTGCTATCTAATATGAGAAATTTAAGCCCCAAAACAAAATATAAAATGCATTGAACTTAAAAACATACACAGATTTGTAAAACATGTAATATACAGCGGAAGCAATTACATTTCATTCAACACATTAGACGTGTTCATCATATTTCATCAAGCAAATACAAATGCAGAGATTAACACAAGAGATACTTATCTTGAAAGAGGCTTTTCCCGCAACCAGCTACGTCGTTGCAATGTTCCACCCAACCATAGGCCAGTGTGCTCATCAATCTCTCAGCAACACTACCACCCCCGAGCTGGGCATGAATCCCACAAGGAATAAGGGAACACTAGCAGACTCACACATAGCCAAGGATTTATCAAAATTCAGCCAAGGAGGTGGAATGGTTGAATTACTAAGCTAGTGAGCTCAACCACAGAGCTATGGACACCTACACAAGATCTAGCTTGGATTTCCCAACACCTACACACCCAACACAAGGAAGCATCCCCTTCTCTGCTACACAGTCCCTCAAACTATGCCTTCCATTCCAGTGCTATTCAGGGTGTGCAAAGAAGAAAATCCATCTCCTCTTGATATGTCTGCGAGGTTCCTTTCCCCACTAGGTTTATCAAGCTAATTCTTCCCCAATTCCACTCCAAACCGGTTCAGACCAAAACCAAGGGTGCACACACAACAAAATGCAAGATTTGGGTTGAGGAAAAACGTTTTTCAACCAAAAACATAAACGACAAATGGGTAAAACAACCCTTGATAGAAATTCGATTTCCAGAATTGTTCTATGGCTTCATGTGGGAAAAAACGTCTCCCTTAGTCCCTAAATTCGTGGCTCTATCCCCCATTGGTTGTGCAACACTGAAAACACAAAATTCCCCAACCGTGGAGATGTGGAAACAACACAAAAACACCCAGGAGTGATCCCAACCACTGAACATTAACAAAAACACTTCCTAGCCATGGGAAAATTGAAGAACACTGCAAAAAAAACGTGAATGGAGAATGCCAGGAGCTCCAAAAACGTGGGGAAGACAACAACATGAATGCATGAGAGAATGGGAATCATTTTTGGGCAATAACTTGCCCCATAAGTCAAAAATTGTTTTCCCAAAAATGGGTGCTTCCCAAATTCGAATTTTTGACTCCCATACCTGCCCATTCTCATGCAATAACTAACCCAACCAATTTCTGGCAGAATTAAATGATTGGGCACAAAAGACAAAATGGGTAGTTGATAGTTTGATGGGTTCTCCCTTATAAATTTGGCTTTTCCCCATTGTCCCAAAGGTTTGAATACTCCCCCCCCCCCTTATCCTTAGGAAATCATGCCCCCATCTCTTTATTGTTGCATTAACATAGCTGGTTGTGGGTATTTTAAATTAAATTGCATATTTACATGATGTCCAAATTATAATGTGTCGGCTAGCACGGAATACCATCGACAATGATTTTTAATCGTCGAAACATAAAAGGATAAATCGATGGTGGGGATTTTTCCTTTAGCTCCACATCATGATTAATTATAATATATACATCATATACATTTTTAATGCAAACGGGGTCAAAACCAGGGTGTTACATTCAATGGAAGATTTCTCCTCCAAATTCCAACAGATATTTGTCATCAATGCAGAGGTTATATGGAGAGTGTGTAGGGCCTCTTTGATTCTGCACTCACTCATCTTCAGTGACCCTACAAGAAAATGAGGTTCTTGCAGATGAACCTCTTCTTCTTCCCTCTCTCTAGTATCAACTTCATGGAACTCTAGTGGTGAAGTGGAAGTTGATCTTGGAACCTTTTCTTCAAGGGAAATCTCTATGTCACCAACATAGAGAGATGGAAATCCGTCCGTAGATGTCTCAGTGAAATTTGAGCACCCATAAGTAGGCACTCTTTCAATCACGTCCAGAGTGTTTCTTATTCCTTTGGATTGTTCTTCTACAACACTGGTGGTAGGGTCAAGTGAACGAACACCCTGCTCGTTTCTTGCACAATCCTCATCAATAAGGATTCCAGTTATATCTTCCATGGCTGCAACATATTTCTCTTTATGCTCATGGGAAACTTCACCCTCTCCTTCACTGCAAATACCTTGCAGTATCTTTCACTTCTCTTCATGATTCTTTAATTATGTTTTCCTAGTTGCAAGACTAGGTGGTTCTTGGACCTCCTCACTGATGATAGGGGGATGTGAATTATTACCATTTTCAAGCCTCACTTTTGATGTTTGCAACTTCATCTTGCTGTAAGAGAGTGCAAAAATCTGAATTGTGTTCATCTTTATGTATCAAAGTTTTCTCCTTCAGATTTCCTAGTTCACACCCAGCTGGTGGGGGCTTATCTTCCACTTCCTTACAGAGTTCAGATGATGAATTCATATCTGATATTTGTTCTTCTTTTGGATATGATCCAAAAGATCCCTTATCACCACTGACAACATCACATTTCTTTGCACCAATTTTTGTTCACCAACAGAGAGACTAGGAGTAAATTCATCTCTCTCACAATTGTCCTTCATTTCGTAGTCTTCATAGGCAAGTGCAATCTTATCAATCTCCCATGAATTAGATGTCTGGAAATAATCATGGTTGCTGCGAAAATCAGAGACCTTATCATCGATTTTCTTCATATTACCATCTTCCCAAAGTGATACTAAGTTGGCCTGCTCCTCCACCAAATTTTCTGGTTCACACCCAAGCGGCGTGGCCTTGTTTTCTTCTACCTTAGGTGGCTCCAAAGGTGATTGTAATTCTGATTGGTAACCTCCCTTTGGATCTGATACAAAAGGTGTCTCTCCACCCATACATGATGCAACATCTCTATCAGTGATCTGGAGATCACCCACAAAGAAATTGGAAGTGCATTCATTCTCCACACTACCAACAATTAGATTTTTGACTGTTGGGTCTTCATATGCACATGGATTCTCTTCCTTTTCTTTCAAGGAACTTGATGTTTCTCCATATTGAGTGGTACTCAGGTCACAAATCTTGGAAACTCTTCTTGAAGAGAACCCAAAAAATCTCATAATGCTTGAATATGTAGATTCCTTTGAAGAATTTTCCCTTTCTGCTCCAGGTGGTAAACAACTAATCTCCACTTTTTGGCACACTTCATCCACCATGTGTGCAATATTTTTTTTTATGTTTTCCCCATAGTGGGGATCTTTGAATGGATTTTGTATCTCTAGAGTACATAAATATCGAAAAGATAAAACCTCCCTTATCTCTTCTTTCAGGGCACAATATTCCATGAAATACTGGGAAGATTTCTTAGAGTTCTCCCCATTGAACACTTGACCACCGACACTAGTAGATTTATGCCAAATGGATTAATCACAATATGGATACAAGAAATCATCAACATCATCCCTACATAATCTACCTGAGGTACTGCATGTGGGATCTTCATAATCTTCTTCTTGATACTGCTCATTGTCTTCTTCATACTTGTTGTAGTATTCTTCATACTGCTCAATGTCTTCTTCATACCTATTGTAGTATTCTTCATACTTCTCATCAAAGTCTTGCTCAGAGTATGGTAGGAGCCTCAGGGCTGAAAATTTCTTCACTGGGAGATTTCTTTCCACAGGATGATCCAAGGAAAGAGCTCTAATACCACTGTAATGATCCAAGGTCTGATATTCACATCATATCACTAACTATTGTTGAAAATTAAATAAAATTTCTGATATTACACTTGCAAACACTCGGTAAATTTTTCACTAGGGAAATGGAGGTATTTTGCAGAGAAATTTGTATGAAATGAATTTAGAAGGGGAAAGCAACCAAAGGTAAGTTTTATTATAGTGAATTCATTTCCCCTAACACATTTAGATTGGGGACCATTCAGGTTTCAGAGTCTACTATGCAGAAACTTAATCCCCTACTTATGGGTCACCCAACCGTGAAACTAGGGAAATTTATTCAATCCTTTTGACCAGGGGCTTGGGTAAAAGCACATAGGTGTTATCATCCCTTAAGACAATAGAAAAAAATGTACGACCTCAAATAATTTCTGATATGAAATTAGGGGTAGGTGGTTTTTTCAATGACATGCAGAAACTTACAGAATAAAAAATTACTGAATAGAACTCACATAATTGAAGAAACAACTAGACTAGTCAATTTAACCTAGTCATCTAACTAGGGTGCATAGAAACACATGAAATTCGTGGAAGAAGTACATAATATATGATAAATGAAATTAAAATATCCTTATACATATTATATTAACATATTACATCACTCATAGTCATTCTCATAGCCTTGACTCATTTATTATTGCATTTACTTGACCAAAAACCCTCATTTGAGCATGGATTGAAGCTCATTGATAGAAGATGTGACATATGAACTAATTGGACAGTATGTTGATAGTAATACAGAGGTTTATTAAGTTTTATAATATATCAGAGGCAAAGTAAATGATTCCCCAAGTTGTAAAGGTGAGACTAGCTCGTCGGGAAACTCACTAGCTCCATCATCAGGCCTTTCCAAATAGGGTAAGGGTGATTTGAATTCTCTATTTTGGACTTGGGGGACTTAGATATGTATTATAATGAATCATAAGAAAAATAATGCAGTTATTTGGAGTCATACAAGTCGAAATATGAAATTTTCAGCAAAACTAGTCACTTTCCAATGCAAATCTAGACTAGGTTGACTTAAAATGAGCAAATATCATCCATTTCGAATCAGATTCAAATAAAAATTGCAGATAATTTTTATAAGATAATATTACAACCAATAAACTCAAAATAAATCTCATCAATGAACTATAACAGTCTCTTCAACATTGTCCATCATTACAGTTTATTTTAAAGACAATATTCAAGAAAGGGCATGGGGGTTTAAACCCTTATGTACTGGAAAATCATGGACCTGTTAATGACACCTAATATACAATCATGGATGGATGTAGGCTGCTAACAAACTGTGAACCAAATCAGAGATTCTTCGCCATATATCTAGTATAACCTGCAATGAGAAGGGGAGAAGAGGGGAGATGGGGAACAATGGACTTGGGGCACATCACCCAAGATACTGAGGCTCACCACTCATTAAATGAAGCTTAATCTTCAATAAATTACAAAATATGCATTAAACAAACTGCGTGAATGAGCTCGAATTATCCTTTAATAGAACTCTGGGTGACTTGTTTAGCAAGTAGAGGCAATTGGTGACCTGTGAGAGCAAGTCAACCACGTAGAATCCCTAACCCTAGCCACATAAGCGCCCTCCTTGAGAAAATTGGAATGTAGGACAATGTGGATATGTTTCCCTATCCAAGTCATCCATCTGATTTAGCAACTGTGCCCTCCTTAGTAAGATAGTTGTTGCTTTTATCCCTGACAACTTTATGCTTTTCCCTGCTTTTGAGACTGAGTCTCCAAAAGGAAATTGCGCTCTCCTTTGCCAAAAATTTCCTGCTTTTGTTATGATATCTTTTCTGAGTCTCCAAAAGGAAATTGTGCCCTCCTTTTACAAAACTTTCCTCCTTTTTTTATGACAGCTTTTGTCATAGCTTTTGGGCACTTTCCCTTTTCTCTTTGACTGCTTGTGTCATAGAGTTTCCACTTTCTTGATCTCCTCCCTTGGCAAGTTGGCGTGCCAATCGTGCCTGACATGGAAAGCTCAATTCCACATAATTAAATTGCATAATAAATAATAATGATAAATAAAAATTCAAATGCATGCCTCAATAATGTTTACTTAGCAAAATTTCCCTAGGCAACTTAATTAATTCCACTTAGTCCCCCTAGGTGTTTAGAATGGTCCACACTTTTGTTGGTCCAAAATGTGGGGAGATGGCACAACTTGTGATGTCAGTGATAAGCAAGCTTGGCTCATAGTACTCGATCTTTGTCTTTACATTCCATTTCGGAAGAGCTTCCATCCCTAATTGGAATATGGCTTCTCTAGATGATTTTGTTGAGTCCTTAATACAAGAACAATATAAATTGGTTCAAATGGGAGTGCTTCGAACCTCCAAGAACCTAGAACTCTTAGTGATAGAATCAAACAATTTGCAAGCAAGAGGGAAGGACAAAGGGAAGGATAATCAACAATCTTCCGATGGAGCCTCAGGTTCCAATAAAAAGAAGAAATTTGAGAAGACTAGATGTCCCTACTATACAAGAGGCTTTCATCTAGAGAGCTAGTGCATGAAGAAGACAATCGACCAACTATCAACACTCCTTGAACAAAACAATATTTCCCTTCCATAAGGAGAAAATAATTATTGATGTTGGACAACCTACATATGATCATGAGAGGTGCCATGCCTTGAAGGCAAGCCTCACTCAGTTGAAGGATTATTTGATAGATTATGGAGCATTCAACCACATGGTTGCCTCTAGGGAATCCTTCACCACTCTCAATCTATCAGGAGGACCTAGCATTCATATGGGGGATAACTCACAGATCCCAACATCCGGTAGAGGTTCTATTAAAATCCAGCATGGTGAGTTTAAGAGTGTACTCTATGTGCCCTCTCTTGCAGCAAATTTGTTATCTGTTTCAAATGACTCATATTGGATCACCAAAGCAAGTTGTATTCATTCCTAACTCAACGAAGATCTCAAATATCTCAACAGGGAAGACTATAGTGAAGGGTGTTGCAAACCATGCCTCCAAGGCATATGAATTCCCACACTTTCTACCATACTCATCTCTAGCACAATCTCAACAACCATTTGAAAGGGAAGGTAAAAACTCTCTTTCATCTCCATTTGCGGATAGTGATATGTTGTCTAAAATTTCAGTTTCAGAAGACGAGGAACAAGATCAACATGATCTTGATATTGAGATTATACCTCAAGATGATCTATATCGGGATCCAAATCCTATTCAGAATTAGAAACCTAAATGGGCCCAAAAGCTCATTGAAGCAACTAGGAATGGTTTTGGGAATCCAGATGATACAAGAAGAACGAGGTCCCAGTATCATAATGAAATGGTTGCACTCTCTCACACAGCTTCACTACCTACAGAGTGGTGCAACAAACTTCCACATAGATGCTACTTGATGATAGTGAATGATCCACAATTTGGCCCACCGAAGAACAAAGTGGAGCATTCCATTCCTCCTCCTTAAAGAAGAGACAAAAGCAACATTCAGTAGATCAAAAGAAGAAGGAAAGGTTCACATGCACAGTCCTAGGATGTTGATGTATAGAAGAACCTTGATTATGCATGGCTGCTCCATATATTTTCAAATTGCAACAATTTTTTCACAAGTTTTTGCTCAAAGAGAAATTTTTTCTCTTAAGTAGTATAGCTTGTTTCCCGATTCCTACTTATTTTGAGGGGAAGGGGGGTTTCCTATTAGGTTTTCCCCATTTTCCTTAGTTTATTAAGCAATTTTATTTTTCATTAGCTTGTATGGGTGATTTAGACATCAAGAGTTATACTAGTGGTTTCCGTGCAGTGATTTAGACACACTGAGTTAGCCAGTCAGTCAGGTTTAGTTGGTAGATTCAAATCTTATCCATGGCATTCGAATCCTACTTATTGTAACACCATTGTATTACTGCCAGTATAATGAAGATTAATGTTGTAATTAACTGATCAATTCTTATCATATTTGTCTCAAATTTGTCTTGTGCAGTGTACATTGTTCTTGATATTCCACTGCACAATTCTACTTCTCAATTGCTCTCATTTTCCTGTAGATCAATGGTTCACTAATTTAACAGGGTACTCAAGACATATCAAAGCATCATCTATTAGGTTGGGAATCTCTTTCCAATCCTAAATATTGGGGTGGTTGGGGGCTTAAGAAACTCATTTTTATAATCAATCCTTGTGTGCCAAGAGTCTGTGAAGAGGGCTTACGGTCCCTAGTCTTTGGGGAAATATTCTAAACACTAAGTATATGAGAAGAGTGTCTATGGTATCATGGCTATGGGAAGCAACATTTAAGGCCACTTCTCCTTTGACCATTTGAAGGAGTTTGATGTAGTATCTCCCTATTATTCTACAATATCTACATTGGAAAGTTGGGAGAGGTAACAATATCTTCATTGGGTTGGATCCAATTGTTGGCATCAAACAGTTCATTATATCTTGGCTTCTTAAGGCCCAACTTCATTACATGAATTTGGTCGTTTTAAAGCAGGCATATGATGTTGGTATGGATTATGAACCAGGATGGTTATTGTCGGAGGTGTTGTGCCTAATTGGTGACTTGGCTAGGGAATGGAATGATTACACGTCTAGTCTTCGCACTGCGGGTATCGTTCTCACAGAAAATTCTAACCAGCTGGTTTGGACTGCTAATAATCAGTCGGGGGTTGTTACAACAAAGCTTTCCTATCACTCTTTGATTAAGCAAAGTTGGGAGCTTGTGCCTGTTTGGTGGTATACTGCTCTTTGGAAAGTCAAAATCCCAAGTAATATTAAATGTTTCATTTGGCTCATCCTTCAACACAAAAATCTAACTTGGGATTATTTGCAAATGCGTGGCTTCTTTGGGCTCGACAGATGTACTTTTTTCTACAGTGCATTGGAGACGGTTGAACATATGTTCGCTGACTGTGAGTTCTTCCAGAATTTGTGGTTGTTAATTTTTAGTGGTTTAAACTACCACTAGACATGTAAATATTGTTGTATTGTTGATTTCTTGAAGCAAGTTTCAAAAATTCCATAGATCCCTCTTGTGTTTCTGATGGTCCTCATGTGGGAGTTCTGGCATGCTAGGAACTCACTCATCTTTCAACAGGTTCCAGTGGACACTAGTCGTATTATGTAGAAGGTCAACACCTACTTTGTGAATTTTGTTGCTATTGGGGTTCAGTCGAAGCCCGAGCATTTTTGTTATCCTCCTTTATTGAACGAAGCCGAACTCTTGGCTCCGTGGGGTTTACTATACTTTGCTATAAGTAGACAAATTTATGGGTTTCTTGTCTTGGGGGATTCCAAGGTTACTGTGGACTGGGCTCTGGAGATCCATACTATTCATTATGTTTCTCCTTTCCACTGGCTTGGGCGAGAAAAAAGGCTTATGGGTTAATTCAACTATCTAACTCTACATTACATTTATAGGGAGTTTAATTCTCAGGCTGATGTCCTCTCTAAGCAGGGTATAGGCATCGGGGAAGGTCGAATCTCTTGGGAGGAGTTTATTGATGGTGTTCTTATTGCTTTTGGTTGTTTGAGTTTACACTGGCTCACCCTCCATTCTTTCTTGGTTGTAGTATCTTACTTTCATTCTCAGTCATGTTCAGTTATGTTTTCCCTTGTTACAAATATATTTTGTATGTAGTAACAATGAAGGATAGATTCTAGACTGCTCTTGGCATTAGAGTGACATTTTTGAACATGCCCTCTTGATCTTGATGATGATATGTCTTTTTAGACACAAATGACTTTTTGTACATTTGTAATCTCTTGTTGTATTTTTCAAACACAACTTTACTCAATATAAAGTTGTCCTTTCCAACGTGAAAAAAAAAGAGCTGAATTGGACAAGTAAATACGTGCTATGTTGGTTTGGGATTCTTGAGCTTACTTCAACTTCCTTGATATCAGGTAACATGGTTTCCATATTTTCAATTGTGTTAAGACAGAATTGAACTAATATATTTCATATTTTGTTCAATTGAATACATTATTGCAACTTTAAACAGTAAATTTCTATTCAATGCCTTTGTAGAATTATTTACTTTGTTAAAACAATTTCATCCACTAAATTTTCAACAACGGACTCCCTTGCAAATGAAAGTGCCTCCTACACAACTTATTGTTCTTATCCCAAATGCCGCCTCAATCGCTCTAAGAAATTTTTCTTGCTCTCCTCGATATCACACAAAGTTTCCTACCTCCCTCTCGGATTGTTGTTGTTGTAATAAAATCTACAAATAAACACAATATATTATTTGCATAGTAAAGAAATATGCACGAACAATTAACTCAATAAATTGATACGTGCCGACTGCTTAATCTTAGTAACTTGTTTGATTTATTTTTAACTCCCTTTGAATGCATTATTCTTCTATAAAAACATTGAACGTTGAATCATAGATTACATCAACCACCTCATATTTTTACCAATGCAACAAGTAATTATTTTAAAAAGTTTTGATAAAGTAAACAAAGATGCATGCTACAAACTCTCTCTTTAAAACAAAACAAGAACTAGAGACCCATCAATGAGAGGTTACGGTGTTCCTTAATTGCAAACCTCCTCTTACGCATTGATATGGATCAAACACAAATAACCAATATCGTTAGTATTGTTATCCTTGTCACTTGTTTAATGTTTAAGCATTGAGAGGATTGAACAGACTAAGAATTTAATCGATATCTTTCCCAAGAAAATAGGATACTCCACCTTTGAGTTGCATGCCCTCCTTGATGAGGGAGAAGTTGAGAGTGTGGATTGATACCACAACACCCTCAATCAAACCAAACCATGGGATCTGAAAGGAGAAAGGACTCCCTTCAAATAGGTGGACATACCTCCTAAACAAGAACAAAGAGATGAATGTCACCCCTTTATGGCTCAATTGTTCAACCAAAACTTGGTTCTAAGGTTGTTGTGCCTATTATTGCTCTTTTGAATAGATATTGGATCATTTTTAAGCTTGTTTTTTTACTGTTGTTAAGTGAAAACAACCCAAAATGTGTTTGAAATCCGCTGAACTCGAGAAAATACTATTGTTTGATGGTTTTGGGCTCTCTTGTCACCAAATTTAACAAATTAGAGAGGAAATCTACACAAAACTAAAATGTCGCTGAAGGGTTGTGGGAGTCAGAGACAAACGTGTTGATGTATTTGTAACTTCAAAAGATATTTTGATGTATATTATCATTGTATGTTGTTGTAACCCCATTAGGGATGCGTGTTACCCCTTTACGAGATGTCTAAATTGTGTCTAGACCTTGAGGTACAATATCCGTTGTAATTCGGGGCAATAGTCCCCAATGTAACTTCATGTAATATGGAATTGTAGTCTCTCCAGGAGAAGTGGGCCCCATGTGAGATGACATGTAGGCTCGAATGTTATATTTGGTTAATGACTTGAAAGGGTGTAAATAGGGAGGCACTCTCCCTCATTTATACACACCTCATACACTCTCAAGTGTGCATTAGAGAAAGAGACGGTCATAGGAGGATAGATAGATAGCTGTTGAATACTTCTTATTGCTGCTTTTGACCATCTTAATATCCTGAAGATGTTTGCGAGGTTTTCTCCTTTATGGTTTCCCCGGTGAAAATATTTATGTCTCGTGTATCTTTTATATCTTATGCATTTTGTTGTGCTTGTTATTCTTTCAGATAAAGATCATAGATAATCTAATCAGATATTAAGAAAAACTAACATGGTATCAAATCCTCTCGAAAAGAAGGCACTGTGCAGCTGCAGGAACTAGGGATTTCTAGTTGAAGGTGTTCTCTCCACTGATAATCAAGTAAGGAGGGTGTAGAAGGAGCAAGTTGATAGGTCAACTTGAACAAGGATCGACTTAGTCGATCAGCCGACTAAGTCGATGAGCCGACTTAGTCGATGAGCCAACTAGGTCGATGGGCCGACTTAGTCGATCAACCGACTAAGTAGGTCGATCGACCGAACTAAGATATTAAGTCAACCATCTAAAAAGTCGCATCGGTTCACCGAACCGACAGGTAGTTATTTTGTAACCGTTTGTAAATCATATATATTAGGCTGTGGAGCCAAACAAGAACTCAGTTCAGTTCTCTACATTGTATGGACTCATTGTAATAATATAATCTATTTAATCCTATCTGTTCTTGTCTCTTGTCTCTGTTCTATATTTATGTATGTTTTAGTATGTATTATTGGTAACCTTATGTGATCTGTGAGATTACAACATTGGTTCCATTGCCGGTAGTACATGACTGAAATATATGCTCACATATGATACCAGAGCAGGAGATTAAGGACCGGTGGGAACGTAAAATTGCAAACTATTTGCAGAATTACGCACGAAGAAACAGATTAACATTCGCAAAAGCAAAAGAAATATTTTTTACAGAGACGCATGAAAAGTTTGTCGAATCAGTGCCCCAACTCTTGAAGCAACTCCTGGATGAGAAAGCCGGACGCAACTAAAGAACAACAGTTGCTGGAGAAACTGATCCGAGGAGGCATAACAAATTTGTCGGAGTGGTTTGAAAAAGTCGTCGATGACTTATGTGAGGAGCAAGCAGTCGAAGATAGAACTTCGGTGGAAACTGTCAAAGAGAAATTTTACACAGAATTCACCGAACAATTTTTGTGTTCCCTACCGACCTTGCTGTTCAAATTCTTAATCGAGAAAGGAGCAGGACATGTTGTTGAACCTCGTCCACCACTGTACGAACAACCATCAAACACTAACTGGGTGGAGAGGCAGAGGAAGTGGGAGAAATTCATTGCAGAAAGGGAGTGGGAAAACTTCCTAAGCAAATAAATCGAACTATCCGGGCTTTCTAAAAGCGTCGGGTAGGCTATGGGGGGGTAGCTGGTCATGTGTCGAAGATAGAGTATAGTGGATCCTAGTCGACTAAAATCCGATATTAGTCACCAGTAATGAGAAGTCGACTGAAGAGGACCTTAAGAAAGTAGTATCATACGAAAGTATGTCGGACATCCAGAAACTAGAAAGGGAAGAGAGACACCAAAGAAGGGAAGCAAGACAAGAAAGGGCCTTAGAGCTGCATAGAGGACAAAACCCTAGGGAGAACGACAAGGAAGAGAATCCGCTAGAGTCGGGTCATGACCGACATGAATAGGGAATCGAGCAAGAAGCATCCCCTAAGGAGGAAGAATTGTGGATAGAGCAGCCAGAAGCTCTCCAACTAAGAGCTCCCGATGAAGGAACAAACCTTTCCCCATTGAATCCGCGTACTAGAATACAGACTATTGTCGAAGAAGACCTCCGACTATGAGCTGGTGACTTCAGTATATGGAGCCTGGATGACACCTTATTATACGTCGACCAGTGGAAGGGAACTGGGTGACATTTCAAGCGGCAACCTCCCTCTGAAGTATCCACTTGCTCTTACCGACACACGACGGAGCGCCCCCCCTGCCAAATACAGCTTTAGAATAAATCGAACAATCAGACCTGCGAACAAATAGTTGCAGTGGACCATCGACAACAGAAGTCGACATCAACCAACTGTAAGTCGAAGAAGACTCGACAACCGACGGGAACACCAGTTCCATCGACCAGAATTTCGCAGGCATGACTACATCAATAACCCCACCACCCTCATCATCACCCCCACCTCCACCGCTGCCAACTTCTGAGAGCAGTGACAGTGATTCAGACATGGGTCACGGATCGGCTCACATCCCCCTCTATGAAGGAGATGAAGACCCCAGACGACACTGGTTCGTCTGCGAGTCGACCTGGGAAGCCAACCAAGTTACAGATGAAGATCGACAAATGGCACAGTTCGCAGGAGCCTTAAGGAAAAGGGAATTGACATGGTACATGACCTTTTCGGAAAGACAACCCAGAGCCACAAAAGCCGAGATTAAGGTGCAATTTTTGTCATTTTTTAAAACTCCAGATGCTAAGCACCTAGCCGCAAAGAAGCTTAAAACCACATCACAAAATCCATGGGAGACCATCCGCGACTACGATAAACGTTGGAAAGACCTATTAAGCCAGCTGGACTATGTTATTGATGAACAATTACTAATCCAATGGTTTCTTGATGGACTATCATAGAAAGTACGCCGACACATTAGTATGGAGACGTTTAAAACGTACGAGGATGCGCTAACGAAAGCTCTTCAGGTGGAGATGGACGAAGACATACCTGCTTACCCCATGGACCACAGATTGGAAGAATAGCTCAAGAACATACAGAAGTCTTTGAAGGAACTAAGCCTCAAGAATCAGGAGATCTAGTGTACCAAATGCTCGACGACCAGTCATTCGAAAGATAACTGTCGACAAGAATATAGCCGACAAGACGTTCGATTTGTACAGACCAAATCCTGTTGCGACATTTTCCAAGAACACGGAGATCACTCTACAAAATACTGTCCAGTTAACATGAAGAACGAAAAGGCTTCCTGGTGTGCCATCTGCAAAACCAAAAGTCATAACACACCCGACTGCCAGTTAAACCTGAAGAACCGATAGAACTATCAGGCGGTCTACCAAACGAATGCAGTGGCGCAACATAATGAGCAAAACAATCCAGCAAACGATCAAAACAGACAAAGATACGACGGCCGACGATATGAGCACCAGTACAACAATCGACGCCAAGGATATGGAGGAAGAGGTCGATTCCCTAGCAACCGCAACACACTCGGGATACTTGGGAACAGATGGGCAGACCTCGACTCTACGAGTCAGGCATTTACCTGAAACTCACCGACCAAGGCCTAATTGAACCCATTGGGGTCTAGAAAAATGTCGACACGACCATCAAAGGAATCTCGACCAAGGTTGATTTTGAAATTATTGACCCAAAAGAAGGATCCAGCTCCTTCCCGGCGCTAGTCGGTCGACCTTGGGGTCGGAAGATGAAAGCATCCATATCTTTGGACAAGGAACGAATCAAATTAAAAGGAAATGGTCAAAATGTCATTGTACCTATTCATCCATCCCAAGGGGAACCTTGGACTGAACCTATTGATGAAGAAGTCGATATCAGACAACTTTACCAAATCCACAATGATACAGACTACACAGAACCAAACATCCATGGAGAACTTAACTTAGGTAACCAAGACTCAGTTGGTTATAACTCAGATGCTGAATTATATGACTGGGAGATTGAGAATTACGAAACACAAGCAAGAGGGTGCTGGACTATACAAAAAGTATAGAAAAAACCCACCCGACAGTGCTTCATAGTATCAATTATCCCAAAAGTCTTTGAAAAGAAAATAAGAGAACACCCTACCTTACAACCAACCAGTTTGAATACTACACAACTGCCAAGGTATAAGGAGAGGGAATCACCAGTTATGCACGTCGAACAAGTATCTAAAAATATTGGTGAACATGGTCGAATTCAAAGCCTAGTTGAAACTTTTACAGGTCAAGCAGCTAGATGGTGGGATACCCACCAGACCAAACTACAGACCTGGAAAACTGCGTTGACTTACTTTGTCGAAAGGTTTGGAGGAAAGAAGTTAACCCACCAAGCTTCCATACCTACATTCACTCAAGGCCAAAACCCAAAGGAACATATCAAAACCTGTGAAAAAGGAGTGGAGAAGACTAGGATACAAGTATGAGCGAGCCTGGCCACACTTATTCCCCTCAACCCTAGCCGACTTACCAAACAAATGGTACAAGATGGAAGAAGCTAGAGGTGAAACCTTCTTATGGCATGAACTCCGGAAATTTTTATTAAAGACTTTAACTTCATCCCTCAAAATGAAAATATGGTTGAGACAACAAAACAAATTAAACAATTTATCCAACCAACCGAAAAACAACCCTCACGAGACCATCGACAGATAAAGGACTGTCACAATATACAAACAAGGTCAAAACCACAGTCGACCTGTTTACAACTCGAAAATGAAAACACAGAAGGAAAAAGCTTCAGATGGAAATCCAACCACGTTGAAACAACAAAACCTATCCACTCAATCCTAAAAATCGCAACAACCGACAAATAAGACACTGACAGAATTACTGCCAACTTCCCTGCTACATTCTCACAGTTCAAAGAAGGAAGCCGACCTATTAATGAAGCTAAAGCACCAGAGTGGCTAGATGCCAAAGTAAAAACTAAAGAAGTCAACATCTCAAACGATGACCGACCAAAACTAGCAAAAATTGGTGACTACTAGAACGAACAACAGACCATAGAGATAGTGAACTTACTACGAGAGTTCCAAGATGTATTTGCCAGGGACTATAAAGACCTAAAAGGCTTAGTCCAAGAAATGGGAGAAATGAAAATTGATACTAAACCTGATGTTCAACCTGTTAAGAAAAGACCTTATAAACTGGCTCACAAGTACAAAGAAATAGTCAAAAAGGAAATTGATAACATGTTAGCAGCAGGGATCATTTACCCTATCGACCAGTCATAATGGGCAAGTCCAATGGTCGTATAGCCCAAGAAACATGACAAGGTTAAGAATTTGTGTCAACTTTAGGGAACTCAACAAAGTAACACTGACAGACCCCTTCCCAACCCCTTATGCTGATGAAATCTTGAATGAAGTCGCAGGACATGAATGCTACTCATTTACAGATGGATTCTCAGGCTATAACCAAGTACCAATTGCTAAAGAAGACCAAAAGAAGACAGCATTTGTGTGTGAATTTGGTTCCTTTGCTTATAGAGTTATGCCTTTTGGACTAAAGAATGCACCTGCAGTATTCTCTCGAATTGTTGTCAAAACATTCCAAGAGTACATATATAAGACCATGGCAATATACTTCAACGACTGGACAATATACTCCACCTTAAAAGATCACTGTAAATGGCTCAGACTTATGCTCGAGAGATGTCGACAGATCCAACTCTCCCTGAACATTAAGAAATGTATATTTATGACTCCCATAGGCATACTATTAGGGCATATTGTCTGTAAAGAACGTATCAAGGTTGACTTTGCAAAGATTAAAATTATCCTCTAGCTGAAACCACCAGTAAACCCCAAACAAGTCAGGGTGTTACTTGGCCATACAGGCTATTACAGAAAATTCATAAGACACTATTCAGATATGACCTACCCTCTTGAAGAACTACTAAAGGAAGATCAAGAGTTTAAGTGGACAGAGGAATGCCACGTCTCTTTCGAAAAATTGAAAATAAAATTAGTCGAAGCCCCCATCTTAAAGTTTCCAAACTGGTCGATCAAATTCCATGTGCATATCAATGCATCAGGGATAACAATAGGAGCAATCCTAACTCAACCAGGAGATGATGGGATGGATTACCCTATAGTTTACAACAGTCGAAAATTAAATAAGGCTAAAAGAAACTATTCGACTACAGAAAGAGAATCCCTAGGTATGGTCTTTGCCCTCCAAAAGTATTGACATTACCTTTTAGCCAACCCCTTCATATTCTATACCGACCATCAAGCCCTGAAGTATCTTGTCAATAAACCACTCCATCATGGCAGAATTTGTCGATGGCTACTTCTTTTCCAAGAATTTGAGTTCGAAGTCGTTGTCCGACCAAGAAAGCTAAATGTTGGGCCCAACCATTTATCTTGAATAGACACAGGAGAGGAACCGACAGGAGTCGACGACGACTTACCTGATGCCCATTTATTTCACATAGAAGCAGTGCCAGCAGAACTGGAAGAAATAACTCAGTTCTTAGAAAACGGTTAGGCACCAGAAGGTATGAATACCAAGAAAAAACAAATCTTATCTATGAAGGCTGCACCATATAGTCTCATTAATGGATTTTTATACAAAATGGGACTAGACGACATCCTTAGAAGGTGTGTACTCGAACATGAATGAGACCAAATCATGCATGAAGCACACTATGGACCTGTAGGAGGACATTTCCAAGCAGACACAACTGCAAAGAAAATCCAACAGTCAGGATTATGGTGGCCGACACTCCACAGAGATTGCAAAATTTTTGTTAGTCGATGTGACAGATGTCAACGACTTGGTCGACCCTTGCCTAGTATAGAAATGCCCTTGATATCAGTAAACCCCAGTCTCACATTTGAAATATGGGCCATAGACTTCATAGGACCATTTCCTATCCCAGCAAAAAGATTCGGTGCCAGGTATATTATTACTGCAGTGGAATACGTTACTAAATGGGCAGAAGCTGAACCGGTCGATACATGTTCGAGCGAAATCGCTGCTAAATTCATCTATGAAAATATCATCACTAGATTCGGATGCCCCCTAACCTTTATTAGCGACCAAGGGACACACTTTATTAACAAAACTATCAAAACTCTGACCAACCAGTTCCAAATCGACCACCGACGGAGTACATCATACCACCCTCAGTCGAATGGCGCGATTGAAGCTTTCAATAAAACATTAACAAAAGGGTTAACCAAAATATTTAATGCTGACAAGGATGACTGGGATACGAAAATACCTGCAATCTTATGGGCATACAGAACAACCTATAAACGGTTGACCGACCAAACCTCGTTTCGACTAGTCTATGGACAAGAAGCAGTAGTCCCACTACATTTTCGATAGCAGACACCTATTATTGCACAACTACTACATTTCGATGTCGAACATGCAAGGAAGGACCGACTATTTCAACTCAACAAGTTGGAAGAACACCGACTCATGGCTATACAACACCAAGAAATATAGAAGCAACAACAGAAAGCATGGCACGACTGCAACATCAAAAACAAAAACCTGTCGGTCGGCAACCTTGCCTTACTTTATAATAGTCGAGTCAAAGGAAAACCTAAGAAGCTCCACACATAATGGATGGGACCTTACGTTGTCGAAGAGATACATCCCAATGGATCAGTCTGACTGAGGACGTTACAGGGCCTAGTATTTCGCAAGCTCGTTAATGGAGCCCGACTAAAACGTTACATAAATTAACATTAAAAAAAAATAAATCATATAACGACCATAACCGACAACCAAAATCCATAAAAAGATAAAAATTCCCAAAAAATAAAAAATAAAATAATACCCCAGATACGAAAACCATGACAGGAAGTTATAAGTTCGACAAACGACATCATGACCCTCGATCATTTTCACCGACCATTCCTATCGACCAGTCTCAGCACCGACACCAGCCGACAACCTCGAGAGTGCCATCGCATATTCATGACCTTGAGCACCGAAAGCAAATCACCATTAGTTCACACTCGTGTATTACATCTGGACCGTCAAGTGCGCCATTAATACATCCATTACCGCACACAACCACACCATCGCCTATAAATACTGGACCGTCGAAGGTTCATTCACCACAAACTTTACACATAGAACACCAGAACACTCAGTCGACCAAAAGCCAAGAACCCTGTAGTAACATCGACCAAACCAACACAATGGCCCCCAAACAGACTAGAGCATCGACCAAGGCAAAAGAGTTACAGGCTGCGAATACACCCTTGGTCCGCAGGTTGAAAAACATCAAAAATGCCAAACTACAGGAAGGCCCATGGCAGAAACTATGGGCCGAGATCCAATAGTGGGACTTTGTCGAGAAAAAGAAGACTCAGGCAGTAGAAAAAGTCCGACGCAACACCCTCTTTGGATATGCCAATGCACCGCTGATGGCCAGCTTTGGGGGTACAAAGGAAGCTGATGTGAAATTCATTATCAGTCGATATCACAATGGTTGGTTCTACTTTGATGAGCCGATCGACATTTCTGGGGATGTCATCTCCAAGCTGACTGGCCTATCTAACAAAGGAGACCCTATACCAGTAGGAATCAAAGAAGGACTGGTCAAAGAGCTTACGAGATCATCTTCCGGAAAAAAATCGAAAGGGTTGATGATTGGCCAAATCACAACTCGAACGCCACAGATTGTGGCCAAAATCATCACAATCACACTCGCATTAGCAGGTCGAAGCAGTGACCTTAAGTTAGAAATGCTGGAAGCCGTCGACACTATTGCCACCAATGGACGAATCTACCGATGGGGGGAGTATGTTGTCGACATGATAAAAACCGTCTGTGAGCAATGCCAAGAGACGGGGGGAATCATCAAGTTCCCCTCCCTCATCTTATGGATCGTTATGTACCACATCTGCCTCGAAGGAAGCCCCATCTTTCGCGAGCCATCAAGGTTTGACATGTGGAGGTTTAAACCCTTCTCCCAGAAAGGAACCCTGCACGAACTAGAGCAAGGGAAAGTATTTTTGGAGAACTGGTTCCAACAACTGAAAGTTCGCATAACTAGATGGAGGGTGCCTCAGAACATCCAACAAAATCTACCCACGAACTCCCACATTCAGCTGGAGCTCAACCATACCTCAGTGTGGTACATGCAGGGCGAGGACTCTAATGCCAAATCCCTCGACTACTACCCGTCTGTCGACCAAATCTTCCGAGAATTGTCTCGACAGGCTAAAACAAAGATACCAGTACCAGCAGCAGCGAAACAGACCGACTTCTTGATCAAGGAGACACTCACCGACCAAGAAAAAGAGGAAGACTATGAGCTCAACCTCTACATTAGTACATTTGTGTCGGAGGACACATCAGTCGAACCCACTGGTCGACTACAAATAACTATCAAACCTCCAACCGCAAAGAAAGTAGACCCACAGTTGACAAAACCACAACCACAGCAACAAACAACTCCTCCGGCTCCAGCAAGTGTCGGCCCGATTCAAGCACCGCAGGGCGAAATCGAACCAGACAACCCTGAATATGCTGTTTCAAAAGGCATCATTCAGAAACTCACCAATGAAATAGCAGCAGCCAGGAAGAAAATAAAAGGACAAGCACAACAACAAGGAAAATGTAAGCGTAAACTTATCATTGCCGAATCATCAGATGATGACGAAGAATTGGCAGCTGCGGCCCTTGACATTATAGAGGATGCCACCGCAAATAAAGTACCAGTCGAAACATAGTTCCAGCATTTTGTCGACGCAGGAGCCCAAGCAGGTTGACCAAAGAAAGCAAAAACTACGACGACGCCTGAAAACGTCGTCGATCTGGCGTCGACACCTCCACCCCCATCACCAACACAAATAATCGAGGAGCAAGCATCGACACAACAGTCAGTCAGCCACCTCGACTTATGCAAAAGCGCAATGCCGGAGACGGTAAAAACAAAATTTGACAAAGACACCGACTTACAGGCTTTCTTCGAGACATTGCTTGCACTGTTTCAGTCGGCCCAGAAAATTTCCGCCCAGGCTCCTCTCTATACAAGCAGCAGAACACAACCCTCAGTATTTGCACACATCATGTCGACCTTCACACAACAATCTAACCAAGAAGGCAACATGATTGGATAAGTGACCTCTACCATTGAACCGACCGACCCCGTACCCCAACCCGACCTACAAACCACTACACCGCTGGGAGCAGACATACCTTCTGACGTAAGTCCACACCATACTTCCCCCAAACCTATCACCCCCGACCATTCACCAACTCCATCACCATCGCCACCACCACCCCCACCACCCCCTGATTCATAGATAGACCTATCACAACCAACTACATCCACACAACCGGAGGTGGTCATACCACCTCCCCAGGCAGAGAAACCATCGACTTCTATCTTGCAAACCAAAGGACCCCCCTCAACTATTGCAGGTACACAGGAGACAGAAGTAGAAAAGCACAAGAAGCGAAAGGAGCATCATGGAAAGACTCCCAGACTTCGGATTAGCTTGAAGGATGTAAGCTCCTTGACCGACACAGAGGTGGGCCAACTCCTCAAAACTTTAGCCAAAGAAGCAAAGACAAGGACTGAGCGAAAAACCAAAGAACTCACAGACAAAAATACAGAACAGGTTGAGTTTCTCGACAAATGCAGGACTTTAGCTCAGTTCGTCATACCAGGCCCCATAGAAGTCGACACCGATAGACCACTTGAAAGAGCATACCAGCTATTTGAGAGCATGGTGTCGGCCATCCAGGTGCACCTCTAGGAAACCAAGGAGGAACAGAAAGAGGAAACTTCTAGACTCCTATTGGCGTAGCACATTGCATTCTCAGAAGCATACAAAGTATTACAGGACCATATGGAGGAGTCTGTCGTAACCGGAGAAGTCCTAAGAGACTGGCCTACTCACTATGGGCAAGTTTATCAACAGACACGACGAACTCGGTAAGGGATTCAGGCTTTGGAGAGCAGGAAGACCATGGAGGCAGTGCTTAGACCGACAATAGAAGAATAGATAGTGTTGGAAACCACCAAACTGCAGAAACTGGAAAGGGAAGCACATCAGTGGGTGCAACAAGCTCTCCCCAACTTAGAAAAATTTGACATCATTTGCCCACAGATGAAACAACTTATCGAGACAACAGAAGAGCAGGACCAGTTAATGGGCCCCAACATGGAAATGATAGCTGAAGTCCCCATCTCAGAGAAGATGTCGGTCCTATCAAGCCTAACCACACTGACCATTGATATCCAGAAAGCTTTGTAGGGTTGGACAGACTTCCAACATCACCTTGCCATCACAGCTCCAGCCATTGTTGAGGTTTGTGTACAGAAACGACCAACCATCCGTCTTCACATTCCGCCACAGTAAATTTTTGAAGGACCAAAACAAACCAATTTTGTGTACCTCCCTGTTTCTTCGGGACGAACAAACGTTTTGTTCGTGGGGGAGATGTAGAAGGAGCAAGTCGATAGGTCGACTTGAACAAGGACCAACTTAGTCGATCAGCCGACTAAGTCGATGAGCCAACTTAGTCGATGAGCCGACTTAGTCGATGAGCCGACTAAGTCGATGGGACGACTTAGTCAATCGACCGACTAAGTCGGTCGGCCGACTGAACTAAGATATTAAGTCGGCCATCTAAAAAGTCACGTCGGTTCACCGAACCGATAGGTAGTTATTTTGTAACCGTTTGTAAATCATATATATTAGGCTGTTGAGCCAAATGAGAACTCAGTTCAGTTCTCTGCATTGTATGGACTCATTGTAATAATATAATCTGTTTAATCCTATCTGTTCTTGTCTCTTGTCTCTGTTCTGTATTTATGTATGTTTTAGTATGTATTATTGGTAACCTTATGTGATCTGTGAGATTACAACAGAGGGATAGGATAACTTGCCTAACTAGGGATAATATTTTGGTGGTAGCAGTTTCTGAATCAGAGAAGTTTCATTGTGCAGCCAAAATACAACTACAATGGCAGCTAATGAAAATTAGGGCTTCATGCCTGAAAACCATAGAAGACTGAATTTAGTCATCTTAGAACTTTTTCTATAAGCAATATTGGAGAAGGTTCAGAAGCCAAAACTTTTACAAGATGAATAAAAATTATTTTTGTACATTGTGTAAAAGTTTCAGCCTCAAATTCGCTATACTTCAGGAGATATGGTTCCTCCAAATTAGGGTTCCAGCCTCCTCCATAATATAGTCATACTACAGGTGACCTAGGGAGATTTGCTATATCTCGGGCTAGGAAGGTCCAAACGAAGTTTTGCAAGATTTTATAGGTAGGGAACAGACTATAGTTTCCGTGGTACTCTTTTCAGACCCAGAATGTGAAACAATGGCATGTGGAAGTCCGTACAAATTTGCTATGCTGAACACTCCCCAAAATAGTCACCTTGGTAAACTCAACATAAGTCCCACTTAGAGAATCCATTTCTGCTATAACCTATGGGGTTGGAAAGAGGACATATCAGGCTATATTAGTCCAAAGTTTCATACTATAAGGAGCCAAAACTTCAAATATACAACAAAATCAATTCAGACATTTATGCAAAAGAAATTGGAAAACTAGGGCTTCCTATTCTTGGAGCTTCCCACCATTGTTTTCAGAAAATGAATACATTGGATAGCTCGCCTTGAAGAGGCCCATATTTCTATCCAATCAGAAGCTTGAAATTCCAACTTTGGAAAATTAGGGTTTCTCTGACAAACCCTAGATCATCCAGCTCCAGAACCAGGTCGAACAACTCAAATTGATAAGATCTAAATATATGTTATTTTCATTTGAGGTTCTCATTTTAAAATGACTAATCACACCCAGCTTGATGACAATCTTGGTGATGCTAACAAATTTCGAGTATGGAATTATAGGACCTCCCTGATCCTTAAAGAAAATTACTTGGATCAGTATTTCAGTAAGCAATTTTTAAGAGCTTTAGGGAGATGAGGCTAAGGTTAGAACCAAAAGAAACATTGCAGATTCTATTAAAGATCATCTCATCCCTCATGTGTCATCCTTGAAGACACCAAAAGTAAGTGTTCGATGCTATGATGAAGAAATCGAAGAATAATAAGAGATTGTTATAACCACCTTGAATGGATGCCAAGATCACGGGATTCATTCATTCAAGGAACGTGTTCCAGAAGGAAGTTGATTACCTTCAATAGACTCTGGGAAGAGTGCACACAAGAAGAAGCTCGACTCGTAATAAGAGAAGAGAATATAGGAGCAACTGAAGATCAAGCTCTTACGATTCAAATAAGATCCCTCAAGCGATGAGGAATATGAATGAATCAACTCTTGAAGAAACTCTTATCCATATTAGCATTTGGATAAGAAATGATGCAGTTGTGAATGAAGAAGACGATGAAGCTGAAGGATCAAGAAGGAGTTTACCCACCAAACCAATAAATATAAGTATTCAGTTTTTATTTCATGATATTGTTTGGTTGTGCATTTGTTTATATTCAGTTGATATGCATTTGCATTTATACTACTGAATTGCACATCATGGGTAAGAAGTCAATGATGTTTTACAACATTCCATTGCTACTTATCTAGATTGAAACCTCTTTGCTGACATATTAGGAGTAGTACACACTCTTAATAACATTGGGGTAGAAGGAATCTAGAAGTTACTGTATGTGTACGGGATATGAATGAATGTTGTAGCATTGGCTAAAATAGTTGCATGGATATGTGACATATATTTGTCACTATTAATATGGTTCAGAAATTATGATATGTTTCTAATCATGCAACTGAACTTGACTTGTAGATCATTCAGAAGAACAAGTAATGACAGTTTGGAAGAGGAACCCAAAGCTTCCCAGGTTAGAGACACCGTGGCGAAAGAAAGAGCTTCAAAAGAATATAAAGAGAATGGTAGATCCACCTCGAGAGATGAAGACCACCTTGGGCACGAGAAATAGTCCAAGATGAAGAATAGTATGATGAGACTTCCAAAGAAAGAAAGAGGCCCTGGACACACTCCAGTTATGTGACACTGTTGAGCGACATAATTGATGCAGATCCTTCCAACTATGAAGAAGTAGCCAAGAAGAAAGGGAAGGAGACTATGATCAAAGAGTACCAGTTGATTAAGAGGGACGATGTCTAGGATGCAACACCGAGACCTGAATGGATGTCCATAGTGTCTTCCATATGGATCTACAAGATCTAGCATGCAATAGATGGCAACACCGTGGGATACAAGGCAAGATTCATAGCACAAGGATTCTCATAGAAAGAAGGCACATAATACGAAGATAAATTTGCACCAATGATGAGGTACACTTTGATTAGATCCATACGTGCAGGTATGAGATGGGAGATACACCAGATGACATCAAGACAACATTCTTGAATGGCATAGTCAAGGAGGAAGTATACGTAGAGAAGCCACTGAGAGTTGAGACACGTGATAAGCATAATCATGTGTGCAAATTAAAGAAGGCCTTGTATGAGCTCAGAAGGCACCCATGGGATAGCACATACAGTTACATGAGGAGCTTGAATATCACATAGAGTGATGAATATCTTAACCTTTGCTACAAGGTTAAAGATGAAAGCCTATAGAGGATGACAAGCTCACAGATGGGTCTGAGAAGAACTTTTCAACAAAGTTCAATATAGAGGATCTTGGTATCCAGTGACCCTAGATGGATACATAGAATATTAGTAGCAGAGGAAGCTACTAGTCACTCCAGTACATAATGTTTCAATGCATAGAGTATGAAAAGCAGAGGGAGAATGATGCTTCGCTTTAGAGGGAATGGATGCAGAAGATCCTCAGGTTCGACATGGTACGTTAGGATGGACAACTTACTGATGGCCCTAGGATTTACTGAGAGTAAAGGGGATTCCAACCTTTACTTCAATGTTGAAGATGGAAGACCAGTGATGCTCCTGTTATTTTTCGATGACCTGTTCCTGACATGCGAAGACAAACTCATTAAATATGCAAGGAGGATACTTGCTACATAGTTCACGATGAAATACCTAGGGATGATGCACTACTTCTTAGGCATGGAGGTGTGGAAAAGTACATATGGAGTCTTCCTTGGTCAAGGGAATTATACAGTACAGTTCCTGAATAGGTTCGGGATGATGGACTGCAATGCAATAGCCACACCCATGGCATCAAAACTGAAGCTACTTTGTGATGCTTCATCAGAGTCAGTTGATGCCAGAATATATCATCATATGATTGGATCATTGATGTACTTGATGAACATTAGACCAGACATATGCTTTGCTATGAACACCTTGATCCAGTTCCCAACGGATCCAAGGCAAGCTCACTGGGTTGCTGCAAAGCATATATTGAGGTACCTGAAAGGTACAATTGATTATGGGCTTAGATATGATGCGAATCAAAAGCTTAACCTACATGGTTATGTTGATTCAGATTGTGCTGGAAATGATTTAGATAGGAAGAGAACTTCAGGAAGTTGCTTCAGTATGGGATCAGGTGTGATCTCTTAGTTTAGAAGGAAATAGTCCTGCGTGGCACTGAGTACAACCAAAGCAGAATATGCCGCAACTTGTTCTATAAGTTGTGTGGCAGTATGGATTAGGAAGATACTGTCTAATTTGTTTGATCTCCAGTTAAAGGCGACTTGTATCTTTTGTGACAACCAGAGTTGTGTGAAGTTGTCCGAGAACCCAGTTTTCCATGACAAGTCAAAGCACATTGAGATAAAGTACCACTATATCAGGGATATGGTGCAGAGAGGAGCAGTGAAGCTCCAACATGTTGCGACAGACGAGCAGATAGCCAATGTGTTGGCCAAGCCATTAGCCAGAGCAAAGTTTGAATACTTCAGAGAGAAGCTTGGTGTACTTCAAATCAAGGTTTCTCCCAAGGGGAGGTGATGGGTCCAGAAGACGTAAATGCACGAGAGCCATTCTCACATGGTTGTTGGTGTGTCCTCCCATGGTGTAGATGTAAGGGCTATGGTCGAGATGTGTGCATATGGGTTGTGCTTCGAGTGACAATGAGGTGATATGAAGACGATAGTAGGGGAATTAGGTTTTGCAGAGGCATATAATCAGTCCTAGGATGCTCCTTCAGGTTTTGTAGAGGCATATAATTAGTCCTGAGAGATCCTTTAGGTTTTGCAGAGGCATATAATCAGTTCTGGGATTCTCCTTCAGGTTTTTCAGAGGCATATAATTAGTCTTGGGAGATACTTTAGGTTTTACAGAGGCATATAATCAGTCCTGGGATGATCCTTCAGGTTTTGCAGAGGTATATAATCAGTCTTGGGAGATTCTTCAGGATTTGCAGGCATATAATCTGTCCTGGGATGCTACTTCAGGTTTTGCAAAGGCATATAATCAGTCCTGGGAGATCCTTTAGGTTTTGCAGAGGCATATAATCAGTCCTAGGATGATTCTTCATGTTTTACTGAGGCATATAATCAGTCCTGGGAGATCCTTTAGGTTTTGCAGAGTCATATAATCAGTCCTGGGATGCTCCGTCAGGTTTTGCAAAGGCATATAATAAGTCCTGGGAGATCCTTAAGGTTTTGAAAGGAAATAAGTCACGAGCTATACCTACTTGATGATTTGAAGACCTACATGGAGGCCAGGTCTACATCCAACATGAAAAAGGGATGGCACTGTAGAAACTTCTGAAGATAGATAGTATGGTATGATGATCAAATTATAAGATATGATGGAAACAAATATGATGAAGACTCTATCACTCTGTGATGATGACGATGCAATGAAAACCTGACCAAATGTGTTGATGACTATGTAGAGAGAGAATACCTTCCTAGTTAAGAGGGAGTGTTGATGTATTTGTAAATTTGGGAGATATTCTAATGTGTATTATCATTGTATGTTGTTGTACCCCCATTGGGGATGTGTGTTACCCCTTTACATGATGTCTAAATTGTGTCTAAACCTTGAGGTACAACCTCCATTGTAAGTCATGCCAATAGTCCCCAATGTAACATCATGTAATATGTACTCGTAGTCTCTCTAGGAGAAGTGGGCCCCATGTGAGATGACATGTAGGATTGAATGTTATATTTGGTGAGTGACTTGAAAGGGTATAAATAGGGAGGTGCTCTCCCTTATTTATACACAACTCATACATTCTCAAGTGCACATGAGAGAAATAGACAGTCAGAGGAGGATATATAGATAGTTGTTGAATACTTCTTATTACCGCTTTTGATAATCTTACTATTCTGAAGAAGTTTGCAGGGTTTTCTCCTTTCTGGTTTCCCCGTTGAAAATCTTTGTGTTTCGTGTATCTTTTATATATTATGCATTTTGTTGTACTTGTTATTCTTTCAAATAAAGATCCTAGATAATCTAATCAGATCTTAAGAAAAACTAACAAAACTTGACCTCATCTCCTTCTCCATAAGAATAATCCAATATAACCACAGAGATACATGTAATATCTAAATACTTTTACAAGCACTAGGAAAGTGGAACTTGTTTAGAACAATTAATATTTCAAAGAAAAAAATAACTTATCTATCTTCCACAAAACTATACAAAACAATTTATTGAGAACGAATACATATAATGCAAATATTAAAAGAAAGATTAGCCAAATTTATGCCCACCTAGGCTTTATTTTACTCAATAACCATAGATGTAACCTCTGCGTTGACTTTGCTTATCCAAAATCATTAGTACTATGCTTTGCCATAAAATCCTATGTTACCAAAAACATGAAAGGTAAAACAAAATAGGAAATAGGAATGGAATGGGAAATGGGGTAGAGGGTTTGGAAGGATAAGGAATGTAACTCTCCCTATTCTCTATGATATAATACATTAAAATTGGTTGGTGATGTACTAATATAGTGTTGAGAAAGGAAAGGGAATGAAACTAAAAACGGGACCCCTGGTGAAGTTTCTGGTACAAAATTCAAATTGAGATCATGGGTGGGGGGGGGGGGAATTCTAATGAGGTCGACTTACGAAACTCAGAATCAAAATGTATATAAGATTAAACTATAAATATGACAAAGATATAGGCTACCAGCTGTTGTAGACATCCAATGTTTCCAACTTATCTCATGATCTATACATGATACCAATTGCTAGGAGATAGTTACCCCCAAACAATTATGCCAAACCCACATAATAAAATGCAACTGGTATCCAGTAATTATATGTAATCAACCTAATCCAAAACCAAAATTTTACCCGTTCTCAAACTTCATCATAAACTTTCAGTTCATTATAATCCAAGCTACCCTACATTTGGAGCTGGAAATATTTCAAAATATTATATCCAAACCTGCAAGCAATTGAGTTGGTATTCAAGAACCTTCAAAATGTGTAATATATAATACCATCATTGCATCATTTGCATAATTACTACCTTGATCCATAGAGATTTTGCAAGACTATGTGGCTTTTGACAAAACATAAACACTAAATTAGCCATATGTATAGGGGCAATAGCTACAATTTATGGCTTTGATTAACCAAGGAACCGTTGATCTTCATGTAGCTCTACAACCAGCATCAATTACCATTGAAGTAGGTCCATTTTTTTCCTAGTTTATATAGTGTAAGCAATTTACTAGGGCATGCGTAGGCCAAGAACCTAGTATTATTGGTATTTATTATTTAATAATATTTAATATTTGTTTCAAGAAATATGTCTGCGTAATTAAAAGAAAATATAAATGTAGTCTAAACACCAACATTTTCATGCATCGTAGATCATAGTTGTCCATTACATTTAGAACCATGCTTGATACTTGGACAATTGATTGTCATTTATAATTCCAAGGAACACACAGCTACAAAGTCATGCTTGTTAGCTTGCATGCAGTCATATTGAACAAACACGTGGGATACATGGTCATGTTTGTTAGCTAGCATGCAGTTGAAACAAATATATGAATTATATACGACATGTATACCATACACACTATCCAATATAGGCATTTTTGGATTAATGCAAACTCAGGTAATTTTTGATTTATAGAGATAAGCGGGTCAACCCAAACCGCACTCAAAACTTGTTGAGGAATACATGAAACCTTAAGCATTTGACATTTTGCATAATAAACAAAAGGATTCACAGAGCCTTTGGATTCAACTTAGGCAAACTCAGGGATCACGATGGAGCAAAAAACTCATATTAATCTTTTACATGATCTAATCTTGATGTTCATGATGATTAGCTTCAATGTTCAAAATTACATGTGTGGAAGACACATGAGGATCCATACTAGTAAGAGCGATACTAATTTTCATTGTTTAATTTTGAAATATTGTAGACTCTTATGGATTTTTGCATTACTTTTCTGACAACTTTGTTTGCTCTTGCACAAGGCAGAAAATGGCCTCCTACTTATGGGAAAGAACCAATATGAGAAAGAACCATGAAGAGGAAATCAAGTTAAATGGTATGAATAATTTATTTTTCTTTGTAGGTTTGACATGGAATTTTGTTGATGGATTTGTAACTTTGGAATGTATTCACTTGTATATTTCTTATTGCATTTCATTGTACCCCAATGGAGATGTTTGTTACTCCGATCGGGAGAGTCAGTAATATAATTAAGTCATGTAAAGTCATTGAGGTTAACCCTCTGTTGTAAGTCGAGGAAATAGTCCCCATAGTTGAGTTGTATTAGGGTTATTAGACTCTCCTAGAGAAGTCGGAGCTGTAGACTAAATGTCAAGTGGGAAACAAGTATAAATAGAGAGTGAGACTCTCTATTTGAAACACACACTCACTCAACAGTAGTGCATGAGTGAGAGAGAAGTAGCTCGCACAAGTGAGAGAGAGTACAGCTGTCGAAGATCATCTTTGTACTGTTGGGTTTTACTTTTGCTATTGGTGCTCATTCTATCTCTGACANCCCGAGGAAAAATATTTGTGTCTCTTGTCTCTTGTGATTATTGTTGTGCATGTTATTCTCTCAGATAAGATCCTAGATCATATTGATTAAATGATAAAAATATCACATGGTATCAAAGCTAACCTAAGAAGAAGATATTATGCAGTTGTAGAAGCTAGGGATTCTTAATTTTTGGGTTTCTCTCCACATATCATCAACAAAAGGAGGCTAGGATAACTCTCCATTGAAGGGTGCATCTTCATGTCGAAGTAGAATCTGATTCCGGGCATTTTCAGTTTTTGACCTGTCACTACAGCAGTAAATTAGGGATTTTCACAGAAGTGGAATTTTTAAGTGAGCCCAACATAGGATTTCTCTCCTCCTCAAAATCGAAATTTAGAGACCAAGATCAAAGTTTTTGGTTGGGTAGAACTCTGAGAAAGTCAAACCCTAGTTTGACCCTGGACCAGAAAATCAACACTGCAAAAGATCAGCTTCAGATCCAGTTTGGGCATCTCAAATTTGTAAGATAAAAATCTCTTGTATTTCCATTTGAGGTTCTCATTAAATATGTCTCATCACACCAAGCTTGATGAAAATATTGAAGGAACTTATAACTTTCGAGCATGGAAGTATAGGATTTCACTTGTTCTTGAAGAAAATGAATTGGAAACCTACATAAGTGGAGAGGTTCCAGCTACAGAGGGAGATGAGGCCAAGCCATTACACAAGAAAGAAATTGGTTAAGGCCAAGAGGATCATTGTTGATTCTATCAAGGATCACCTTATACCACATGTGTCTTACCTAAATACACCTAAAGAGATGTTTTGATTCTTTGACCAAGCTATTTGAAGGGAAAAATATAAATCAGAAGATGACTTTATGAAATCAGTTGAAGGATGTAAATATTTATAATGCAAAGACCATACAATCATACTTTACAAGTGTCTCTCAAATCAAAGAACAACTTGAAGCTGTAGAAGAAGAAGTAGAGAATGGAGTAATTGTGATGACCACCTTGAGTGGTCTCCCTACGTCACGAGACTCCTTCATTCAAGGGATTTGTGCTAGAATAAAGTTAATTACTTTTAGTAGGCTATGGGAGGAATGCTCATAAGAAGAAGCTCAAATAGTAGCTCGAGAAGAAAAGATGGGAAATGAAGATCAATCTCTCACAACACACACCAAGAAAATCAGAAGGGACCACTATCATCCCAAGAAAGGTAAAGTATTCACACCAAAATCAGAAAGATAACCCTAGAAGAGATCTATCTAGTGTCAGATGATATACATGTGATGAGAAAGGACACATCACCAAAAATTGTCCCAGAAATAGAGGTGGCTCCCACAAGAACAACAACAAAAGAAGACATCATGTTCACACTGCAGAGAATGATGAACCTCCAAGGAAGAGAGTCAAAGAATAAAGTGAAGATTCTTCAAGCGATGAAGAGTATGTTTTGATTTCTTCTCTCATAGGAACTGCTACACATGGAAGCAATGATTGGATCATAGATAATGGGGCTTCCAAGCATATGATGAGATTCAAAGAATCCTTTATGAATCTATCTGAACATGAGTCACCCCACAAAGTGAAACTTGGGGATGACTACCAGTATCCCATAAAAGGAAGTGGTGAAGATTCCTATAAGCTCAACTCTGGAAAATCTATGAAGATGAAGGATGTCTTGTTTATTCCAGGACTAGAGAAGAATATTCTCTCCATATATGCATTAGATGCAAAAGGTATGAGGGTTGCATTTGTAGATGGCCAAGTCCTTATGTGGTCAAAGGGAAATACCATATATGATGTAGTAGTGATTGGAGAGTAAGAGGAAGGCTTATACCAATTAAAGGGCCAACAAGAACAAGCTTTGGTCCATGCCTCAGTAGAACCAAGTGAACTTTGGCATAGAAGGCTTGCACATGTGCACTTCAGGGCACTGCCACTTGCAAGCAAAGTTGTTGAAGGTCTTCTAGAAATACATGAAAAGCATGAAGTCATTTGCAAAGGATGTGCGAAGGGAAATAACACAAAGAAGACATTTCCAAGTAGCGAGAGCAAGGAAAAAGGAATCTTGGAAATCATCATTTCCGATGTATGCAGTCCGATGTCATCCAGTTCATTGAGTGGGTATGTATATTATGTTTTTTTCATTGATGACTTTTCTAGGAAGACATGGATATATTTCTTGAAAAGCAAGGATGAAGTCTTCAGTAAGTTCAAGGAATTCAAAGCCTTGATCAAGAACCACACAGAAAAGAAATCAAGACCTTTCGATTAGACAATGGTGGAGAATTCACATCAGATGAATTCAAGGAATGATGCAGAGAGTCAGGGAATAAGAGGGAGTTGACCACTCCATATAATCCACAACATAATAGAGTTGTAGAAAGGAAGAATAGAATGTTTATGGAAGCAACAAAGACAATGCTTCATGATCAGGATCTTCCTATGCATCTATGGGCATAAGTTGCTAGGACCACTGTGTATGTATAGAATCGTACTCCGCATAGAGTACTTGAGAACAAGACACCAGAAGAAGTATTCTCTGGCAAGAAACTAGAAGTCATCCATCTTAGAATATTTGGATTCCCGGTGTACATACACATTCCGAAGGAAAATAGGACAAAGTTAGATCCTTCGGGAAAGAAGGGTATATTTGTGGGATGTAGTGAAAGCCCAAAGGCTTACAGAATATATTTCCTAGGATTCAAGAAGATCGACATCAATAGGGACGTGAAATTTGATGAAGAATCGGCTTACAACAAATCCAGAAAGAGACTTTTTGAAGATCTTGAAGAAACATAAGTACCCAGGATCCGAGATACAACAATGAGTGAAGCAACTCCAGAAGAAGATCGAGAAATGGAATAACCTCAGGAACCAATAGATCCACCCCGTGAGAATAATTATTACAAGAGAAAACCAACATTGGTACATGAGGCTATCTAAGGTGTAGAAATATATGGTGTTCTAGAAGAAATGCATAGAGAAAGGAAGAGATCTAGGTCCTACTCCAGTTATGTAGCCCTACTGTGTGACATCATTGATAAAGAACCTTCCAACTATGAAGAAGCGACAGGAAAAAAAGAATGGAAGGATGTGATGATCAAGGAGTACCAGTCGATCATGAAGAATGATGTCTAAAATGTGGTCCCAAGACCAAAAGGGAAGTCTGTTGTGACTTCCAAGTGGATCTACAAGATAAAGCATGTTGCAGATGGTAGCATAGAGAAATATAAAGTGAGATTTGTGTCACATGGCTTCTCCCAGAAGGAAGCGATAGATTATGAAGAAAATTTTGCACCTGTAGCCAGATACACTTCCACCAAATCAATACTTTCTATGGCTACAGTGAGGAAATGGAAGATACACCAGATGGATGTCAAGACCGCGTTCTTGAATGGTGTAGTGGAAGAGGAAGTGTATATGGAGCAGCCACTCGGATTTGAGACACATGATAGGGAGACTCATGTGTGTAAATTGAAGAAGGCCTTGCATGGTTTGAAATAGGCACCCAGGACATGGTACAATAGGATTGACAGCTTCTTGACTAGTTTGGGCTTTACCAAGAGTAAAGCAGATTCCAACCTTTACTACAAGGTTGAGGAAGGGAACCCAGTGATAATCCTACTGTATATAGATGACCTGTTTGTGAAAGGTGAGGATGGGTTGATAAATGACATGAACAGGAATTTTTCTTCCAAGTTCGAGATGAAGGACTTGGGTATGATGCATTACTTTCTAGGAATGGAGGTGTGGTAGAGTGTGGATGGAATCTCCCTCGGACAAGGGAAGTATGCAATGGAGATCCTGAAGATATTTGGGATGATGGACTGCAAAGCTATGGACACACCTATGGCATCAAACCTAAAGCTATTGAGTGATGCTTCATTAGAGTCAGTTGATGCCACGATGTGTCATTAGATGATTGGGTCCTTGATGTACCTAACGAATACGAGACCAAATATTTGCTTTGCCGTGAACAAATTGATCTAGTTCCTGACGAATCTGAGACATGTTCACCTGATTGATGCAAAGCATATTCTGAGGTACATGAATCCAAAATTGATTATGGGATCAAGTATGAGGTGAATCAGAAGATTAACCTAGAGGTTTATGTGGATTCATATTGGGCAGGCAATGCCATTGATAGGAAGAGCAATTTGGGGTGCTGCTTCAGTATGGGGTCAGGCATGATCTCTTGGTTTATCAGGAAGCTGTCTTGTTTGGCACTGAGTATAGCCAAAGGAGAGCATGTCGCAGCTTGTTTGGCTAGTTGTGAGGCAGTGTGGCTGAGGAATCTACTATCTGACCTATTTGATCTCTAGTTGGATGCTACTTGTATATATTGCGACAACCAAAGTTGTGTGAAGTTGTCGGAGAACCCTGTGTTCCATGACAATTCGAAGCATATCGAGATCAAGTATCACTATATCAGGGATATGGTGCAAAGAGGAGCAGTGAAGCTCCAGTATGTTGTGACGGATGAGCAGATATCTCATGTATTGACCAAGCTGTTTTCCAGAGTGAAGTTCAAGTACTTCAGAGAGAAGCTTGCTGTTCTTCAGATCGAGGTTCACTCCAAGGGGAAGTGATACACATGATCCATTCCCAGATGGTAGTAGGTGTGTCCTACCATGCCAATGGATGTAAGTGTTGAAGCATTTCCCGGATGGTAGTAGGTGTGTCCTACCAGGCCGGTGAATGTGAATGTTGTGTTATGTGTATCTATGTTGTGCTCTGTGTGACAATGAGATGATATGAAGATAAAGACCTGGAAGAGGGATAGGCCTACATCCAACATGAAAAATGGCTAGATCTGTATATAAATACCTGGCAGAGGGCTAGGCCTACATCCAACATGAAAAAGGGTTGGCTCTATAGAAAGACCTTGCAGAGGGCGAGGCCTACATACAACATGAAAAGGGTTGGATTTGTAGATAAATATCTTACAGAGGATGAGGCCTACATCTAGCATGAAAAGGGGCTGGCTCTGTAGATAAATGCCTTGCAGAGGGTGAGGCCTACATCCAACATGAAAAAAGGGATGGCTTTGTAGATAAAGACCTTGTAGAGGGTGAGGCCTACATCCAACATGAAAAAGGGATGGCTCTATATATGGAGTCCTACATCCAGCTTAAAAAGGGGTTGGAACTGTAGATAAATACCTTGCTGAGGGTGAGGCCTACATCCAACATGAAAAAGGGTTGGCTCTATAGGTGGAGACCTACATAAATCATGAAAAAGGCCTGGCACTGTAGACCTACATCCAACATGAAAAAGGGTTGGCTCTGTAGATGGAGACCTACATCCAGCATGAAAAAGGGTTGGCACTGTAGACCTACGTCCAACATGAAAAAGGGTTGGATCTGTAGATGGAGACCTACATCCAACATGAAAAAAAGGGTTGGCACTATAGACCTACATCCAACATGAAAAAGGGTTGGCTCTATAGATGGATACCTACATCCAACATGAAAAAGGGATGGACTTGTAGACCTACATCCAACATGAAAAAGGGCTGGCTCTGTAGATGGAGACCTACATCCAACATGAAAAAGGGCTGGCTCTGTAGATGGAGACCTACATCCAGCATGAAAAAGGGTTGGCTCTGTAGATGGAGACCTACATCCAACATGAAAAATGGCTGGCACTGTAGACTTACATCCAGCATGAAAAAGGGTTGGCTCTGTCGATGAAGATCTACATGGAGGCTAGCCCTACATCCAACAGGGAAAATGGCTAGCCCTGCAGAACTTCCTATGACGAGTAGATTTGAGAGATAGCACCATTGCTTGAGATATCAGCAACAATGATGTTGATGATGATCCAGTGACGAAGACTTGTGCTGATGAACTGTGTCAAGAGAATACCTTCCTAGTTAAGAGGGAGTGTTGATGTATTTGTAACTTCAAAATGTATTCACTTGTATATTTCTTATTTTATTTCGTTGTACCCCGACGAAGATGTTTTTTCCTACGATCAGGAGAGTCATTAATATAATTAAGTCATGTAAAGTCATTGAGGTTAACCCTCCGTTGTAAGTAAGGGCAATAGTACCCATAGTTGAGTTGTATTAGAGTTATTACACTCTCCTCCAGAAGTCGTCCCTGTAGAGAAAATGTCAAGTGGAAAACAAGTATAAATAGAGAGTGGGACTCTCTATTTGAAACACACACCCACTCAACAATAGCGCACGAGTGAGAGAGAAGTAGCTCGCACAAGTGAGAGAGACAGAACAGTTGTTGAACATCATCTTTGTACTCTTGGGTTTTACTTTTGCTATTGGTGCTCATTCTATCTCTGAGGAAGTTGCGGGTTTTTCTCCTTTATGGTTTCCCCAAGGAAAAATATTTTTGTCTCTTGTCTCTTGTGATTATTGTTGTGCATGTTATTCTCTTAGATAAGATCCTAGATCATATTGATTAAACGATAAAAACCTAACAAATTTAAGGTCCTCCTAGAGCCTAAAAATGCACCCAATACACGATCTAAATTAAATAGAATGTCATCGTGCATTTAGAGCATAATAGAGTGAAGAGCTTAACACAATGGTTGAGAACTTTAATTTGGATATTGATGTTTGGATTTTCGGTATTATTTCATGGATTTTTTCTTCCTTAAATAAAGGGTGGATAGAAGATGGATGTGATCCAACAGAGAGGTGCAATCCAAACACTTCTTAAATGATTATCAACTGAACCCATCAACCAATAATTCCAATGAGCAGAGCCCCCAAACTACAAGGGAAAAATTTCATGCAGATAGATGATATGTTAAGTTTGGATATGTGGAAAGAACAATATATCTAGATTACAGTATGTAATACACTAAATAATTGTAATTTATTATTACTTGGAACATATATATATATTTTATATATTTTGACAAGAAAGTCAAAATTAATGTAATGGATTATTTTTATTTAATAATTAAAACACTGAGAGGAATCATAACTGAAGTAGCTATTGAAAGAGTGTTTGCTTACCCACAAGGAGAAAATACAAGTGGCAAAAGCTACTAAGTGATAACTCAAGTGATGCAGGAAGCATATTCCCCAAAATCAGATCAAGATTCCTTGTGGAGTGCTAAAGAGCAGGAGGCTCATAAATGACCAAGTCCTGGGCAAAATACTATAAAATAGTATGTCCATCAAGAAAGCAACAGGTTGGCGATGGATGGGGAATTGATATGTTGATGCAAAGAGATGGTGTATTGATCAAATTTTGTCCTTTTGGTTCAGCAAATAGGCTCGGAGATTCCAGAGAAAGTAAGACTTGGTTGCTCTAGGAGTTGGTTGGGAGGAACAACAACTTCTGTTCTGTTTTCCCAACAGTGGTGTCAGGTTCCCTACTCGATTTCTTATCTGTTTAGTATTGATAATTTATATACTGAGTATGGATTTGAATCACAAATACATTTTAAATTGGGAATCATACTATGCATATGTTCCTAACCTTTTTCCTATTTCTATGTTATGTTTTAGTATAAATTGTTATGCATTTACAAAATATAAAAGAATCACATATCTTATTATCTTAGTTTAAAAGTCATTATGTAAATATTATATGTGTTTTCAACCTAGTCTCTGTTTGGGCTTCCATACCCATATTAGAGTGGATCTAATTTTGGAACAACTAAAGGATCTGAATGAATGTATCATAGTCAACCAACCTTGTACTCGGTCAACCAGAGCAATGCCCAAACCATAGACCTTATTAATACTTTAAATTATGTCTACATATTTTTTTAATATATTTTAAATGTATATAGATCTAAGTCTTTCAAACTAATCGTATACCGCTAGGAGCTGAGGTTATCCACACAGAGTTTATCTCTATTCCAGGTTTTTATTAATTTAGAACTTCTTCCAATTAAATATTTGTTTTAAGAGTACATACTAGTTATAGGAAGATCTCATTATCGTAGCTAACAAAAGAACTTACAGAAGGAATCACAAGTAAACCCACAAATTTACTAACCCCAACAAGAAGTTAAAGAATATAATCTCTAAACGAAAATATTGCAAACATTCAAATAAACTATTCATAGATATATAGAGTAGATCCGAAAGGCTTCTTCACTTCATAATAAACTAGATCGCAAATCTCCGATCTATGTTTAAATCAACATTAATTAATTTACAACCTTTGTCAGTTGGGTATTTGTACTTGTTGGGACCAATCTAAATATTCCAAAAAAATATTTTACAAGTAAATCAACACATATCTAGCTCATAGATCCGCATTATAAACCCAACATTAAACAGATCTACATAAAATCGTAGGGTAAATATATTTCAAATCAATAAACACAATACAAACAAACAATATCTGAACTTGGGCATCCATACCCGAGGTTAGATCGAACTGATCAAACATTTAAATAGCAACAGGATCGCGAAATCCAAGTGTAACTAAATATCCACTTATTCATTTAACATGTTGAAATTAAATTACAAATCGGATTTTTAATCGAGGTTACCAACTGTCAACACTATCGTGGTCGTAAGCCAATCTATTGGCATCCACTGTATAGAATTAAAAAATGCAATGTACATTCGAATAGGATGGAAAATCAAACATATTGAAATGTGAGAGGTTGCAAAGTCACACTATAATCTAGTAAATTTAAGTACAGACCCATAAGGGTTTTAAAAAGAAAATTAAAACTTATGTTTGCATCGGCTGTGAAAGCCCTATCCATTTTGGACTATGAACCAATGGGAAACCATTGCAAACCTGAATCTAAAAGAGTCTTACCATATTTACTGTTGGCGAATCCATTGTGCAGACCAAGCCATTAACCACGTCAGTAGATACATGCATAAAACAACTGAGTAGCGTTAGTATTTTTGCGGACATGTTAAAGAATGCATTCTTCTAATTCAAATAGAGCTGGATAAAACCCTCACCTATGTAAAGAGAATAACAAGACTCGAGAAGAGGTGTCCCTGTCGCTGCTCTCGTCGGACCAGGCGTAAATACCTACAATCCAAATTTATACATGGTTAAAAACTATGTATTGTAAATTGTAACAAGTATATTAAATAAGGAAATCTTATTGTTTAAAACCTCATCCTGCCAAATAATTTATGGGCCACAGGGATGAAGATAGGCTCATCCAAAGTTTCTGTAAGCAACCTAACTTCATATGCACATCATATTCAAAGTTATAAACCCGTTTCCTTTACAATTGAGGTAAATATTTAATAAGACTTAAATATTGAGGATGAAACTCACCTCTGATGAACCCAAAGAGGGCCAGGGGCCAAATCCTCCTAGTTTCCCCTTATTTATCCTCTTCCCGCTCAATGACAGAAGACCAAGAGTTAAACTCTGTAATTTTTACTTTGAACCTTTAAAAGCCGAACTTGTAGAATTGACATTGGAGGAATTTCTTCTCTGACCTGGTTAATCTAGGTAGGACACAAAGCCTTTGCTAAATCTTGAAGAAGGATTGGATTCCCTTCATAACCCACAACAAACCAGATATCTCGAGGTCATAATGGCGACCACTTCGCCATTAACCAAACTGACAAAAACCTTCAAGTGAATCTCAGATACAAGAAAATCCTTCATTAACAGACCGTGCAAATGAAATGAGTAAGACTGGTGCAGCGAAACCATGGAGTGGCCGAGTTCCTTCCATAGGAAAACTTACAGACCAAATGAATGAAGCCAAACCCTCATGATAGCTTAATGAGGCATTGAACCTTCGCAAAACCCTTGCAATAGATCTTCAAAAGTGGAGGATTGAGATTTCTTCTCAAGCCACAATGAATGTGAACAAGAGATGCCATTAAATACGCCTAGCTGTGTTGTCAACTTGCAACCAGGGCTAAGGCCTCAAACCTTATTACAAGCCATTAAAACTCTGTGCTGGCATAACCCTTGTGTCTCCCCACTATTTTAGTTACATGTCAACTTCATAATGTTTCATCCCACGATATGTAAATCCTGTGGTTAGGGCCACCAAACATGGTCTCGACTTAAAACCTTATAAGGTTCTCACCATAGCTAAACATGCAATCTAATCCTAGTCCAAGGATTTTGCTAATACAAGCCTTTCAACATAATCAACACATAATCAAACCTTTAAATTATTCATATAAACCACCCTTGCCAAACTTGAATTGTGATGGGTGGAATTTAAACACAAGGATAAACCTTAAGGGTAGCTAGGACTAAGCCGTAGGTTTAGGATTAGGTCCTAACACCCTAAACTTTAATAAACTTAAAGGACTACAAACATCACCTTGGCAAGACTGTGACACGATAGTCGCTTCTTGCAAGAAATGACACGAGGGGATTAACCTGTCAAACGAACATTAAAACAAATCTAGTAAGCTTACATGCATAAATACATATAACGATGATTTTAAGATGCTGAAACCAACATTACATGTTATGACAAATAATAAATAATAAAGTAATTTTTTTATATGGATTTTGTGGGTTTGTGACATAGTCACTAGTGTTGCAACCTTGTTTTTTATTTATGTTTGATTCAAAATTAAATTTCAGTTATGGATTTCCTTGTGTATCTTTCAAAGTTCCACAAATTTATTGTTTGATTACTTCAAAACAACATAAATTGCAATGCTTTTGTTGTTTTGGTTCAATTTGGAAATTGCATGATGTTGCTTATCTCATCTCAAATATGTCAAATTATGTGTGGATTCATATTTCTTTGTCATTGGCATCAAGGATATGTCAATTTCTATTTTGGCTTCTAATTCTCTAAATAGATTTATATTTGATATTCCTTGCTACTTTGTCTCATGGGGAGCAATGGGGAGAAATGTGGAGTAAGAAAATTGCAATGTCTCTAGCAACACTTATAATATTCTCGTTGTTACAATGAACGTTTCTATAATCTTATACATGTTGGTTATTTAGGAAAGGACTAAGTTTCCCTACAACTCTAGTTAGTAATCTCTAATTCAAAGTTTATTATATTTATAGAATAAGTTTAACAGTTTCACATGGCTTTTTTTTATATAAAATTTACTATCTGGTATTGCTTGAGAGTAGTGCTTCATAACAACATAGAAGATATCATATATCATAATATTTATGTCAATGGGGCTACCCAAAACATAATAGTGCCTCTTACTAACATACTATTTGATTGGTTGCAGTGTGAGTGTGTTTGTTACTCAGTGTTTTCCTTATGCAAAAAAAATGAAAATATCACAACAGTGATATTTCCTTCATCGCTATAAAAATAATATATCACTAAGGTTACCCATTTCACGTGCTTTCTTAAGAAATACCTGTTACTAAGTTGGATATGCCACAATATAATATAGCATGATCCTTATGCCAATGGAGGTTGAAAGGAGTGGTTCCTACTACTAACATAAATATCAATTTGTTGTGATGGTAGTACTACACCTCTATGCAAAAGTTACAATAGGACATCCCAAATAATAACGATGAAAACTTAATGTATAATGAAATGCCACGATGAATGCAATGTCTATATCATTGTAAATGTGTGGTTGTTGGAGACTTCTTTATTGTGCAATATAGATTTGTTCGAATAGTCTACATACTACACAAAAAATAAGAAAAAGTAAAGATTATTTTATTAAACCGTATAATATAAGCTTTTAACCCCCACACGAATTCAAATATCATCATTCATTTTAATACGTTTCACAATAATGTCTTGGTCAAAGCCCAAAAAACATAAGACATTTTCAATATAAAAACAAGGTTATTGAACTAGCAATAGAAGTAATAATCATCACAAAGGGAGATAAGTTAGATTTACAAAACTATGTTGTGTTTAGGGATTGCATATAAATAATTCCTTCCATCCAAATCTGGTGGCAAGCATGGGTGAAATTGATTCAAATGCAAATGATGAAAAACAATTTGATGCAACGATCTCTCTTATTGATTCAAGCAAGAGTTGTGATAGAAAGGAATTGAAGCCTATGGATATACCCACATTGATTGAAAATATCACGGGTTTAAAGGGAAAAGAATATAAAAATATGGGTAGACCAATCACAATAGAGAGAATTAGATTTTGTAAATGGTATTGAATGAAACAAGTCTATTTGAAATTAAAAATTTCAATCCATGTTAGAAACACAAATGCAAGTAAGCATTTATAGATCCACGTCTAACAAGATGGACATAATTCCTCAACAAATGTTGGGAAAAGGGATAGAATTAAAAGGATTATAGGAACCAAATGCATCATCAGTAAAAGTTATCTTTCCACATTAAGTGCTATTGCAACATTAGAAAAAGTTATATGGCCAACTTGCAAATCTATGCCCACTAAATCAGGAAGATAATGTTGATATTGACCCCATTGGTTGACCTTGAAGTTGAAGGATATTGTATCTCGTAAGTCGTCCTCGACTTCGGGTATCAAGAAAACATAATGACAAAAATTACTTGGGAAAGGTTCAGATGACCACAATTATCTATGTCGGGCATTTACCTTAAACTTGTCGACCAAGGATTGATTGAACAAATTAGAGTTTGGAAAAATGTTCATACTACAATAATGGGCATCTCCACACAAGTCATCTTTAAAATAATTGATTTGAAGGTTCCAAATCCTTCCATGCTCTAGTCGGTTAACCATGGGGAAGGAAAATGAATGCTTCTATCATTGGAAAAAGATAGAATAAAGTTAAATGGAGAAGGGAAAAAGCTCAGTGTACCCATCTACTTGTCCCAAGGTAAGCCTTGGGTTGAACTTGATGATAATGACGCAAATATAAGACAATTATACCAAGCAATGCAAAACAATGAAGACATGGTCGATTCTAACAAAAATAGGGAACTCCATTTTAGGATCCCTGGAGATGTCGATCGAACAAAATTTAGATTCAGAATTATCCAACTGACAGATTGAAAATTATGAAGACCAATCACGAGAATGTTGGATGATTGAAACCATTCCCCAACATTGTGTGTGAAAATGTTTTTCCATCTCAGTGATCCCAAAAGTATTTGAAAAAAAAGTTAGGGAGTATCCAACTTTGGTGCCGACCATAAATGAGTCGACAAATCCACCACCACTTCGGTATAAAGAACGCAAGTCATTATCCACTCACATCGATGAAGTTTACAAAAATGTGGGAGAGTATGGATGACTACAAAATCTAGTTGAAACCTTCACTGGTCAATCCACTCGATAGTGGGACACTCATAAGTCTCATCATCAAACATGTACGACAAGATCCACTTATGTCGTCAAACACTTTGGAGGAAAGAAATTGACAGCACAAGTAGAAACTACTAAGTTTGCTCAAGGTCCAAATCTAGTCGATCATATCAACACTTGTGAGAAAGAATGGAAAAGACTTGGCTACCACAATGAATGGTATTGGTTGCATATATTTCCAAATACATTGGATAACCTACCTAGTAAATGGTACAAAATTGAAGAAGCAAGAGAGGAAACATTTAATTGGCAGTCCCTTAAATAATTTTATTAAATATTTTTCATTTATTCCCACCCAAATCGTCTCAAAGAAGTTGTTCAAGAAATTTAAAATTGCATTAAACCATTTGATCAACCAGTTGATACAGTTGAAAATGCACCTAATCATTGATTGGGCTCGACTTGTAATATTATAATGATTGAACAAAAGCATCAACCTCGCCTCCTTACTCATCTGGACTTAGAAAATGGAAATGTACCAAGGAAAATATTTAGATGGGAAAAAGATCACCCTGGTATAATTTACCCGTTAAGTCGATCATGAAAGTACACATCGAAGTTAAGGAAGAATATACAGAACCATGGTAAAAATACTTTCCCTCATATTTTACAATGTTTAAAGAGGGAGAACGTCCTATTGACAAATCAAAATCACCTACATGGATGGATGTAGAAATTAAAACGAAAGAAGTTGATATCTCCATCGACGACATCCCTAAGTTAGAAAAAATAAGAGATTACTGGTCAACGCAATAAACAACAGAGATAACATACCTTCTCAAAGAATATCAACATGTTTTTTTCCAGAGACTATAAATATCTAAAGACTTAGTATAAGAAACGGGATAAATAAAAATAGACATTATGCTTGATGCAAATCCAATCAAGAAGAGACCTTACAAATTGGCCCATAAATATCAAGATGTAGTCAAGAAAGAAATAGAAAATATGTTAGCCACATGAATCATATATCCAATTACCAGTCAAAATGGGCTAGTCCAATAGTCGTCCAACCCAAGAAGCGCAACCCCAAAAGGATCTATATATGCGTCAATTTTAAATGATTAAATAGAGTAACCTACAGATCCCTTCCCTACACCTTTCACTAATGAAATTGTCAATGAAGTTGCAGGCCATTAATATTATTCTTTCTCAGATGGAGTTTCAAGCTATAATCAAGTGCCCATATCAAAAGAATACCAACCTAAGACTAATTTTGTTTGTGAATTCGAGTCATTTTCCTACAAAGTCATGCCTTTTGGTATAAAAAATGCACCGATAGTATTATCTAGAATAATGATCAAAGATTTTCAAGAGTACTTATATAAAACTATGGTTGTCTACTTAAACAACTGGACCATATATACTTTGTTAAGTGGATATGACTAATGCTAGAGAGATGCCGATAGATTCAACTATCTCTAAATATCAAGAAGTGTATCTTTTCCACACCCAATGGAATACTTTTGGGTCACATTGTTTGCAAAGAAGGAATTAAGGTCGAATTAGAAAAGATAGAAGTTATCCTCAACTTAAAACCTTCTATGAACCCCAATCAAGTTAGAATACTTCTAGGACATACATGAAATTACTAAAAATTTATTCAACATTATATCCCCCATAGAATAATTACTTGCATTTAATGTTGATTTTAAATGGACACCAAAATGTAAAAAATCATTTGAACTACTTAAATGAAAGTTGGTCAAAGCCCCTATCCTATGATTTCCAAACCGATGTAATAAATTTGATGTACGCATTGATGCATCAGGTAGTATTGAGCGTAACTACTCAACGACAAAGTGGGAAGGACTAGGTGTGATTTTCACTCTGCAAAAATACCGTCACTATTTATTAGGTAACCCATTTGTATTTCTCATAGATCATCAGAATTTGAAATACTTAGTCAATAAAATTCTACATCATAAAAGAATAGTCCATTACTTTATACTATTCCAAGAATTCAAATTTCAAATAATAGTCTGACCTAGGAAGTCAAATGTCAGACTATATCATCTGTCATGAATAGAAACAATAAAAGACAATGTCGAAATAAACAATAGCTTTCTTGTTGCGCACCTTTTCAAATTCAGAGTTGTATCGAGTGAAATAGTATATATAACTTAATTTCTACAATAAGGATAAGCTTTGAAAGGGACATCCAATAAAAAGAAGAAAACTAGCCATGAACATTGTACCTTACACATTAATCAATGGGTCCCTATACAAGCTAGGACACGACAACATACTCTGTAAATGTGTGCTTGACCACGAAAAAGATGCCATCATCGATAAAGCACATTCAGGACCAGATGGAGGACATTTTCAAACGAACATTACTATAATAAAGAAATCGCAAGCTGGATTATGGTGGCCAATGCTCAACAAAGAATGCGACACTTTCATTAGTAAATGTGATAAATACCAGAGAATGGCCTAACAACTGTGATAAAATGAAATGCCATTAATATCGGTTAATCCAAGTCTATCATTTGGAATATGGGCCATCGACTTCATCAGTCCATTCCTGGTACATGGTTGATGAACATGTCCTTGGTACATCTTCACTACAGTTGAATTTGTCACCAAATGGGAAAAAGCAGAGCCATTGGAAGCATGTACTAGTGAATTTGCAACAACGTTCATTTATGAAAAAATTATAACAAGATTTGGATGTCCCCTCACTCTAATCAACAACAGAGAAATGCATTTTATAATAAAAATAATCAATACTACTCAAGGAATTTATCATAGATCATAATAAGAGCTCAACACACCATCCCTAGTCAAACAATGCCATAAAAGCATTTAATAAGGCACCTACTAAAGGATTAACAAAAACATGTAAGATCAACAAAAAATATTGGGGTGATGAAATTCCATCCATCTTATGGGATTACAAAATAACATATAGGAGACTGACAAGGCAAACATCGTTCAAGTTAGTTTATGGACAAAAAATAATTGAGCATTTGGATTTCAAACATCAAGCCCCAACAATTGATTAAGTCTTACACTTGGACACCGTATATGCTAATTAAGACAAGTCATTTGAATTAAAAAAAAACTAGAAGAACATATATCAGTGGCTATGAATCACTAGGAAGAACAAAAAGGACAATATAAAGCTTGACGTGACAAAAATATCCAGAAAAATGACATTTGAATTGGTGGCATAATACTATTATATGATAGCAAGATAAAAGGAAAACCAAGAGAGTTAGAGACCACATGGATGGGTCCATATGTAGTTGAAGAAATGAAGCACAATGGATTTTTTTGACTAAAAACTCTTCGGGGTCAAGTGTTCACCAAAGTCGTTAATGGAGCTCAACTAAAAAGATATCATTTTTTTAAGAAGCATCTATGCATACTAGTGTATGTATCACCACTAGTTGACCATTGTGACTCCAGGTTTGATTTTTATTAATTAAAAATTGTAACTGATTTGTTAGAAAACAATTATTTAACTAACTTATAATAGATCAAAATATAAAGAGAACTAAGACATGGATTGTAGCAGGAGAAAAAAACTTCAACACAATGACAATCAACTAGACAACAAAAAGCAGTGCAATAGAGTATGATCATGCAATGACCTAGAAGCAGTTGACCCTCACCTAATGGTAATTGAAGGAAAATTGAAACCAACATCAAGGTGACTAATCCTACCAACAAAAAATATGAAATAGGCAATTGAAGATCACACCACGTCGACCGAAAAGTGAGGTGACCAACCCAGAAGGCAAGCACAGTTGGGTACATTCTCAAAATCATAAACTGTCCAGTAAATCAATCAGGTCATGAACCAAACTTCCAATGTAAGTTTCATTAAGTGCGTGAAGTAGTCATCTTGAACAAGAACCATGATTACTATGTTCACCTACTCGCAATAAATACTCATTGATTTCCACATCTATAAATTCACCAACGTTGGAAGATTGCTGGAAAATATTTTGTTGTGAATTAGAGGGTGCGTAGTCAATATCAAAAGCCACCTTCTTGCAACCAGAAGTCTAGATTTTAGATAACCAACATACAAAAATGACATCTAAGAAAGTTGAGTCGTTAGCTAAACTGAAAGTAACAGAGGAAAAGATCAAAGCATAGCAAGAGGAATTAACACTAACACCTTTAAAATAATGTCTATAAAAATTGAAGAAAACAAAGTGTTATAGCCTAAAATGACACATTATCTGCTTGTGACCACTTTCCCATGTTTTCGTCGCATGTCGACACTTCCATGACGACACTTCATGAAAGTCACTGAAGAAACACCTATATTGGAGGAGCCATATATTAAGTATTGTAAATCCATTTTACCTCTTCTCTACACCGTTGGAAAGGTATCTAAGTCAAGAAAAACTTTACAGAAGACTCCAAATCCTAGAAATTCCCAGAAACACCCTAAAAATGATCCCTTTTTATGTAACTACGAACCTATACACTGCAAACCTGCGTTTTCCTGATGTATTCACGACTTTTCCTTCATGCTACCCATAGTTATCTCCTGTAGTGGTAAAAAATAATAAAAATATAAAAAATATTGAATTAGGGGTGGGTTGGGAAGTTATGGAACTGAATTTGGGAGTTGTAACTGACCCCTATTCGACCCTATCTCTTCATAAATGTATAAATAGAGGGAGAGAGGTCCATGAGAGGGGAATTGAATCTTTGAATTGTTATGCTGGAGGAATTGGGAGTCTCATCCCCCTTAAATTTTCCCTAGATTTCATCTTCTTGTGTTGCAGATATTGGAGGCTAAGTTCCTTGGAGAAGAGAAGCAGAAGAACTAGATGAAGGTTTCACGAGGTGCCTAGCTTGAGGAGAAGGTAATATTTGTACTTCTTCCATGATTAATAAAGATGTGATGCTCTTAATATTCCAATCAATGCATCTTGTATATTGAATATTTTATTACGATTGTATGATGTTTTTTATCATATTAGGATTTAATGTTTCATTGAAGATAATCTCCTTTCATATAGTCAAATTGGTTTGAGGAAGGTTAACTTCATTTTGCAGGTCTCTTGGAGCAAGAGGAGCAAGAGGAGGATTGAAGGGTTTCTTGGATCAAGCTTCATTTGAATAAGATATGAACCTATCTGATCTCTGAATCTTGTTTCCATTCACTTGCATAACTATATGCATCTCTATTTCAACCCTAATATGTTGATGGCCTCTTAACCCCCAGCCATAGGAACACTTTCCTCTACAACAGAACTGACGACTCCATTGGGGATAGCCTTGTCTATTTGGGGTTTATTTGAATTCTTTATAGTGTTTTTTAAGGTTTTAGGCCCTTCTTACAACTTAGGAGCAACTCTTAGACTTGTTAGAATACCTACCCTGCCTTTCTAGGTCAATTGTTTTCCCTTTTGGAGCTTTCTACCACCCATTCACAGGCTGTAGATTGAACAATTGTGAATCTGGGATGCATTCACAACCTTCCCTTCATGAAACCTATGAATTCCCTCCTGAAACATGAATTTCCTTAAGGCAACTTGTGGATTCCCATGAAATTGTGTTTTTTCACCAAATTTTGGGTTTTTTGGGTGTTTTGAGGGCTATATGTGGGGTCTTCAAGCGTCCTCTGCAGGTGCATGACTCCAAGGAGCTAGTGTAATCTATTTAGAGTGATTTTTATATATGTTTTAATCCATTTTCAAGTTATTTAACTTGTTTTTTCTGCCTCCCCCCACCTCCTCCTTTGGATTGACCTTCTTGGACAAGGTGTTGAGCAACCTCTGTTTGTAGGCTTAGATTGATTCTAGGGACTTCTTGACCTTATTTTGTTTCAGTTTGATTGCTTGGCCTATGCATGCCAATTTTTTTGGCTTGTTTTCCTTTGTAATCCTTCCTTCCAAGAGAGGTTATATCCAGCCTTAGGGAAACCTAGGGTTTGTTTGAGGGGTGTAGAGTAGTAGTCTATTTGTTGTTGTTTGTTTTTTTTTGCATGCATTTGCTGATAGGCTGTTTTTCTTTTGCATTTATAAAAGAAAAAGGAAAATAACATATGGTTTCTTTATATGCATATTGTTACGGAGAGAAATTCCTATGGCTTGGGGTACCACAACAAACAGCTTGACTCTAGAAATCAATCCTTTCCAATATGCAATAGAAATTAAATGTCTAACACTAAAGGATCGAACCTCGTACCTTATTCCAGATGGTTGAAGTAGATCCCCGTTGAGCTTTCCAACTTTAGCTTGAATTGATAGATTACTTCCTCAACAACAAGTAAACAATACAAGCATTCTATATATCATGGTGTTAGATCTATTCTAGCATATATAATCAATAATGTATAAGCATTTGACATAATCCAATGGATAAAATATTCATTCAAACACACATTATTGGACAGGAAAAGATATTTCTATTAATATAAATCAGAGATTACAAGATACAACCTCTGATGGCATGTCTGCGAACCGGAGAAACTGAATCCCCCACTTGGGCCTCCACCACTTCAATCCTCCATCACTAGATAGCAAGATCATAAGCAAAAGGCAAGCTTGGGAAGAACACAAAAGTGCTCCAAGGTGTTAACACCCAAAAATGGTTAACTACCTCATCTACCCCATTTCATGGCTCATTCGTCCATTTACCTACCATATTTCCCTGAAAATCCCACTAAAA